>SJYX01001066.1:12117-28069 GCA_006410675.1 Oreotragus oreotragus | reverse complement strand
TAAAGCAGAAATAGATGTTTTTCTGAAACTCTCTTGCTTTTTCCATGATCCAGCAGATATTGGCAATTTGATCTCTGCTTCCTCTGCCTTTTCTAAAACCAGCTTGAACATCTGGAAGTTCACGATTCACTTATTGCTGAAGCCTGGCTTGGAGAATTTTGAGCATGACTTTACTAGCGTGTGAGATGAGTGCAATTGTGTGGTAGTTTGAGCATTCTTTGGCATAGCCTTTCTTTGGGATTGGAATGAAAACTGACCTTTCCCAGTCCTGTGGCCACCGCTGAGTTTTCCAAATTTGCAGGCATATTGAGTGCAGCACTTTCACAGCATCATCTTTTAGGATTTGAAATAGCTCAACTGGAATTCCATCACCTCCACTAGCTTTGTTCATAGTGATGCTTTCTAAGGCCCAATAAGTTTAAATATTAAAATAGATGTTAATAAATAGGAATACAGTAAATTTTTAAATTAAAAGAAGCTCACATGAAACAGGCACCCCAGCAGTCAGCCCAGAGGTAGCTTTTTCATCTTTGTTTTCAAGAAATGCTCTTCTTGATCCTCTGTGATATGTTCCCATAAGCTTATGCTGCTGCTGCTGCTGCTGCTGCTAACTCTTTTCAATCGTGTCCGACTCTGTGTAACCCCATAGACGGCAGCCCACCAAGCTCCCCCATCCCTGGGATTCTCCAGGCCAGAACACTGGAGTGGGTTGCCATTTCCTTCTCCAATGCATGAAAGTGAAAAGTGAAAGTGAAGTCGCTCAGTCCTGTCCGACCCTTCACAACCCCATGGACTGCAGCCCACCAGGCTCCTCCATCCATGGGATTTTCCAGGCGAGAGTACTGGAGTTGGGCACCAGTGCCTTCTCCTATAAGCTTATGAGGAATTACTAATTAAAATTTCAGGGTTTGTATTGGTGAAAGTAGGCTAACTGCTATAACAAACTCCAAAAATGTCAGTAATTTAACGTAGGCAGAGCTTATTTCTTGCACGAGACAGCGCCAACCAGGGCCAGCCAGTGGATGGGAAACGAGCTTGGAGGAAGGCATATGGAAGTTCACTGGCCGGCCCTGGAAGTGGTATCCATCACACCCATTCTCATCACATCAACAGACCCGTCACATGGCCACATTCACTTGCAAAAAAAGGCTGGGAGACGGAGTCTGTGTGTCCAGGAAGAGTAGGAAGCAGGTTTAATAAAGAAATTTCTGGTCCTCTTGGTCCCCTTGCAGCTCTCTCCTCTACTCTAAAGCCAGAAAACAGTACTTTCTGCTCTGTTTGTTCTGGGCAACTATGGTCTAGGACTTCTTTATAGTTCTTAAATATTTTCCACGCCATCTTGGATCTTTCTGTACACTGAAGATCTCCAAGACATCAATCACAGTTTCCACTGCTGTTGTTTCTCTAATCGGATGGATGTCTGTGATGGAGACTATATCAGACTTATGATCCACACAGTTCACACACGGCCAGGCCTTGTGGATGAAGCAAAGGACAGTAATTATTTCGACATTCAAAGGACCACTTCAAGGAGCCCAGACAACAATCAGCTCTTCTGAGTATGTTAGTGGATTTGGAGAGGGTTTTCCTCCTCTGCACTCCTAATAACATTTAAACTCCCAAGAGGAACTAACAAAACATTGTAAATCAATTATACTCCAACAAAAGTTAAAACAGAAAAACCCCAAGAGGCTCCAGTGTGTGTCCATGCCAGTTTCCACCACCCCCTTTGCCCATCCTCAACTGCCAGCCAAAACCACCTCACCATACCAGTTTGCTTGTGGTTCCGAAATCAACTGAACACGCTCAGGTCTAGCTACTCCTCAAATGATCTCCTCTATCAGGAGTACCATTCTCCTCCCCACACCCTCCTGGAAAACTCCTACTCATCCTTCAAGGCCCAGTTAAGCAATGCCCCTTCACCCTGTCCAATAGTTTTTCTGGCCCTCAGTCTTCTCTCCTTACGCAGCAATAATCATTGCTTATAGTCCATGCTCCCACAAACATTCATTCAGTTTATATCTCTGTGACATCATCATCTCACCTTGTAGTCTCATAATTAATTAATGAGCTTCCCAGCAGCAGAGCCTAGGCACTGCAGTCCTTATAAGACCTTGTAGGAAAATAGCTTCAGAGGCTGGGAATCCAGTTGGATCCAGTTCCTGGTTTAAGCCCACTAGGAAGTAACCAGATGTGTGCAAACTCCCTTTAGGAGCCTGTGGCTTGTAGCAACAAGAGCAGGAGAGGCTGGAGTCAAGGTCATGGACGCAGGCTCATTGCTGCACCTAAGAGTAGGGCACGACTGAGCGACTTCACTTTCACTTTTCACTTTCATGCATTGGAGGAGGAAATGGCAACCCACTCCAGTGTTCCTGCCTGGAGAATCCCAGGGACGGGGGAGCCTGGTGGGCTGCAGTCCATGGGGTCGTTAAGAGTCGGGCATGGCTGAACGACTTCACTTTCACTTTTCACTTTCATGCATTGCAGGAGGAAATGGCACCCCACTCCAGTGTTCTTGCCTGGAGAATCCCAGGGACCGGGGACCCTGGTGGGCTGCAGTCCATGGGGTCGCTAAGAGTCGGGCATGACTGAGCGACTTCACTTTCACTTTTCACTTTCATGCATTGGAGGAGGAAATGGCACCCCACTCCAGTGTTCTTGCCTGGAGAATCCCAGGGACCGGGGAGCCTGGTGGGCTGCCATCTATGGGGCCGCTAAGAGTCGGACACGACTGAAGCGATTTCGCAGCAGCAGCAGCTGCACCTAACCAGCCTTCATGGACTTGGTAGGGAGGGAACACAACACACAGCAAAGAACATGTTCTGAGGTTAAGCAGCCTCGCGTTCGAGTCCATTCTCCCCTTCAACCAACGCTAACATTACTTTGCCAACAAAGGTCTGTATAGTCAAAGCTGTGGTTTTCCCGATAATCATGTATGGATGTGATAATTGGACCATAAAGAAGGCTGAGTGCCAAAGAATTGATGCTTTCAAACTGTGGTGTTGGAGAAGACTGTTTAGAGTCTCTTGGACAGCATGGAGATCAAATCCATCAATCCTAATGGAAATCAACCTTGAATTTTCACTGGAAGGACTGATGCTGAAACTGAACTTCCAATACTTTGGCCACCTGATGTGAAGAGTCAACTTATTGGAAAAGACCTCGATGCTGGGAAAGATTGAAGGCAGGAGGAGAAGGGGACAACAAAAGATGAGATGGTTGGATGGCATCGCCGACTCAGTGGACATGAGTTTGAGCAAGCTGTGGGAGATGGTGAGGGACAGGGAAGCCTGGTGTGCTCCAGTCCATGGGGTCACAAAGAGTCGGACACGACTGAGAGATTGAGCAACAATAACCTCTGGGAAACTTATTTAACTTCTCTGAACCTCAGTTTACTCCATGACAAAATGGAGACCATAAACTCCCACTTCACAGGGATTGGAAGAATGAAATGAAATGAAATCATATATATATCATAATCATCATTATTGTCACATGATCAAACTGCAAGCTCCTAGAGGAACCACATCTAATGCATCCATGTGGGTCCTCAGTACCAAGCTAACTTTGCTGTAAGATGAAACCTCTGCTGTCTCTATTTCTTTATCTGTAAGAGAATAAAACAGATTTATAAGCTGCCTATTTGAGGGTTATTGTGAGGACACTGCTGTTGGAATATGAGGTGCTGAGCAAATGCTGAAGGTGATTCTTATAACACCAGCATGACTTTCCCCTCTGCTTCCCAAATGGGCAAGTCCTAAGCATTTCCTCGTCTTCCCAATGTGAGAGCAGAGGGAGCAGATGAGAGCCCTGAGCAGGCTGCAGGGTATCTGGGGGTGTGCACAGGAAATCCAGAGGTGACAGGCTCAGTCTGCAGCAGCTGCTGCTGTAAATGGACCTCAACTAGTCATTGGACTGAGGATGCAGCATCTAATAGTATCTGCCATCAGTGACTCTACAGAGTAGGTAAAACCATCATCATTCCCATTTTACTGATTGGAAAACTAAGGCCCAGCATCGCTAAATGACTCACCTAAGATCTCAACTGAGTAAGAAGCAAGGCCAGGCTGGGATCCCAGGAGAGAATGACTCCAGGACTCTTTGTTTTCTCTACCCAGGAATAACTGGAAGGTCCAGCCGGCCAGGAGAGACCTTACAGGCCTGGAGAAAATGGGCTGAGAGCCCCAGGACATCCACCTGGCAGTGACACGGATGGATCTGGAAAACCTGATGGGAGTAGCCTGGTCTGTGAGAGCTCCACCTGGTCCCCCACTGGGTCACTGGGGAAACAGGGGGCCCCCAGCCCCGTGATGTGAGGCAGGGAGCCTGGCACAGCTTCTCTGCCAGAGATGGGCTGGGACCCCCAAATGAAGCCAAAGTCACCCATCCTGGGGAGGGAGAGGCGAGCTCAGCTCAGCATCCCACCCTGTTCCATGCTGTTCTGACCGCTTCTCTTTTTTTTATCTTTTTTATTGTCTATTTTTATTTATTTATTTGACCGCACCAGGCTTTAGTTGTCACATACAGGATTTTTTAGCTGCAGCTTGTGCGATCTAGTTCTCTGACCAAGGATCCAACCCCAGCTTCTGGCACTAGAAGCTCGGCCTCCTAGCCACTGGACCACCAGGCAAGTTTCTGCTCTGACTCTTTCTAACTGACCTCTTCATCACTCCATTACTACTTCCATTTTTTAACTCTTTGTGTTATATTGCAGCATAACCAATTGACAGTGTTGTGATAGTTTCAGGTGGACAGCAGAGGGTCCTAGCCATAGGCATACATGTATCCATCCTGCCCCAAACTCCCCTCCCATCCAGGCTGCCACATATCCAGGCTGCCACGTAACCGTAACATCCAGCGAGAGTTCCCTGTGCTACCACTTTAATTTTGAAGCTACCACCTTTACTCTGCTTTCCCAGATCTTCCTTTTCCTTCAAGCTTAATTTTTATGCTTTGCTGAAAAATACTCAAAGCAGCTGCCTGTAACCCACAGACATTTAAGCAACCGTGGGTGGGCTGCCTTCATCACTCATCCTGGTGGGGGGTGGGGGGCACACAGGAGTGGAACTGAGTCCCTTCAGCCCTCCAGTGCCAAGGTCAGGAGCTCCTGACATGGCCGTGACCTCTTTAGCCCTGTCCTGGGGGCGCCCGGGGACTCTGGTCCAGCGCAGGCCCCTCCCCGCCAAGCCGTTTCTGCTCCCTCAGAGCCGCCCACGTGCCAGCTGGGCTCCGATCAGCACCATCTGCTGCTCCCCCGATCAGGCGAGAGGCCGCGGTCATACCCTGCGCCTGGCAGGAGAGCAGGGGCCGCAGGCAGACCAGGAGCTCCGCTCCTTGGGCCTGCACTTGGGTCACTGGCAGGGGAAACCCCCAGAGGATTTCTCGGAGGAAGCTGCAGGGGAGCCGCCGAGGCTCTCAACTGCCTGGGGGAACCAGCCATCACGTTGCAGAGGGCTTCTCAGCATGAAGGGCACCCAGGCCTCATTTCCTGTGCTCTCTTTTTTTTTCCTTAATTTTTCTAATCGAGGTACAGGCAGTGTACAGGATTATATAAATTTCAGGAGCACAACACACTGATCCACAATTTTGAAAGCTGGTGCCTCACTGACAGTTATTATAAAGTATTGGATATTCCCTATGCTGCACAGTACATACCCTTGTAGCTTGTTTATTTTATGCCCCGTAGTTTGTACCTGTTAATCTCCTACCCCTCTCTGGCCCCTTCCCGCTTCCCTCTCCCGGCTGGTGACCACTCGTTTATTCTCTGTATATGTGAGTCCGTTTCTTTTCTGTTATATTCACTAGCTGGTTTTCTTTTTTAGATTCCACATATAAATGGCCCCATACAGTATCTGCCTTTCTCTGGCTGACTTATTTCTCCAAGCATAATACCCTCCAAGTCCACCCATGTTGTTTCAAATGGCAAAATTGCATTGGCTTCTGAGGCTGACTAGTATTCCATTGTGTGCATGTACTATAGCGTCTTTATCCAGCCATGGCTGGCGGACATTTAGGTTGCTCCCACACCTTGTAAATAACACTGCTGTGATCGCGGTCTCTCCTACTCTCTACTGGCAGACCAGCTTAGTTTCTGCAGGCCTGACTTGGGCTCTGGTCCTCTCCCTAGTGTTCCCTGACTGTAGGACCTTAAGCAAGTCATTTCCTTCTCTAGACTCAGCTCCTGTCTTTGCCTAGTAGGGAGTTTAGATTCCTGCAGTCCCTTCAGCTCTGAAAAACTAAGATCCTCTAGTCCAAGTAAGTCCTTCCATTGTCCTAAACTTGTTCTGGGCCCAAAAAGGAAACTGCCTATGAAAACTGAAAGTGAAAGTCACTCAGTCGTGTCCGTCTCTTCCTGCCTGGATGGAACTATAGCCCCTCAGGCTCCTCTGTCTAGGGACTTCTCCAGGCAAGAATAACAGAGTGGGTTGCCATTCCCTTTACCAGGGCATCTTCCAGACCCAAGTATCGAACCTGGGCCTCCTGCATTGCAGATAGATTCTTTACTGTCCAAACCACTAGGGAAGCCAAAGGAACCTGCCAATGAAATACTTATCAAAACAAATTTGTACATTTGGAGGTATTGATGGACGCACATGTGTTCATTGGCAGGTTTCAGTAATGGGGAGCCGTGAAAATACATGTGTGAAATACACACATCTTCCCCATGTTTACGTGACTTTTAGGCACCAGAGCTCCTGCCAACACATGCATCATCTGGGTTTGAGGTATGAAGCAGTTAAGGGTCCCCAGCTCCCAGCTTGAACAGCCAACTGCTAGACCAGGACATCTGTAATGCAAGAAGGCCCCAGAAGTCTGGCCAAATTACCTTCTCTTGCCTCTACGTAGAATGGAAAGAGAAAGAAATGAGGTTGTTCCAACACTTGTCCAAGAGTACCTTCATCTGTGATTTCCTCACTCTGGACCTCAGGTTTCCCGTCTATAAAGTGGGAATGGAAGTGAAGACATGGCCTATATGTTCCAGCTCCTAAAAGAGTTCAATTTAATTCTATTTCTGAGGGATTACAGAGTCACTGGGCTTCCCTGGTGGCTCGGACGGTAAAGAATCTGTCTGCAATATGGGAGACCAGGGTTCGATCCCTGTGTCAGGAAGATCCCCCGGAGAAGGGAATGGCGATCCACTCCATATTCTCACCTGGAAAATTCCACGGGTTGAGGAGCCTGGCAGGCTACAGTCCATGGGGTCGCAGAGCAGGACACGACTGAGTGATAACACACACACACACACACAGAGTCTCTGGTTAGAGGAGAATTTTCAGTTGCCTTTTGGGGAAAAGAAAAAAGTTAATGCTGCTCTTCCCACTGCTGCCCTGGACAGAAGCAAGCTCTGAAGACTGAAGGAAACAGGCAGTGCGTGGAGCAGGAGCTTCCATAGAAACAGAGTGTGACAGGACCACAGGCTTCTGTGTGGGCTGCTGAAGGAGAGAAGCCACTGTGCAGGGTTTCACCGCAGCAGGAGACACAGTGGGTGAACTGTAACCCACGGTCAGGACAGCAAGGGAGCTTTGGTCTTCGCTCTGGAAGCATCTGAGAGCCCCAGCGGAAACCTGAGTCCATGCGCCTTGATCCAGAGGCGGCCAGAATGGCAGCAAAGGCAGGGAGGAGGGACAGAGAGAGACCAGCTGCTGGGTGTTGTATGTTAGTCACTCGGTCGTGTCCGACTCTGCAACTCCATGGACTGTAGCCCGCCAGGCTCCTCTGTCCAGGGGATCCTCCAAACAGGAATATTGCAGTGGGTTACCATGCCTTCCTCCAGGGGATCCTCCCGACCCCAACCCAGGGACTGAACCCACATCTTTCAAGTTTCCTACATTGGTAGGCGGATTCCTTACCACTAGTGCCACCTGGGAAACCTCTAGCTGCTGAATACTTCCTAGATGCTGCAAACAGCACTGTCTCTCACATCGTCACATCTTGTCCAGGTCAAAGAGGAAAACCCAAGAAGCCTCAGCCAACCGAGCAAGCACAACAGCATTTACTCATTCATGAATCAAATAGACTCATATTGTGCGCCTGCTATGTACCTGGAGCAGGGAAAATAGCAGATTTTCCAGTAGAAAACATCATGGGGCAGATTTTACGGGAGCAGAACCCAGAGGCATCTGATAGTTTCTGCACCTCCATAATCCAAATGACTCAAAAACTTTGATCAAGGAATTCTAACAAAGTATGAGACAACGCAGAGCTGAGCTGGGTGGTTGGCCTATTGCAGAGAATGGGAGGTTTGTTTCCCTTTGAGGCACTGCAGCAATCTCTAGCTCATAAGTCTATTATTATCCACCTGTCTCATTTTGAACACCATGGGCGCCTCATGCAAATAATCTCATCAGAACTGAAAACATTAAATGACAGGTTCTAAACTCTCTCTGCACTTAGAATTTCCAATTCTTTCATTAGATGTAGTGATCCTTTGGGAAGCCCCGATGGATCAGCAGGTAAGGAATCCACCTGCAATGCAGGAGCCACAGAAGACATGGGTTTGATCCCTGGGTCAGGAGATCCCATGGAGGAGGAAATGGCAACCCACTCCAGTACTCTTGCCTGGAGAATCCCATGGACAGATGAGCCTGGAGGGCTGCAGTCCATGAGGTCACAAAGAGTCAGATACAACTGATGACTAAGTGTGCACTCGGTAATTCTTTAATTAGTATTTAGACCAACATATTTCCAAGAACAGGAGCATGAAAGAAACTGCAGACCCCTTGGGTGTTATGACTACTTCCCTCATCACTCTCATCACCACCACCAACCGTCATCATCACCATCACTGCCACCACCATCACCATCACTATCACCATTTTATAACTGAAGGAACCAGGGCTCAGGGAAATTAAATAACTTGCTACGGTTTACACAGCCAGAAAGCAAGGAAGATTGAGTCCAAACCAAGTTTTGTTTGATCCCAAATCCCACCGCTCCATCCAATCTCCAACATGGTCAAGCTTGGTATCCACACGTACAAACGGAGGCCAACTTGATATCCCTTTCTCATATTTTCTTCTCAGCTTTAGTTCTTTTTCTCCCACTGTCGTCCCTTTCCTTCTCTCTCTGTCTCTGTCTCGATCTCGGTCTCTCTTTCTCTCTCTCTCTCACTCACACACACACACACAACCAGGAAACCATTTGCCATTGCAGTACCTACTTTTTTCCTCACTCCCACCCCCTCTAATATCACTGCAAACAAAACTCACACTCACACATATTCAGCCACACCACGGGGAGGAAACGGTCAGCACCTGGAGTCTGAGATTGCAGTCATTCCAATTAAAGTCACAATTAAACCCCATAACTGTTCCTCCCCTTTTCCTATAAGACTATTGCTGATTTCTCTCCTTTTATAAACAGGAACAGATTACACAAGACGCTGTAGATGTGGGATTTTTCAAGCAAGCTGGTGACACTCTTTCACTTGGCACAAAATCGATTTAAATAAACATCTTCCTTTTTCAAGATTCTTTCCTGATTCTGCTTAATCTTAAATTAAGAGGAGGACAATAATAACCCAAGAACATCACACCTCTGAATTTCAACCTCCTCTCCCGCAGGATTTTGTCTCCTTTTTTGAAAGTATGAGCTATTTTTTGGTTCCCACTTGTTTCTCCTTCTTACTTGTCATCACACATTGTTTTCTATAAGACATAAGCAATTGGAGCCTTCACATTTAAAGTCTGTTTTTAGACCGTGGGATCCACAATAAGGCTTTCATGAGACCTTGAAAAGAAAAAGAATAACTTCAGGGAGTTACACTTCAAGACCCACGGAAACAAAGATCCGCAGTCACCTCCGGTGATTGAATGACTCCACTCACTCATTCAGTAAATACTCACTGAGCACAGACTATGTGCCAAGCAATATGCAGGGCACTGGTGGTAGAGCAGGGACTGGGCTCACTGAAGGGACAGATTAAGAATGCTAACAATACTCAGCTTGTATCTCCTTCTAGGACCTCTTCCTTCGACTGTAGACCCACACGTGTAACTATCAAATTAACATCTCCCATTGGGTGTTCAGTTAAACCCCACTACTCTTCCTTCTCCATTTCAGTAAGGGGCCACTCTTCCTAGATGCTCAGGTCAAAATCTGTAAAGTCATCCTTGAATCCCTAGAGGAATATTTCCATAATTTGATGACTTTTCACCATCACCACTAACTACCCTGGTCCAAACCACCATCATCTCTTGCCTGGATCGTCGTAGTAGCCTCTTGCCTTTACCTCCCTGTTTCCGCCCTTAACCCCAAAAGTCGATTCCAAGGTCTAAAGCTCAGGTAATCATTGTAAAGCTTAAATCAGATAATGTCTGCGAGTGCTCAAAATTCTCCACTGGCTTCCCATCACACTCAGAGTAAAAGCCACAGCCTACACAAGGCCCTAGATGACCCTGTATCACCCAGCTCTCAGCAGTTTGTCTGACCTCACCTTCTCCATCCTCACTCCCTCTGCCTGAACACCCTTCCTGTTCCCAGGACACACCAGGACACTGTTCCCTCGGGGCCTTCACACTTGCCGTTTTCCCTGCCTAGAAGGGTCCTTCCCCAAACACCCATCTGGCCGAGTCTCTCCCTGCGTGTCACCCTGAGCACTCTCAGCCCTCCCTTCGCCCTGTCCCTCGTCCACCCAGCCAGGCACTTCTCATCCTGCTCTCCCCACCTGATGCCCTCTCATCACATTATGCGTGTTCACTTATTTGCATACCGTCTCCCCACCTAGGAGGAACGCATCCTGAGGACGGACCTGCCACCTTGCCACACGTTTGTGTGTGTGCTCAGTCACTCAGTCACGTCTGACTCTTTGGGACTCCACAGACTGTAGCCCACCAGGCTCCTCTGTCCACGGGATTTTCTAGGCACAGAATACTGGAGTGGGTTGCCATTTCCTCCTCCAGGGGATCTTCCCAACCCAGGGACTGAACCTGCGGCTCTTGTGCATCCTGCATTGGCAGGCAGGTTCTTTACCACTGTGCCACCTGGGAAGCCCATGCCTGGCATGTAAGGAACACTCAGGAAATATTTGGTGGATGAATGGCTGTCTAAAGATTCACATGTCTGAGGCTGATCAGCCATGGAAACAGAGCACAACAGAGAAAAAGAAAAGGACAAGTTTCAGGCACTGTCCATTCAAGCAGAATTTGGGGAAAAAGGAGCCTTAGTCAAGGGGACTTTAAATATTTACGTCCCTATGGCAGACTGAATGCAAAGACAGTCCAGTTCCGTCCTCCCTCCATATCCATGCTCTTTGCAGTGTGCCTTCATAGCTCCTCCCATCATGCAGTGTACTCCAGGGACTTCCCTGGTGGTTCAGCAGCTAAGACTCTGCGCTACCAGTGCAGGGGGCCCAGGTTCCATCGCTGGTCAGGCAACTAGACCCTACATGCCACAACAAAAGGTCAAAGATCCCACGTGCTGTATCAAAGACCTGGCACAGCCAAATGAGTAAATAATTTTTTAAAGTGTATTCTAGTCCCTACACCTTCACTCTGGGCTGACCTTGTGAGTTGAAGAGAAAATGTCAGTCACAGTCATGTCCAACCCTTTGCAGCCCCATGGACTGCAGTCTGCCAGGCTCCTCTGTCCATGGGATTCTCCAGGCAAGCATACTGGAGTGGGTATCCATTCCCTTCTCCAGGGGATCTTCCTGACCCAGGGATCGAACCCTGGTCTCCTGCACTGCAGGCAGACTCTCTACACCTTCACTCTGGGCTGGCCTTGTGACTTACTTTTGTAAATAGACGAAGATGAAACAATAGTATGCCAAGCATAAGCTTAGACCTCAAGAGGTCAGGCAAGTTTCCACCCTCCCTTGGATACCAGGGATACTATGTGAACATGTTGGGCTAGCCTGTTGGAAAATGTAGTACTACTCGGAACAGAGCCAAGTTCCCCCAGGTAAGGCCACCCTCAAGCAGCCAGCTCTCAGCCACTCCAACAGCAGACAAAAACCACATGAACAAACCCAGCTGGGATGAATCAAGCCCAACTCAGACCTAAAGAACTGCCTGGCCAGCCTGAAGACGCGTGAGAAAGTGAGAAATGGTTGCTGTCTTAAGCTGCTAAGTTGTGGAGAGATTTGTCTTGTAGTCCCCTTGGTAAGATCAGCCCTAATGTATGTGATCAGCCCCCAGGGGAGGCATCTCAGCTGCTCTGCTCTGGATATGTGCTCATCAGGAAAGCGTCTCCTTGTGATATGGTTGTCACCAAGGGGATCTGCAAGAAGAAGACACCCCGCGACGCCACACAGGGTCCCAGCCACTGCAAGGTCACCGTCTGGGGCGAGCAAGGCCACCGCGATGCAGCCCAGAGGCACAGAGTGGCTTTCTGAGGCAGCAAGACCTCGGATGGAAAAAAACCCACAGGTGAAAGTCTCCTTCTAAAGGGGTGACTTGGGGGACACCTAACCAGCCACCCAGCCAGGACCCAACCTTGTCAAATCCTGTTTCTTAAAAATTTTGACCAGCTTCTCAGGTATCCAACCCCATTTGTATCCATGAAACACACTACAACAGTCCCACAGCACTAGGGTCAGCCATGGCGGGAAGCTCTCAAATCCCCAAAACCATGCTCTTTATTTTTTTAATTGGGTCCAGTTGATTTCAAGTGTACAGCAAAGTGATTCTATCAGACACATATAACATATAAATATGTATATATGCTCTTTTTCAGATTCTTTTGCATTATAGGTTATTACAAGATGCTGAATGCAGTTCCCTGTGCTATGCAGTCGGTCCTTGTTGTTTAACTATTTTATATGAAATAGTGTGTGTGTGTGTGCTCTGTCGCTCAGTCGTGTCCGCCTCTTTGCAGCCCCATGGACTGCAGCACACCAGGCTCCTTTGCCCATGGGATTCTCCAGGCAAGAATACTGGAGTGGAGTGCTGTGCCCTCCTCCAAGGGATCGTCCCAACTCAGGGATAAAACCCGCGTCTCCTGCATCTCCGGCCTTGCAGACGGATTTTTTATCATTAATGCCACCTGGGAAGCCCAATGTGTGTATTTTAATCCCAAACTCCTAATCTATCTGTCCTCCCTCCCCTCACACTGTCCCATTTGGTAACAGTAAGTCTGCCAAAACCATGCTCTTTAGAGCAACAGTCCCCAATCTTTTTGGCACCAGGGACCAGTTTCGTGGAAGACAATTTTTCCATGGACCAGGCAGGGGAGACGGTTTCAGGATGATTCAAGTGCATTACATTCATTGCGTACTTTATTCCTATTACTATTACATCAGCTCCATCTCAGATCATCAGGCATTAGATCCCAGAGGTAGGGGACCCCTGCTTTAGAGGAACGATGTCCCAGAGGGGTGGAGCAGCAAATTGTGGTCTTCGTCGTATTCAGCCTACAAGATGGAAGTCTCAAATAAGTGCACCATATAATATCATGTACGTGTAGCACACCAGGCTCCTTTGCCCATGGGATTCTCCAGGCAAGAATACTGGAGTGGAGTGCTGTGCCCTCCTCCAAGGGATCGTCCCAACTCAGGGATAAAACCCGCGTCTCCTGCATCTCCGGCCTTGCAGACGGATTTTTTATCATTAATGCCACCTGGGAAGCCCAATGTGTGTATTTTAATCCCAAACTCCTAATCTATCTGTCCTCCCTCCCCTCACACTGTCCCCTTTGGTAACAGTAAGTCTGCCAAAACCATGCTCTTTAGAGCAACAGTCCCCAATCTTTTTGGCACCAGGGACCAGTTTCGTGGAAGACAATTTTTCCATGGACCAGGCAGGGGAGACAGTTTCAGGATGATTCAAGTGCATTACATTCATTGCGTACTTTATTCCTATTACTATTACATCAGCTCCATCTCAGATCATCAGGCATTAGATCCCAGAGGTAGGGGACCCCTGCTTTAGAGGAACGATGTCCCAGAGGGGTGGAGCAGCAAATTGTGGTCTTCGTCGTATTCAGCCTACAAGATGGAAGTCTCAAATAAGTGCACCATATAATATCATGTACGTGCATCCCATGGTACACCAACAGTCAATGTATTTCCAGTTGATTCTAACATCTTTCCATAGCCATAGAAACTACTTTCATCCTCAAAGAATACAGACTAAAAACTAGCAAGGACAATAACTGCAGGGCTATTCGCTAAAGGTGGCCCTTTCTTTCATTGCAGGGTAAAGGCTCAAAAGAAGCCCTAAAACAGTCCTTGATCTGGATGAAAGGTTGCTGAACACTGTTTTGCACTGAGCTTCTCATCACCTTGGAAAGATTTATGCCTCTGCTGGCTGCATTTGCTCAGGCTGAGTGACCTAGGAACCTATGTCTCCCAGCCAGCCTTCTTCTAAACATCGAGTATAAGATGTCAGCCAATTCCTTCCACAAGTGCTCAGGATATTAATCTTGGCAACAAATAGAAATCATGAGAGGCAATACCCCAGTGACCCTTCCGACTTCCCCTTCTGACCTCAAATCCTACTGCTGCTCCCCTCACTCACTCACCCGCCGCCTCATTGGACTTCTCTCTGGGTTTTCTTGTGAACACACCTCCCTCCTGCTTCAGGGTTTTGCAGGTGCTGCTACACTGCCCAGAATGCTCTTCCTCAGACATCTGCCTGGCCTGCTCCCCACTTCCCCAGGGGTCCTGTCAAATGTCACTCATCACCAAAGCCTTCCCTGACCAAGCTATTTTAAACAATAACAATCCTCACCCCGCCCTCTGGCAAGACTCCCCATTCCTCTTACTCTGCTTTATTTCTCTCCACTATAATGCATCATTATCTTGTTATTTATTTGTCCATTATCTTACACACACACACACACACATACACACACACAAGGTAAGCTCCTTGAGGGACTTAAGCAATTCCTGACACATAGTACTCAATGAATGAACTGCCATTTCTTAAGCACCTACTTTGTGTCAAGCAATTTATATATGATGATCATTTCCCAATAAACATACTTTTAAGCACTTATGATGTAATTATATTATAAGAATTCCACTGTTACCTCCATTTTACAGCTCAGGAGCCCAAAGCGAGGCTAAGAAACCTGCACAAGACACTTACCTAGGTCTGTTTCAGTATCAAAACCCACAGTCCTTGAAGTGTGCCAATCTGCTTTTTAAACACCTTAGTGATGGTTTAGGTTACAAGACGCATGTAAGATGCATCTCTGGCAACATGTATAACACAAGACTTCTTCATTCTACCATTTTCCTATCACCCACCATAGATTTTGTCCAGGAAAAAAAAAATCCGTCAGATTGGATTTTTATTTCCCAGAGCACATTGGTTGGAATAGCTTTAGATCTCCCTTATTCCATCCATTTAGAGACATCCAAGTTCAGAGCTTTCCTTTTGAACTGAGCTGGGACAAGCACAGACAGGTCAGGGACCCAAAGGAGATGAAGACAGAAGTTCATCTGCTCTGAGAATCCCTCAGAACTATCCAGAATCCTTGCCTTTGTGCTGTACTGCTCCCAAACCTTCCTGGACCTAGAACTTGGGGAAACGATCCATTAAAGAAACAAAAAGCCTGGCCTCCTGCACTGGACACTCTCTTCTCTTGGTTGTCATCCTGTGTCTGTGTCTACTGGTATCTGGTCACATACTGCTAATGCCAACCCTGCTGTAACTTACAGAGCTCTGCACATACAGCAGCCTTGATGCTGATGACGGGGAGACTGATGGGGGTTACTCAGACCAAAAGACCAAGAGAGGGACCCCGTTTCTACTGAAATTCATGTACTGTCTCACCTAGGAGCGCTTAAGTTTAAAAAAAAAATCACAGCCACATTAATTCCTCTCTTCCTGTTCCCACCATTCTTTCCACATCTACATTGCTGAACTTATCACACCTCATTATTACAGGTGTTTCTTCTCCACCAGATGTGAGCTTCTGGGGAAATGAACTTTGTTTTCATCCTCTCTGCACTACCAACCCCCCCCCACCGCCCCCGGCCACCCCAGGTTAATCCAGCCTCTGACAC
>SJYX01001065.1:0-13369 GCA_006410675.1 Oreotragus oreotragus | reverse complement strand
GTTTCCATAGATACTAGGCATATAGCTCAAAGTCCACAGTCCAGCCCAAGACGGAGTCCTGCTTTCAAGATGGAACCTGTTCTGTCTGTTTCCTCCTTCATCACCAGCTCAGGGACAATAATATGTCTCTCTCTTTATTGAAAAAATATCTTCTCCAGGCCTGGCAGCCAGCCTTCATCTCCCAGGGACAGTCCAATTATAGTAGAAAGAAACTGCAATCTGAAGTTCTGGGATGGAATCAATGTCCAGGTCACCATTTGCTGGCTGTGTGACCTCGGGTAAGTTATATAACTTCCCCGAGCCTCTGCGTAGTCATTTCAGAAAAATCAGAAAATGAAAACAATTCTAACTAGAAAAAGAAAACTACCTTCGTTGTCCCCTTCTTTTTACTAGGCTCCTTTTGATGTAACACTCACAGGCACAGGTGGGGGGAGTCTAAGGGTTTAGTTTCAAAGCTTTGGCAGGGTCTTTGTGTCTCTGTAGGAAAAGGAGAAGCCGTTAAGAAGTACCTGGCCCTTCAGTAGGCCTACTCATTATTCCCAGCGGGCCTAAGTGAACACAGCTGGGGAGGCTAAAGATCAAAGAAAGAAATAAAACTGTTCTGCGTTGCAAATAGAAGTCCTATTCCATTGTGAGAGAGACGGCCTTGCAAATTTCGAGGGTAGAGGAGGTGAGAGACCTAAGTCAGGAACAATTAGTGAAACCCAAGAGGGGAGAATTATATAAACCTCTAGGGGAAGGTAGGCGACAGGGACAAGTATGGGAGGGGTAGGTTTCCCCTTCCTGTTCTGACCCAGTTGGTGGCAGCAGGCCACCTTTAATCTAATCTAATGGGACTCCTTAGAAGAATTTAGTAAAGGGCGCCCCTTCCCTGAGTGGCTGCAGCTCTGTGCCAGTGTGCAGGGTTTGGAAAGTGGAGTGTGAGCTGGGGGTCTTCCCTGGTGGCTCAGGTGGTAAAGAATCTGCCTACAATGCAGGAGACCTGTGTCAGGAAGATCCCCTGGAGAAGGGAGTGGCTACCTACTCCAGTATTCTTGCCTGGAAAATTCCACGGACAGGCGCCTACACAATTTATGGTCTCCAAAGCTATGCTCAGCAGCCCTGAGGGCCAGCCATCGGTGTAGACCAGTGGGCCGCAGGAAGACCTGCTTAGAAGATGGGCCCTACTGGAGCCAAACCAAGGGTGATGCCCAGAGTTCTGCCCCATCTCCAAACACACCTGCTGAGATGAGAAGAGGAGAGACCAAGCATTCACCCCAACTTGCTACCCTCTGAGATTACTTAAAATTGCTTCTACCAAATAAATAAAGAACAAAGCAAACAAACAAAAAATTGCCTCTAACCTCCAATTCTAAACCCTGTGGAGGAAATCCACAGCATCCTTAAGAATCCTGTGAATTCCTAGGGTTTACATTCTCAGGTTATCCTACTGGGTTTCTGATCTCTTCCACATGCATGACCTCACTTCTTTCTCCAACTTTTACAAAAACTACTCAAACTAAGCATTCATTTGAGTAGCAGGTTTAAAACTGGGGTGGGAGTGGGGTCAGGGAAGTATTTGCAATGAAGAAGGGAAAGCTCCAATTTTAAAGTTCTTTTCAGTTATTCTGCCACTTTACATGTTTCTCACTCACATTTAACCCTGTGTACATCCAATCCTTCAGAATTTTGCTAGCTCCTATCGCTCTTCCTTTCCTATATGTTCCTCCTTCTAGAACTGCCTTCTGCACTCCAATGTGTCCTTCTCTATTATGCAGAGCAATTCAGCTTTCCCCAGCTCTGAATGTGCCACATGGATATCCAAACTCATCAAGTGGGGGTCTTAATGGAATCCATCCTTCTTATAACGCCTTACATATGATGTAGTTGCCAGAACCGAAAAAAAAAAAAAATAGCTTCATTTACCACAAAATGCTGGTAAACCTCCTGGGTAATGTGGTACTTAATAAATAGGAGCTGTAGAAGATCAGGTAAAGCTAGTTTCAGTCAGAAATATACTGATCTTCTATTAGCGTGACATTTAAATAGAAATTAGGGCCTTTCCCTGGGTCTCAGCGTAAAAGAATTCGCCTGCCAATGCAGGAGACATGGGTTTGATCCCTGGGACTGGAAGATCCCCTGGAAAAGGAAATGGCAACCCACTCCAGTATTCTTCTCTGGAAAACCCCATGGACAGAATAAGGTCTCTTGAAGTCTTCAGTTTGTCACTCACTAAAGTATGGAAGCGGAGAAGGCAACAGCACCCCACTCCAGTACTCTTGCCTGGAAAATCCCATGGACGGAGGAGCCTGGTGGGCTGCAGTCCATGGGGTTGCTACGAGTCAGACATGACTGAGCGACTTCACTTTCACTTTTCACTTTGATGCATTGGAGAAGGAAATGGCAACCCAGTCCAGTGTTCTTGCCTGGAGAATCCCAGGGAAGGAGGAGCCTGGTGGGCTGCTGTCTATGGGGTCGCACAGAGAGTCGGACACGACTGAAGCAACTTAGCAGCGGCAGCAAAGTATGGAAGAGACGATGGGCTTTGTAAGGTCTGAGGATTATATAGTTTTACCGAGTGCTTTTTATTTTATTTTATGACTGCAAGTCATGTGGGATTTTAGTCCCTCAACCAAGGATCGAACCCTGCCCCCTTAGGTAGAAGAACAGAGTATTAACCCTTGGACCACCAGGAAAGTTCCTTTACTGGTGCCTTTTAAAAATGCTGGTTCTTAAACAATAAAAAATTATTATTATAAATGTAACTCAGTGAGACTTCAATGTCCTGCTTTGGAAATGATGAAGGGGAAGGGTGCTGCACCTGGGGAGAGCTGTCACAAGTTAAGCCATTTTGTGCAGTTTTACCTAAAGATGGAGCTATCAGAGTCAATGCATATCCAGAGTATTTTGATTGCCAATGATTTGGGCATAGAGATCAAAGGAAACAATCTTACCTGGAGTTAAGTTTAATAAATCAGAAAGTGTGCTGTGTTCCAAGAAGTTCAAATACATCCTGTCTGGACTTCAGAGAATCACAGTTCGTATCCTGGATGATAGAGAGGCGAGGCCAAGAGGAACTATTGCAAACTGGTCTCTCTCTGTTCTGTGGAGAAGTGATGATGAAGCTGACATAGCGGTGTTTTGCTGCTGTTTTGTTTTTTTTTTTTTTGCTGTTGTTGTTTTTAATGTGGCTATGCTGGGTCTTAGTTGTGGCCCTGGGGATCTTGGTCGCTGCGTGTGAAATCTACTTCCCTAACCAGGGTTGGAACCCCAGGCCCCCCGCATTGGGAGCACAGAGTCTTAACCACTGGACCACCAGGAAGTTCTGACAGAGTTGCATAATAAAGATATTTAGGATCATCTTTTTCAACAGGGTCTCATGGATAACCACACAGCTGGCAATCTTTCAGGATTCTTGGGAAGGACAAAAAGTGGGGATTGCTGACTTAAGGGTGTGGATGTTGAGTAGCTTGGAATGGTTGGGACAGAAGGTTTCTCAAGGTGTCAGCAAAATAGAAGGTTTCAGGGACACAGTATTGGCTGCTGTTTTTCCCCAACCCATATCATTGACATTCTGAATCTCCTTTCCCTGATAGCTTCACAAAACCTGGGAAGAGGGGTTGTGAACTTGGTTGCCAAAAGGGGTGGGGGGGATGATCTTTTTAAGGAAAAAGGATACATTAAATATGAATAAAAATTAGGTCCAGGGCTTTGGAAAGTCTCACATAGGAAGAGAAGGATGAAGCTAAGCTTCATTAGCTTCACGGTAAGTGTGTCTTTATTTTGGCCTGAGTCAGAAAATCTTTTTCCGCCCGCTGTATTTCTGGCCATTGATCCTTCTGGAAGGCATCATAGAAAAAGATCAAAATCCACCATATTCATTCCTGCGGAGTAATGGCATAACATCAGAGCACCAACCCTGGGCCATCATAGGAACTAGCCTTTCACTAGCTCATCGAAGGTCAACTTTGTAATGAGAGAAGCAAAGAGAACAGCAGGAATCTATCTGGAACATATCAGGTTATTATGACCATTTTTCCAGCATCCTCATGCTGATTGCTTAGAGGTTGTTTGCGCTAGCTGACTACACAATGAAGGATGGAGGAGAGCCAAGATGATCAGGCCAGCCTCTGCAGTTTATAATGCCCCATAAAGTTCTCATGCAGCAACGCCTCCCTCTTTTCCCATTATTTGCTAGAGATAGAACATCACACTTTTTTTTTTTTTTTTGCAATGGTCCCTGGCTTCCTGCAATGTAGCCAGGGATGGCATAGGAGGATATGTTTTCCAGTTGCCTTTCAAATTTGCCCATGACTGGATATCTGATCTGATTTATATTTTGAAAAGTTCCCTCTGACTCTTGCTAGTGGGACATGAATGGAAGCAGGCAGGGGAGCAGGCTCTATAGTAGGCTAGGCAAGAAATGATAGGGCTTTAGGCTTGGTAGGTGGACTTCAGAGAAGAGGTTAGAGTCTTTAAAAAGGAGAGTCAGCAGGACAGCTAACGAATTGGGTGTGGGATGAGGGCTGTAGGATGGGATGGAAAAGAGGATTCACAGTTGCTTCCAAGGATTTTGGCCTGAACCACTAGATAAAATCTCAGAAAGGGGGAAGATGGGGGCAAGTATAGAAAAAAAGAATCAAGAATTCTCTTTGGATCATGAAATTGATCAAGTCAAACTCCATAGACTATGGAAAAGCTATTCTAAACAGTGCAAATTTTCAAGTCAATCACTAAAATATCCATTCACTAAAGAGCAAGCTCTATAAAAACCAATGCAAATATATTTAGATAAATAAATTTTGTTTCTTTTACCCTGACATAGAGAAGTCCATGTCTTGTCTGTGTTATAACTAGGTCAATATAACCAAATTCCACTTCCTCTGGAGACTTTCAAGGTTAAATAAAGTACGAAGAAGTAAAACTACAGCAGACATGAACACACGTTGAGTCAACTGTACTTCAATAAAATAAAAATTTTTTAAACAAGAAGTAAAACTCAAATGACCACCATGTTTGCAGACCAAACAGTTATGTCTACAAAGCAAGTCTCAAGGTTTGATTATCACAACAAACAATTCTGATAGAGAATTTTGTTAAGTTGGGAAAGTCTTTTGTGTGCCTTCTCATTAATTGGTTAATTAATTATTAATAATCTCACATGCAAACAAAAAGTGCAGCTCCTTCCAAAAGGTGACAATCCATGTCCAGTTCTGGCACCCATTCCTTCTCTGGTTACATTTGCTCATTTAACGAACATGTAATGAATAGACATTATACCAGGCACAGTACTAAATTATGAGAACATAATTATGGATAAAACATTTTCCTTGTCTTTGGAGCTTTCAGTCTAATCGGGGAGATAGTAAAGTAAATAATGGCAAATTCCAGTGTCAGCTTCCCTGGGGGCTCAGAGGTTAAAGCGTCTGTCTGCAATGCAGGAGACCTGGGTTTGATCCCTGGGTCGGGAAGATCCCCTGGAGAAGGAAATGGTAACCCACTCCAGTATTCTTGCCTGGAGAATCCCACGGACAGAGGAGCCTGGTGGGCTACAGTCCACAGGGTCGAAAAGAGTCGGACACGACTGAGCAACTTCACTCATTCACTCACTCCAGTGTCAGCAATCAGGAACACTAAATAACCTGAAAATGTTCAGATGATGAACACTTAGAAATGCTGGCAAAATTTTAAGGGGGAAAAATGTAAGGAAATGCATAAATGAACTGGTAAGAAGAAAGAGTAATCTCCAGAGTCCAAAGTAAAGAGACAGCTGAAAACCAGAATGGTAACCATGAAAGCAGATGACGTTGCTACCCTGGGGAAGACTTAATTCCAATAATCTAAAGTAGTCTAGGATTAGGACTTCCCTGACATTCCAGTGCTTAAGACTTCAAGCTTCCGTTGTGGGGAGGAGGGGCGTGGGTCCAATCCCTGGTTGAGGAACTAAGATCCTGCATGTCTCATAGCTAGGCCAAAAAATAAAAAAAAATAAAAAAACAAAATAAAATATTCTAGGGTATATTCAGTGTGGGAGGGGACTACACAAGGACATGATCCCCAGGGGTGAGAATCACCGCGTGCTACCTTGAAGGCTGACTACCACAACCCATCTGGCAAAGTGCTAGTCCAACAAAGGTGGCAGCCAATGACAAGACAATCTGGACTGGTGGGAGAGGAGAGGAAACATAAATATCATAACCAGTTCCATTAAGCGAGGACTGTTGCCTCTACTTGAATTTTCTTTCTTGCTGTGTCATGAATTTTTTTTCTCTTTTATTGAGGTATAATTTTGTGCTGCTACTGCTAAGTCACTTCAGTCGTGTCTGACTCTGTGTGACCCCATAGACGGCAGCCCACCAGGCTCCCCCGTCCCTGGGATTTTGTGAGGCAACAGAAAAATATATATACTTTTCTCTGCCTGCTGGTTCCTGGCACAGAGCTCCTAAAGCCTTTGTAATTTCCTATGTTCAAGGAATTCATTAATTTATAATTAATAGGAACATTAGGAGCATCTTCTGTCTAACATTTGGTCTTTGACTCCAGGTCCTGACACAGCTTCTTGGAATTTCCTGAGTGATAGCAGGACCTTTGTTCTAATGTGATGACTCTGAGTAGGCTCCTAGATGGGGGCTGGTCATAGACCAAATCGTGATTAGAAGCTTGGAATTTTCAGTCCTACCTTCCATTCTCTAGAGAGAAAAGAGAGGCTTGGAGTTAATAATTGATCATGTCTGTGTGATGAAGCCTCCTTAAAAACCCCAATAGTATGCATCGTACCTTCTATAATAAACTAGTAAACAGTGAGCAAACGGTTTTTCTGAGTCCTGTGAGCCATACTAGCAAATTAGTTGAATCTTAAGAGGAAGGCATTTGTTGTTGTTGTTTGGTTGCTCAATCATGTCCGATTCTTTGTGACCCCACGGAATGCAGCACATCAGGTTCCCCATCCTTCACCATCTCACAGAGTTTGCTCAAACTCATGTTTATTGAGTCAGTGATGCCATCCAACCATCTCATCCTCTGTCACTCCTTTCTCGTCCTGCCCTCAATCTTTCCCAGCATCAGGGTCTTTTCCAATGAGTTGGCTCTTCACATCAGTTGGCCAAAATACTGGAGCTTCAGCTTCAGCATCAGTTCTTCCAATGAATATTCAGGGTTGATTTCCTTAGGATTGACTGGCTTGATCTCCTTGTTGTCCAAGGGACTCTCAAGCATCTTCCCCAGCACCACAATTTGACTGGAAGAAGGCATGCATACCTCCAATTGAGAGCCAGTTGGTCAGAAACACAGGTGACAATCTGGACTTGTAATTGGCGGCTGAAGTATGTGGGGGAGGGGCCGTCTTGTAGGCCTGAGCCTTTAACCTGGGGGATCAGACATTAACATCAAGAAGATAGTGTCAGAATCGACACCTATTGTAGGACCCCCAGGTAGCATCACAGAGAATTGCTTGTTGTGGAATAAACCTCATACATCTGGTGTCAGAAATGTTGAGAGTGTGGTAGTGGTGTGAGAGTCACGGAGAAACACAGGAAGAAGGCTGGGTTTTTCCTTCTCCAGCTGACATAGAGTAATATGAAGAAAGTCAGATGTATTTAAAAAGTAATTACCTTTCCTTTTCTTTTTCCCTTCTCTTAGACTCATGCATAATGTGAATTGTGATGGTGAAATTTGTCATTTTGTCAAGTTGCAAAATCATAATGGAACCAGGGGAGAAATGGATGCCATAACTGGACATGGGTTCTCTCCTTTCAGAAGGAGTTGAGTATGTTTTTTGTTTGTATGTGAGACAATTGCATTATGTTAGGCAGAGGCATTTTACAAATTGTATACGGCATGAAAAAAGTGGGAGGGCGTTGCTTGGCAACCCATGGCTGGAATGCGGAGGACATCTGCTGTTCCCCTCTGTCGGCACTCTGTCTCCTTCTTTCGGGGTGCGCCCCACCCCCACTGTGTGCTGGCTTGGTGGGGCTGCCTGTTGTCCTCTGCTCTTCCCTAGTTGGGGAGACGGGGGTGGCGTCCAATCCCGACTAGGCCATTTAGAAGTTCCTTCTCTGGAAGAATATCTTACTGGGAGACAAGAGGACAGAAAACCCTTAAAGCTGATTCATTCCGACACACTGTCCTGAAGAGACTATTTATTTCTGTCACTTACAAATCCAGAACTGCCCTGATTCCTTATTATCTTGATACTTAACTGTTGAGATTATCTTTTTTAAAAAAAAACCACTAATTTATTTTTGGCTGCTCTGGGTCTTGGTTGCTGCCCTCAGCCTTTTTCTAGCTGCAGAGTGGAGGGGAGGCTACTCTTTGTTGTGGTGCATGGGCCTCTCATTGCGGTGGTGGTTTCTCTTGCTGCAGAGCACAGCTACAGGTGCTAGAGCTCAGTGGATGTAATGCATGGGCCCTGCAACATGTGGCATCTTGCTGGACCAGGGATTCAACCGGCGTCCCCTGCACTGGCAGGCAGATCTCTAACCACTAGACCACAAAGGAAGCCCCCAGATTACTTTTTGATTTTGTGAATTTTTACATTTTCTGCTTCCGTAAGGCATCACGGACTCGATGGACGTGAGTCTGAGTGAACTCCGGGAGATGGTGATGGACAGCAAGGCCTGGCGTGCTGCGATTCATGGGCTCGCAAAGAGTCGGACACGACTGAGCGACTGAACTGAACTTAACTAAGTCAGCCAGAGTTAGTTTCTGTTGCTTGTAGCCAAAGAAATGCATTTGGCAGTTAATTCCTCAGCACTAAATTCAATTAGAAGAATCTCATAGCAAGAACACTAAATTCAGTTAGAAGGGTTTTGTATCAAAGAGGTCCCCCAAACAAGATGATATTGAGTGATTCAGCTTTTTCAACATCTGCATATAGTAGGTTTCTCCCCAGGCATTATGCCATGGTGTCTGGCCTAGAAGAGGTTTCAGGAAGGGTACCAGTACTTGTTGATCTCTGGAAGATGGTGATGGACAGGGAGGCCTGGAGTGCTGTGATTCACGGGGTCGCAGAGTCGGGCATGACTGAGCAATTGAACTGAACTGAGACAGTACCTGTTGATACCTCGTATGCAGAACCACCACCTAGGATATGACCTTAAAGATTTTGCACTACAAAAAACTCCAGGGAGTGCCATTCACATAGATTATGATGTGAATGGTACCCTTGGTGATGCGTAGTGAGGTGACTTGCTACTCCCCGCTGCTCATAGTTCCTGTTGCTGGATTTGGCATTTTGTGCCAGCCTCATACAGCCTTCTCCCTCTCTTGAATTTTCCCTGAAGTGCACAGTTGAATTTCCCTCCAATCAGTCAGGGGCTAAACCAATCTATCAGATGAGTTTGTATGTATATAAATCAAACAGTGAATAGAATTCAAAACTTTCTCAAGGAGTTCCTAGGAGGTCAATGGATAAACTGAATGTTTGTGTCCCCCTCAAATTCACATGTGGAATCCCTAAACTCAGCATTGCTGTATTGGGTGATGGAGCCTCTAAAGATGTAATTGAGATCATGAGGGTAGGTTCCTGTCCAATAGTGTTAGTGTCGTTATAAGAAGAGATACCAAAGAACTCTCATTCTCTTTCTCTCCACACACACACACTGAAGGAAGGTCATGTGAAGACAAAGCAAGATGATAGTCTGCAAGCCAGGACCAGAGCCCTTACTAGAAACTGAGTTGGCTGGCACCTTGATCTTAGACTTTCCAGTCTCTAGAACTGTGAGGTTTATTTTTAAGTCACCCAGTCTGTGGTATTCTGTTCTGGCAGTTCAAGCCAACTAAGACAGGTTTAATAGATATGTGTAGGTGGAGAGAAGGGTATTAATGAATTTCATTTATTAGAAGTACTGACTCCCAAACTGTGTCTCATTTAGCCACCTTGCTACATGAAGAAGAAAAAATGAGTTGATTAGGTGTCTTTTTGTTTGTTGTGGGTGAGGACAGGTGAATGGAAAATATGAGAGAGAATGGAGTCGACTCTTTCTGTTTCATGTTTTCTTCAACATATAATCCATAAATACTCTGTCAAAGTAATTATCACACC
The DNA here is from genome assembly GCA_006410675.1 of Oreotragus oreotragus. Classification (NCBI taxonomy): domain Eukaryota; kingdom Metazoa; phylum Chordata; class Mammalia; order Artiodactyla; family Bovidae; genus Oreotragus; species Oreotragus oreotragus. The sequence continues at coordinate 3,348 of SJYX01001065.1, read as the reverse complement.
ATGACCGCCGCCACCGCAATCACATACATATAAGCACTAGAACAGTGCTTAAATTAAATTGTATTAATCATCAGGGAAATGAAAATGGAAACAACAATAAAATACCACTTCACACCCACTAGGATGGCTATAATAAAATGGGCAAACAACATGTTTTAGAGAGAGCATGGAGAAATTAGAACCATGATCCATTGCTGGTAGGAATATAAAATGGTGCAGCTGCTGTGGAAAATAGTTCACCATTTTTTCAAAAAGTTAAACACAGAGTTGCTATGTGACCCAGCAACTTTACTCCTAAGGCTTCCCTGGTGGCTGAGGCAGTAAAGAATCTGCCAGCAATGCAGGAGACCTGGGTTCAATCCCTAGGTCAGGAAGATCCCCTGGAAAACAGAATGGCAACCCACTCCAGTATTCTTGCCTGGAGAATTCCACGGACAGAGGAGCTTGGAGGACTATAGTCCATGGGGTCACAAAGAGTCACAGCTGAGTAACTAATACTTTTTTCTTCTAATACCCAAGAAAGTTGAAAACATGTTCATACCAGAACTTGTACACAAATGTTCATAGTAGCACTATTCATAATAGCCAAAAAGTGGGAAAAAACACAAATGTCCCTCAAATGATAATGAATAAACAAAATGTGGTATAAGTGAAATAATATTCAGCCATAAAAAAGAATGAACTACTAATAATATATGCTGAACATGGATAAACCTCAAGAGCATTCTGCTTAATAAAGAAGCCAGATGCAAAAGGCCACATGTTGTATGATTCCGTTTGTATGAAATGCTCAGGGACTTTCCCCAGCAGTTAAAATATTAAGACACTGTGCTTCCAGGGGACCCGGGTTCCATCCCTCATTGAGGGAAACTTACAAGATCCTGCATGCCACACTGGGCATTTTTAATTAAAAAAAATTAAAATAAGTACATTCATAGACAGAAAGTAGTTTAGTGGTTGTCAGATGCTGCGTGGGAGACAAGGAGGATGACTGCTAATGGGTAGGGGACTTTTTTTTAGCCAAGCAGCACATGGGATCCTAATTCCCTGACCAGAGAAATTCCAGCATGGGGCTTCATTTTGGAGTGAAAAAAATGTTCAGGAATTAGATAGTTCTGATAGTTGTCATACATATACTGAAAATGACTGAATTTTACACTTGGATGAATTTTTTACTATGTGAATTATACCTCAATGAAGAAAACCAGAAAGGATAACAACCTAACTTCTATACTTATAGATCTTGGACAATCAGCCATTTGGTAACTCCATCCAACTTTGCATTTTCTCCCCAAATGCACGGACTTAGAGAATAAGGAGAAAGAATTGATGATAAATTATGGAACATTAATTTTAAAAGCATCTATATTATATACAAGGCTAATTATAAATGCCATATAAAATTCTACTAAATATAAACAATCCTAAATGCAGACCTTAGCAAGTTAAAGTCTCCTAAACCCTGCTTTATAAGCTAATGTATGGTGGTAGTTAAACAAATCCTCACGTATCAAGTGCTTAATAAAATAAAAGTTTAGTTTTTAATTTAGAATTCTAAAACAGTATTTTTCACTGATCAATAAGCAGTACTCCCTTAAGCAATGACTCAGGGACCCGACTCCTTTCATCTGGTGTCTCCATCTTCAACACAAAGCTTCCAAAGTTGCTCTTTCACAGAAAGAGGAAAAGCATGGAGAACTGTCCATAATTCTGAATTGGCCAGATCCCAGGCACAAGGCTATCTGTCTCTATAAGGGGGCCAAGAAATGTAAGCTAATGAGGGCCCCAGAGGAAAAGGAAAAAGATTTATTAAACTGCTGGCCAATCTCTGCCACACCCACCCCTCGGTTAACTCTATCAACAGTTTAGAGCAAAGTCCTCCAACGTCCTTTGTATGCATACATTAATATATAACAATATTTTGTAATGAAAATGGAATCACACCATGCACATCAGATACTATGCATGGTCGCTGATTCAGATATAGCCTACACTTAGTTGTCATCCGTATCCATTCAGAGTTTAAGAACACACAGGTTCACACCTTGTTACGCTCCAGCACTGTTATTCACTGTTCATGCTGACGCAGACACTATCCAGCATACTCTCTCACATGCTTGCCTGTGTCGATGGCTAATCCCCAGTGAGGAGAACTGACTGGGAATTTCACAGCCCTGCTGACATTCCTCTTCCTCTTGACACTCATCGTCCTCTTATATTATCTGATATTTTAATATTAGCTTCAGATGCAGTTCATCATTTTCTTCATGTCATGGCACATTATCATCATTGGTTCATGCGATGCCTCTCATGTATATTTTATATTTCCTTTCATTCCATGTGTGGCTCAGCTGGGTTCCCTGGTGGCTCAGCTGGTAAAGAATCCACTTGCAGTGCAGGAGACCTGGGTTCGATCCTTGGGTTGGGAAGATCCTCTGGAGAAGGGAAAGGCTACCCACTCTAGTATTCTGGCCTGGAGAATTCCATAGACTATAGTCCATGGGGGTCGCAAAGAGTCGGACGTGACTGAACGACTTTCACTTCACTTCATTCGACAATCCAATTCCTTCCCACCCTATAGACACCTCTGTAATGGGTTTAATACCTACTTTTGTCTTTGTGTTCTTGCAAAATGTATATTGCTTTGTGAACACATATTTTAAATTCGCATAAGTGTTTTATATGTATAACTTATTCTGACTTTTTAAAAACCAATGCTATTTTAAATTTAAGATCCATCAATGTTATTGAGTATACATCTAATCTGTTGTTCCCAACTGCTATATGTACTACTCATGATAAACATTTTACCTATTTTCTTTTCAAATGCAGAAACTCAGATCATCTCCACTCCTCTGCATCACAAATAACGCTGGAATGAACAGTCGAGTTCTTGACTCTTTACGAGCTTGTGTGGGAATTTCATTGCACTGTAGATTCGGGAGCAGATTTGCTGGGTCGTTCGGCAGACTTAAGAGACTTCCCTCATGGCTCAGATGGTAAAGCATCTGTCTACAATGTGGGAGACCTGGGTTCGATCCCTGGGTCAGGAAGATTCCCTGGAGAAGGAAATGGCAACCCACTCTAGTACTCTTGCCTAGAAAATCCCATGGATGGAGGAGCCTGGTGCAGGCTACTGCCCATGGGGTTGCAAACAGTCAGACACAACTGAGCGACTTCACTTTAGGCAGACATATACAGTACTGGACTATGATGCCACCATACTGCGCTCTGAAATGGTTGCACTAGTATTTATTTCCATTAGGAAGAGTTCCTAGTTCCCCAACAAAGCTCATGATTACTCTCGAATTTTTGCTATTTGACTAGATGTGAAGCAATATTTCATTG
>SJYX01001064.1:262353-329334 GCA_006410675.1 Oreotragus oreotragus | reverse complement strand
CTTTTCTCCTTTGCTTTTTGCCTCTCTTTTCACAGCTATTTGTAAGGCCTCTCCAGACAGCCATTTTGCTTTTTTGCATTTCTTTTCCATGGGGATGGTCTTGATCCCTGTCTTCTGTACAATGTCACTAACCTCATTCCATAGTTCATCAGGCACTGTATCTATCAGATCTAGGCCCTTAAACCTATTTCTCATTTCCACTGTATAATCCTAAGGGATTTGATTTAGGTCATACCTGAATGGTCTAGCGGTTTTCCCTACTCTCTTCAATTTAAGTCTGAATTTGGTAATAAGGAGTTCATGATCTGAGCCACAGTCAGCTCCTGGTCTTGTTTTTGTTGATTGTATAGAGCTTCTCCATCTTTGGCTACATAGAATATAATCAATCTGATTTCAGTGTTGACCATCTGATGATGTCCATGTGTAGAGTCTTCTCTTGTGTTGTTGGAAGAGGGTGTTTGCTATGACCCGTGCATTTTCTTGGCAAAACGCTATTAGTCTTTGCCCTGCTTCATTTCACATTCCAAGGCCAAATTTACCTGTTACTCCAGGTGTTTCTTGATTTCCTACTTTAGCATTCCAGTCCCCTATAATGAAAAGGACATCTTTTTTGGGTGTTCTAAAAGGTCTTGTAGGTCTTCATAAAGGTATGCTCCCTTTATACACACTTTGAGAGTTTTTAATAATAAATGAATGAGGAAGTCAATGGTGAATTTTATGCATCTGTTGAGATGATCATATGCTTTTTATTCAGTTTCTTGATTTTAGAATGAACAGTTTCCTGATTGATTATAGGATCATCTATTGAAGTGATGATGTGATTTTTATTCAGTTTTCTAATTGATTTTAGGATGTTGAACCATTCCTGCATTCTTGGGATTCTTGCAAATCCCACTTGATCATGATGTATGATCCTTTTAACATGTTAGTGAATTCAGTTTGCTAATATTTTGTTGAGGATTTTTTGCCTCTGTGTTCACCTGTGATATTGGCCTGTACTTTTCTTTTTTGTGTATGATATTTCTGGCTTTCATATTGGGATGATGCTGGCCTCATAGGAAGTTCAGAGGCATTCTTTCTTCTGCAATTTGGAAAATTTGAGAAGGTTAGGTGTTAATTTTTCTCTAGATATTTGTAGATTTATCTGGCCCTGGACTTTTGTTTACTGGGAGTTTATTACTCAATTTCTTTTCTAATAATTGTTCTGTTCATATTTTCTATTTCTTGTTCATTATTAGAGTGTATATTTCTGGGAATTTGTCCATTTCTTCTAGATTGTTTTATTGTCATGTAGTTGTTTGTAGTAATCTCTTAAGAGCATTTGCATTTTTGTCATATGGGTTGTAACTTCTCCTTTTTCATTTCCGATTGTATAAGTTTGACTAAAGGTTTAGCCATTTTATCTTTTCAGAGAACCAGCTGTTAGTTTCATTGGTCTTGTCTGTTGTAGTCTCTGTTTATTTCTGCTCTGATCTTTGATTTTTTTCCCCTTCTACTAGCTTTCAGTTTTGATTGTCCCTTTTCTAGTTCCTTTGTGTGTAAGGCTAGGCTGCTTGAGATTTTTGTTTCTTGAGGTAGGTCTCTATCACTATAAACTTCCCTCTTATAACTGCTTTTGCTGTATCCCATAGATTCTGGATTGCTATATTTATGTTTTGATTTGTCTCAGTAATTTTGTTTTTTTTAATCCCCACCCTCTTGGACCTCCCTCCCATCCCTCACCCCATCCCAGCCATGCAGGTCATCACAGAGCACCGAGCTGAACGTCCTCTGCTTTATAGCAGCTTCCACTATCTGACACATAGTAGTGTTTATATGTCAATCCTAATCTCCCATTTCCTCCCCCTCTCCCTTTCCCCTTCTGTCCACGTTGTTCTCAATGTCTGCGTCGGTAATGGGTTCATCTTGGAAATAGATTCATCTGTACAGTTTTACCAGGTTCCACATATATACATTAATGTACAATATTTGTTATTCTCTTTGACTTACCTCACTCTGTATGACAGACTCTGGCTCCATCCACATCTCTACAAATGACCCTGTTTCCTTTCTTTTAGTGGCTGAGTAATATGCCACCGTGTATCTGAGTCCCATCTTTTTGATCCATTCCTCTGTGCGTTGGACACTTAAGTTGTTTCTGTGTCCTGGCTACTGTAAACAGTGCGGCAGTGAGTATTGGGGTCCATGTGTGCTTCTGAATTACGGTTTTCTCAGGGTATATGCCCAGAAGTGGGACTGCTGATTACTAGTAATTACAAAGGGTTTACTGTACCTTTGTAGTATAGTTTGAAGTTGGGGGTGCCTGATTACTACAGATTACTGTAGCTACTCGGGGTCTTGTGTTTCTGTGCAAATTGTAAACATTTTTGTTCTAATTCTGTGAAGAATGTCATTTGTAATTTGATAGGGATTGCCTTGAATCTGTGGAGAAGGCAATGATACCCCACTCCAGTACTCTTGCCTGTAAAATCCCATGGACGGAGGAGCTGGTGGGCTGCAGTCCATGGGGTCGCCAAGAGTCGGACATGACTGAGTGACTTCACTTTCCCTTTTCACTTCCATGCATTGGAGAAGGCAATGGCAACCCACTCCAGTACTCTTGCCTGGAAACTCCCAGGGACAGGGGAGCCTGGTGGGCTGCCGTCTATAGGGTCGCACAGAGTCGGACATGACTAAAGCGACTTAGCAGCAAAAGCAGCATTGAATCTGTAGATTACTTTGGGTCATATATTCATTTTCCCAGTATTGATTTTTCCAATCCAAGAACACGGTATATTTCTCCATCTATTTGTGTCATCTTTTATTTATCAGTGTTTCATAGTTTTCTAAAACTACAGGTCTTTTGCCTCCTTAAGTAGGTTTATTCCAAGGTATTTTATTCTTTTTGTTGCAGTGGTAAATGGGATTGTTTCCTTAATTTCTCTTTCTCATCTTTCATTGTTAGTGTATAGAAATGCATGAGGTTTCTGTGCATTAATTTTGTATCCTGCAACTTGACCGAATTCATTGATTACCTCTAGTAGTTTTCTGGTGGAATCTTTAGGATTTTCTGTGCATAGTATGTCATCTGCAAACAGTGACAGTTTTACTTCTTCTTTTCCAATTTGTATTCTTTTTCTTCTCTGACTGCTGTGGCTAGAACTTCCAAAACTATGTTGAGTAACAGTGGCAAGAGAAGACATCTTTGTCTTATTCCTGATCTTAGAGGAAATGCTCTCAGTTTTTCACCACTGAGAATGATGTATGCTGTGGGTTTGTCATTCGTGGCCTCTGTTATGTTGAGCTAGGTTCCCTCTATGCCCACTTTCTGAAAAAAATTTGGAAGTTTTTTAAAAATCATAAATGGTTACTGAATTGTGTCAATAGCTTTTCCTGCATCTATTGAGATGATCACATGGTTTTTATTCTTTAACTTGATAATATGGTGTATCACATTGATTGATTTGCATATATTGAAGAATCCTTGCCTCCTTGGGATAACTCCCACTTGATCATGCTATGTGATCACTTTAATATGTTGCTGGATTCGGTTGGCTAGTATTTTGTTGAGCACGTTCTTGTTTATGTTCTTCAGTGATATTGGTCTGTAATTTTCTGTGTGATGTCTTTGTCTGGTTTTGGTATTACAGTGATGGTGGCCTTGTAAAATGAGCTTGGGAATGGTCCTTCCTCTGCAGTTGTTTGGAAGTGTTTCAGAAGGTTAGGTGTTAGCTCTTCTCTAAATGTTTGATAGAATTTGCCTGTGAAGCCATCTGGTCCTGGACATTTGTTTGTTGGAAGATTTTTAATTGCAGTTTCAATTTCATTACTTCTGATTGGTCTATTTATAATTTCTATTTCTTAGTTCAGTCTAAGAATTTGTCCATTTCTTCCAGGTTGTCCATTTTATTTGGCATGTAGTTGCTTTTGTAGTAGTCTCTTATGATCCTTTGTATTTCTGTGGTGTCAGTTGTGATTTTTTTCACTTAATTTTATTGATTTGTAGCCTTTTTTTTTCTTGGTGAGTCTGGCTAAAGGTTTATCAGTTTAATCTTCTCAAAGAATCAGCTTTTAGTTTAATTGGTTTTTGCTATTTTTTTTTCTATTTCTTTCTGCTCTGATTTTTATGATTTCTTTCCTTCTACTAACTTTGGGTAGGTATGTATTGTATATATTGCTATTCTTTTAATCATTTTGAGGCATTTTTGTAGTTCTTTCTTTGTTCCTTCTTTTCCCTTGTGATTTGATGATTACCTTTAGAGTTATGTTTGGATTCCTTTCTCTTCTATGTGTATCTGTTATAGAGTTTTGGTTTTTGGTTACCATGTGGTTTATATATATATATAGCAATCTATATGTAATTAAGTTGCCGATCTCTTAATTTCAAATATATTTTAACAACCCAGTGTTTTTACTCCCCTCTCCCACATTTGCTGTTTTTTGGCATCATATTTTACAATTTTTGTGTCCTCTTAACTACTTATTGCAAATGTAGATGATTTTACTACACTTCTTTGAATCTTCCTACTAGTTTTATATTGATTTACTACCTTTACTGTAAGTAACTGCCTTTACCAATGAGTTTTTCCCTTCTTAATTTTCATGGTTTTAGGTGTGGCATTTCCTTTTTTGCTTAGAGAAGTCCTTTAACATTTCATGTAAGGTTGGTAGGGTGGTGCTGAACTCTTATCTTTTGCTTTTCTGTGTAACTTTTGATCTCTCCATCAAATCTGAATAAAAGCCTTGGTGGGTAGAGTATTCTTGGTTATAGATTTTTTTTTTCCCTTTCATCACTTAAAAAATATTATGCCACTCTCTTCTGGCATGCAGAGTTTTTACTGAAAATTTAGCTGATAGCCTCATGGGAATTCCCTTGTACATAACCTATTTCCCTCCTTTTAGATTCTCCAATTTTTGCTGTTTTAATTACAACATATCTTGATATGATCCTCTTTGGTTTGGTTCTGTTTGGAACTCTTTGTGCTTTCTAAAGGTAAGAGGCCTGTTTCCTTTGCAGGTTAGAGAAGTTTTTAGTTATTATGTCTTCAAATGTCCCACTTGCCCCACCCCCTTCCTTCTGTCATACAAATGTTAGCTTATTACTGACTGGGGGGATTTTTGCAGAAACTAATGGCTGTGGCCAGTTATTTTATTTTGGCCGGCCCCAAATTCTTTCATTTCAGTGATGTGTTGTGGGTTATCCCTTTGACAGTTACACCTGGAAAGTCTTCTCCAGCGCTGTGAGTTTCATTTTTACTTTCTAGAGCAGAATCAATGACCTTTTTTGGAGCCCCTCAGGCTGTTCTGTCCTTAGGATTTCCCAAGTAACAATACTGGTGTGGGTTGCTATTTCCTTCTCCAGGGGATCTTCCCAACCCAGGGATGGAACCCACGTTTCCTGCTTGGCAGGTGGATTCTTTGCCACTGAGCCACCTGGGAATGACCCTCTGGGGGTATGGGTCTTGACTAAACCAGACTCTGTCCCTCCTAACCATCTTGTGCTTCTTTCTTTATATTTTTAGTTGTAGAAGATCTTTTCCTCTAGATGCCAGCCTTTCTCATCAATAGTTGCTCTGTAAAGAGGTGTAATTTTTAGTGTGCCGTGGGAGGTGGTCAGGGTCTTCCTATTCCACCACTTGGCCAAGTCCTTAAGAGCTAACATTTAGTAAGGCCTAACTCTTATGTCAGACCCTGTGCTGAGGACTTTACATATTTTATTTAATCCTCTCAGGCTTATAAAACAGGTGCCATCATTCCCATTTTAGAGATGAGAAAACTGAGGCACAGTGAGATTAAGTAACTTGTCCGAAGTTGCTTAGCTGGTAAGGGCTGGAAGAGCCAGGGTATCCGCCCAGGGCAGCAGTTTGACCCACACTGCTGCTTTGTGACACCTCGACACCTGGGTCAGGAGCTCAGGGGGGATCTGGGTTTTAACTGTAGATATGGAGTCATCTGAGGCTGGGATAGCACTGAGGCCTGGGGAGCCAGCCAGGGAGCATTCCAGGTGTCAAACTTGTCCTTGGATGAATAATTGGGGGTAACTGCATCACTGGGGTGCCCTTGAATTTGGGGTGCTGTAGGGGACAGCAATCTGTATCTTAAGCATCACAGCTCAAAGCTCCAAGGCTCCTCCAGGGTCCTTGGCCCAGAGGAAGGGGAAGGTGGGATGCTGTGATATGGTTGAGAGCAGCTTTAGGATGGGCCCCCACGAAGACACCTGAGCGTGCAGGTCCCAGTGCCAAGCAGCCCCCTAGGAGCCCAGCTCCAGGCAGGGAGGCATGGCAGGTGTGGCATCCAAGCTGTTCCCCAAGAGCCTTCTCACTTACACAGAGCTCACTGGTCCCGAGGGAGTAAGCATTTTAAAAATTCAGGTAACCCAAATCTTAGATAGCTGACGTCCTTAAGGACACTACAGTACCCCTAGAGTTCAGTGTCCCCACTTTCCACATGAGGATATTGAGGCCCAGAGAAATTAAGTGACTCGGCCAAAATGTCCAGTTAGAGGTAATGGCGGGGCAATAATTTCTGTCCTATGACGACCAGAGGGTGGAGACAACAGGCCCTCTACCTGTTGAGAATGGGTAGCAGCGACCTTCTTTACTGCGTGAAGGGCTTTCTGTCAGGATGATGGCCCTTTTCCTTCTGTCCTACAGGACAAGGCCTGTTGGAGCTTTTCTTACTCTAGTCCTTGCGCTCCCCTAGGTAACTACCACCAAGTTCTGACTTGTTAAGGTCAGAGAATTCTGCAGTGAGGAAGACGGCAGGATGACAGAAAACTTGGCCTGCAGACCACTCAGCACCACTGTCTGCTGGGGCCTTGGCGTTCCTCTTCCCACACAGGTGAGGGCTTGTCCAGACCCCTGCCACGATCCCGCTGACCTTTGGCAGGGCTTCGCCACTGCTGCTCAGCAAAGAAACGAGCAGTGCGCCTGGTCCCCTGGCCCGCTGAGGATGGAGGCTCCCAGGCAAAGGGAGGCCGGCTCCCTCTGGATGGCTCTCCCAAGCTCTGCTGCTCAGCAGCGCGATGCCTGGACCAGCAGCATCAGCATCTGCACTAGGAAAGGACACCCCGGTGACCCCTGGCAGTGGCACAGGGGGCGGCACCCTGCCGGGTCTTCTTCCCCAAACCACCTTCCTTCCTTAGCAGACCAAGGGCGTCTTCGGTGGTCACCACCTGAAACGCAGCCAGCACGCCCTGCAGCACTTTGTGCTTCCCCCAAAACCTCCAGAAAGACACGTTGGGACCAAAAGGTTAAGCGATAAAAGGTCTTGGCTTTTTTACAGGATAAACACTCAGGTTGCTCAAGAAAGGAGACAGATCTGGGGCTTTTGCTTGGGGACAGTAATTTATTTCAGTCCCAGACTGCTAAAGGACAGAAAACGGGAAATACATTTAGATCTTCTTTAAAAGATGTTTAGAAGAAAAAAAAAACACTTGTATGCTAGAACTTACCTAGAAAGTTCATTTATGTATGTGCAGCAGTCCTTCCCTTCCTCAGCAGTACCAGCTACATGAGGTGGTTCTGTGTTTTCATAACTCTTGTTCTTTTGTTGATACGCTAACCTACCACTCCCCCCAACCAATCTAAGAATTTTTGGTGGTTCCTGCTGGTTGTGAGTAAAAACACACAGGAGTCAAGGAAATGTTTTTTTTTTTAAGACCTTTTTTTTTTTTTTTTATTGTATGCTAGAACTTACCTAGAAAGTTCATTTATGTATGTGCAGCAGTCCTTCCCTTCCTCAGCAGTACCAGCTACATGAGGTGGTTCTGTGTTTTCATAACTCTTGTTCTTTTGTTGATACGCTAACCTACCACTCCCCCCAACCAATCTAAGAATTTTTGGTGGTTCCTGCTGGTTGTGAGTAAAAACACACAGGAGTCAAGGAAATGTTTTTTTTTTTAAGACCTTTTTTTTTTTTTTTTGGTTTGTTTTTAAAGAAACTGCATACATCATCAGAGACAAACAATAATTTAAATACCATGCAGTTTCTGTCTGTACAAAACCTAGGCCATAGAGCTCCAGTTTAATTCTATTTACATTGTCTTCCTCACACAGCCGTCGTCTGTTAAAGCAGAACACGGGAGCGCGCGCCGGTACGAGGACAAACTATGTACAGACACCCGGGAAGCAACCAGAGAAAAGCAACCATTTGGGGGATCAACAGACAAATGGGAGGAAAAAGTCGTTTAAGGTGACCTTCGCCCCCTGACTGTGCACAGGGGAAGCCTGAAATTCCATTCATCGAAGCACACATCACGGTTTTCATTCGGCAAGTATAAATACACGTTCATAGGCAGGAGAAAAATAAGCTCGGAGGTTTTCATCACATCCACCGTCACATCGTTTGGTTTCTCTAATCTGACATAAAGGCTAAAGTTTTACAGAGCTTTGAGGGCCTTTGGGGAGGAATAGGTCAGCGATTTCCAAGGAGCAGGTAGGCCCATGGCAGTCTCCTCAGTCCTGGATAGGGTGGGGACCTCGGGCAGTGTTTGATTGATCAGAGGGAAACATTTTGATTTGTGAAATCTCAGGTCGTTCTTGTGCTAATAATGCAAATGACAAAAAGCTCAAACTGTAGCTTTTTCAGAAAAAGAGGCGCACTGTAAACCAGCCAGCCTACCTTTCTCCCACCGCCCTCCCCATATCAAATTGTCATTTTGGAAAGAAACACATTTTTTTCAGTTGTTTTAACAATGTGGCAAAAAGGAAATTTGGATAGATTTCTGTAAATACCTCAAGATTTCAAGAAAGGAAAGACAGCAGACGGTCCATCCTGTGACCTACAGAGGTTGCTGAGCCACTTCCAATGGGCTCAGGAGAGCCCAGCTTGGGGCAGTGACACGGGAGGGGCACCTTCACTTTGCAGGGAGTTACTTCCGGAAAAAGCTACTCCGCAGGAGAAGCAGAAACTGCGTTCAGTTTCTTCCACGTGCAAAGTGGCTGCAACAATGGGGCACTTTGGGTGGGAACCCGCGACCCCTAGCAGGCGGGCTGCAGGGAACTTGATTGAGGCATCATGTTCCCAAGAATCTGAAAGGCCTGGAACCCAGGCCAGCAGAGAAGCCCCTGGCTGGCCTGTGCGGTAGGCGTCCAGGCAGTGGAATGAGGTCCCTTAGGACTCGCTCTTGGGCCAGGAGAAGGCTGACCATTACAACACTGGAAACAAAGGCTCAGACCCCGGCCAAGGTGGGCACTCAGCCGGGAACACGTGCCCACGCAGAGGAGTTACAGCCTGGCATCCTTCATCACACCATTTGCACATTCAAACGTCAGGAAGTCTTCGGGGAAGACACTGTTTACAGCCACGCTAAAATCCTGGCCACATTTTCCCTGAACAACGCCTCCACCCACGGCGGTTAACTATCCGGATTCAACATCCAAATAAGAGAGGAAGGGGGTGACGCGTTTTCCCAGGGCTGGGCGCCAGGCGCTGTGAGGAAACTGTGCGCCAGCTTGGCACCAGCCGGCGGGCACCACCTGGAACACCGCCCGAGCTCCCCTGCCAGGTGCATGGTGACACCGCCCCGGGGAGCCGTGAGCGCCAGCGGAGAAGGAGCCCGCCCTCACCCGTGGTGATGGCGGGGCAGCCCCAGGGTAATGTGATCCCACGCGGCTTGGGGTGGGAACTGGTTACCTTTTTTTTTTTTTTTGGTGAAGGCCAAGCTGGCATTTTCCTAAAGCCTGGGCCTGTGTGGTAGGGCTCGAGCCATCACTGGGAGAGCTGGTGGAACCACCGAGATCACGGCAGGAGGCCAGGCAGAGCTTCGCGGCCAGCCCGGAGGGGAAGGAAACCGGAAGCAGCTCAGGCGGCCCCCTGCGGAGAGCGGTCAGGGTCTGGAGCGGTGCGTCCTCTGCCACACCCTGTCCCCACCGCTCTCCTGTGATCACAGGTGAGGAGGATGGACAGAGATCCGACCTCTGTCACCCTCACCAGCCTCCAGACAGAGAGGAGGGATGCTCCCTGGAGAAGCAGGTTCCTCCCGGTGGGCGGGGCCGGCGCCTGCCCCACCCTGGGGCTTCTGCAGGGACACCTCCAGGCGCGGCCAGCCTGGAAGGGCCTCGGGTGGTTGTGGAGGACCTGCTGGGGGAAGCCAGCCCTTCAGGAATGGATCCTGGCCTGGTCCTCAACTCGGAGGCCGTTAAGGGCCCGGCCACCCGGTCCCCAGCCCCGGGGTACACGCAGAGAATGAACATCAGCCAGGAGGTTGGTCACTCCAGCTTGGGTGCCTTCCACAGCGGCCTTACGCTCACACGCATGATGCCACTGAGACAGCAGAGGCTGCTGGCATGCCTAAGATGCCCCGTGACTCTGGGCTCGGCTAACGACAGCCTTCCCCTGCAACACCAGAGCTTCCAGGAGGGCAGCCGGCTGGGCCCGAGGGGACAGGCCAGGCACTCGTGCCCGCCTTCTGCACCTGGAGCGCACGCACTCTGAGGACGGGCCGGTGACCACAGGCTCCCCTAGGGAAGGGCTCTCCCTGTAGTCCACCGCGTGGGTGGTGCGGCCTCCTTCAGCAGCCTCCTTCTGATCTGGCGCCACCCCCGCCCGGGCCGCCTGCTTCTGCACAGTCGTCCCAGGACAGATCCACTGGCTCGGCATTCTCTGGACTCAGGTGACAGACGCTTTGGCGGTACAGGCTTGAGGGAGCCTCAGTGAACGCGGTACCTGCCGGCCTGAGGCCCAGGGCCACTCCCAGCGCAGGCAAGTCTTCAGTGCCCCTGGCCTGGGACAGGGCACAGTCCCTTATCGGCGGCGGCGCCGGCAGCTGAGTTGTAACCATCGCGTTTTTGCAAACAGAATCCTGTGTTTCCTTTTCTTTTTCTTCTTCTTTTAAAAAAAAGGCAGTTCATAAGATTTACATCGTAATGGGGAAGTGAATAAATACCAGCACTTATGGTTCTTATAAATTTATGTTTTGAAGACAGCATAGCACTCAAGAGGAATTCGACTGTTAAGGTCGGTGAAACCTAGGAATACAAAACAACTCAGTCAAGACCCAGCAGCTGCCCATGGTGTTGGACCTGACAAGGCCAAGCTCTCCAGCCTCCATCCTTGTTTGTGACAGCCACAGGAAGTCTTAAATCTCCAGCCAAAGGTAAATAAATCTCCACAGGACCCCTGGAGAACTTGAGGCCCATCCAGTGCACCCCTGGTTTTGGAGTAGTTTAGTCTGGAGCTCCCCAGGGGGGCCGCAGCCCAGGTAAGGACTCAGCAGCAAGGCGGGGACCCCCAAGCTCCTGTCCCTGAGTCAGGCACTGTTTCTCCCAACGATCAACCAAGGAGAGACAGAGAAAGAGGGAGCTGATGGCCTGTCACTAACCAGCCCTGTGACCTTGTGTAAGCCCTTCCAGTCTCTGCTTCAGTTTTGCCAAGAAGCACCACACGGGACTGTCTGGGAAAAGGACACCGAACCACAGGCGTGACTCCACATGTAGAAGTGCCACGTGGATCTGGTACCCTGCCCCGGTTTGGTCTCTGCTGTAATCAGCAATGACTTTTCCTCCTCAGCTTATGTTTTCATAAATACCCACTCCGTTGTGGTCCGGCACTCAGCAGATCTTTAGTCTGCAGGCTCTGAGAAGGCTGCATTCAGCCCAGACCTCACACACACTCCTCTCCTTTCAGTAACCACGGTGGAACCTGTGGATCCATCCATGTGGATCTTTCTTTTATCTTCCCCGCTCACCGCACCCACCACTGCACAGCACTTGTCCTCCAGAAACAGCCAGGATAGTTCAGTCCAGGGGTAAATATAATTTGAAGCAGGAAAGAAAAGAAACCTCTTGATACTAACCTTGTTAAATGTCTACTCAATTCATGAACTTCCATTTCAGTGCTTTTAAATTCGTTGAGCTCCTTCCGAATGGCAGCCTAGAAGAAAGAGAAGCCCGTGAGTGAGTGGAGGAAGCAGACAGACAGCAGCTCACCTTCTATTTTATTCCTGAAAACGTCAGGAAGCCTCTTCAACAAAGTCAGGTGCGTAAAGTAGATTCTTGCCACTGGGAGAAACAGAGTCACTCTGAGATACTCTCTAAAAAGTGGAAGTGTTAGTCACTCGGTCGTGTCCAACTCTTACATGTAGAAGTGCCACGTGGATCTGGTACCCTGCCCCGGTTTGGTCTCTGCTGTAATCAGCAATGACTTTTCCTCCTCAGCTTATGTTTTCATAAATACCCACTCCGTTGTGGTCCGGCACTCAGCAGATCTTTAGTCTGCAGGCTCTGAGAAGGCTGCATTCAGCCCAGACCTCACACACACTCCTCTCCTTTCAGTAACCACAGTGGAACCTGTGGATCCATCCATGTGGATCTTTCTTTTATCTTCCCCGCTCACCGCACCCACCACTGCACAGCACTTGTCCTCCAGAAACAGCCAGGATAGTTCAGTCCAGGGGTAAATATAATTTGAAGCAGGAAAGAAAAGAAACCTCTTGATACTAACCTTGTTAAATGTCTACTCAATTCATGAACTTCCATTTCAGTGCTTTTAAATTCGTTGAGCTCCTTCCGAATGGCAGCCTAGAAGAAAGAGAAGCCCGTGAGTGAGTGGAGGAAGCAGACAGACAGCAGCTCACCTTCTATTTTATTCCTGAAAACGTCAGGAAGCCTCTTCAACAAAGTCAGGTGCGTAAAGTAGATTCTTGCCACTGGGAGAAACAGAGTCACTCTGAGATACTCTCTAAAAAGTGGAAGTGTTAGTCACTCGGTCGTGTCCAACTCTTTACACCCCTGTGGACTGTAGCCCACCAGGCCCCTCCTCTGTCCACTGAGTTTTCCAGGTAGGAATACTGGAGTGAGTAACCAGTCCCTTCTCCAGGGGATCTTCTTGACTCAGGGATCAAACCTGGGTCTCCTGCATTGCAGGCAGATTCTTTACCATCTGAGCCACCAGGGAAGCCCCTTTAGAACCTATGAAGAATCCCCTCCCCACCAAATCTAAGATGCAAACAGTTCAATTTGGGGTTCTGCCCGGAGCTGTTCATCCAGGCAGCGAGAGGCCCCGTCCACCTGGCCCACATCCTGGGGTCCCTGGTGCACACCGAAAGGTCAGCCCCTGGTCTTGCTGGATCTAAGCTCAGAATGCACAGTGACACCTCAGGATGGGTCCTTCCAGAGCTGGTGGGTCAGATTCCCCAACCAAACTAAGGGAAGGAGTGTGGCCCTTCCCCGGAGCCTGCCCGCCAGGCCATCTGCCTTCAGTGCCCACCCGGGCACCCTGGCCCTGCTCCAGGGCTCCGTGCAGGCTCCCAGCAGCACGCTAGAGACCCAGCACCCACCCGTGAGGCCCGGGCAGCCCTCCCCACCCCTCTCACTTTGTCGGCAGCGGTGAGGCGGGTCCAGGGCTTGTCAGCCCTGCGGTCATAGTCCTGAGCGTCGGCCACCTCCACGTAGTCACTGAAGCGGATGAGGATCTTCCGTTCCCGAAGCTCCTCCACTGTGGGCCTCTGGCTGAGCTGGGGGAGGAAGACACGGATGCGGTCAGCCAGCCATGTTTTAGATTACTTGGTCCACCCATGAGTGTACAGGTGAGAACCCGAAGTGGAGAGGCGCCGCTGATGCACCACACACCGGGGCGGGCAGGGCCCCGGGGACCCAGGGCTCCTGATTCCTGGCCCCGGGGCTTCTCCAGACTCTGTGAAGGAGTTGACTGTCTCGTGAGCCGCCTCCAGGACTATGCAGACACGCAGCCAGGCTGCTGGACAACACTGCAGTGTGTCTTTCTGTGTGGGTGTGGTGGGTCTTCCCACCTGCCTTTCCCATCAGGCGAACCGAAACCTTACACAACAGGTTTGTATTATTCTGGATTCATGAACTGACCTCCGTGTGTCAGATTTAGTGCTCTCTGCAAGATGGGTTTGTAATCTTTGCGTTTCAGACACAAAAAAGTACATGCAAACTCTGGGGTGCGCAGGAATTAGGTGCTGGTTTATGCGATCATGGAGACCCTGCCCCTTACTAGCTCAGATGAAAGGCGCGCCCACAAAGGCAGAGCAAGGCCACATTGATGCCGAGCATGACTTGGGATGGGTTCTCTAGAGAAGTCTGCGGTGAAGGAATGAAGCAACTGAGTCACTTCGCCATCTTCCGTGTCACCCTTCACGCGAGCACCCTCCTTTTGTACTTTCACAGCTCGAGGCTGATGTTCCTATTATCTCTTCCTGTCACTAGGTTTGTTTATTCTGGAGCAACACAGTTGCTCTCTCTTTAGGATGCTGTCAATTCATGTTCAGCCAATGTTATTTAAAAGCAATTTTTCTCTAAGCCCTAGACTGTTTTTAATTCTATTAATAGAAGATGCAGTCAAATAGAATCTTAGCACAAAGGCCTATAAAACAAACACAGGCAAGCAAACCCAAACCACCTCTGGCTGTTCTATCTTATGCAGCTGCCATACACCTTAGGCTGGTGCCAGAATGTTCCAGCTTGCTACCAACTGGCCTACAATGGAAGAACATTATTAGATGACTGCCTGGCCGGCACTGAACAGAATGGTGACACCGACTGCCAGGCTCCAGATGGGACCCAAGCAGCCTGCTGCTACCCCTCGGCCAAGGGAGGAGAGACCTGGGGATCACAGGTATGTTGGGTGTGGCTGGTCCCCTGTCTAGACACTGTGCAGCTCCCCCTCCGAGTGGCTCCAGTCTCTCCTGGGTTTCCCAGGCATTTTGGTGTCAGGGGTAGCCTCTTGCAGGAAACCAGAGGTTTCCTGGGCTCGATGGTCAGGGTTTGCTGTCAGCAAAACTGGGGGTCTGTCCTGACTCAGAAATGAGTGCAGGGAGCTTCGCAGTGTCATTATAATACAAAGAGACATTTACCACAATACGCTCAGTTGTGTCTGACTCTTTGCAACCCCATGGACCGTAGCCCGCCAGGCTCCTCTGACCATGGGGTCCTCCAGGCAAGAATACTGGAGTGGGCAGTCGTGCCCCCCTCCAGGGGATCTTTCTGACCTAGAGATCGAACCAGGTCTCCTGCACTGGCAGGCAGATTCTCTACCATTTGAGCCAGTTGAGTCCTTCATGATCATGATACATGTCTGTCTGCATTATAAAGACTCCTACTCACAGCCTGGTTTGTGTTTCTGACTGGTAAGGTTTACCCTGGGGTGGCAGACAAACAGTACTGTTTGATCAGTGTGCCATGCAAGCATGGAATTTCCAATTTAAATTTCTGGAAATTAAGGTCTGGATTTTGCTCATAGCATGTCTGTGGTAGAGTCTGGAGTGAACAGAAATCTAGAGATCGGCTCTGGAGGTAAGGGACTCTTTATCATGCCTGAATCTAATGGAGATCAGTGTGCCATGCAAGCATGGAATTTCCAATTTAAATTTCTGGAAATTAAGGTCTGGATTTTGCTCATAGCATGTCTGTGGTAGAGTCTGGAGTGAACAGAAATCTAGAGATCGGCTCTGGAGGTAAGGGACTCTTTTTCATGCCTGAATCTAATGGGGATGAGGAACTGGGCCCAGGTGCTACCAGGGCGTGAGCGAGGAGGGCCCTGGGTTTTCCTGCCGGGAGGGTCTGACTAACCAGCACCGGGATTCCATCATGAGCAAGGGCTCACAAGCCTAGCCGTGTGGGCTGGGGAGAGGCGCCTTTGGCTCGCGATTGGCTCTCCCTTTCCAGGTAAAGTGAACCCAGGTTACCTGCCTGGATGCTAAGGAAACAATCTCTGCAGCCAGAGTTGGTTTTCCGGGAATGACAGGCTGCAGAGGTTGGCAGCATTATGTTTCCATCCACGGCAGCAAAAGTGTCTCTTGCAAACGCTCAACAAAAGGGTACATGTCAAGACCCAGATTCCACTACTAATACGGCCGACCCAGGTAAAGTTATTCCCTGCCTTCCTTCCAGCCAGCCTCCCTCCCTTCTTCTCATCTATCCATCAAGCTAGCTAGCAATTTTTTGGAAGTGGGAAACATGCTTCATCTTTCAGTAGATGCCTATGATTTTTTAGGTTCGTCTCAGTTTGGCAGAAGAGAATGCCTGGTCTGTGGCGATCAGCATCCGCTACTGTTTTCTCTCTCTCAGGTCTTGACAGAAGGATATGGAGGCAGTCCTGGGGCTGAGGAAAGGTGCGCACCCCACCGCCCTCTGGCATCTGGTCTTGCAGTGATAAAGGCTCCTGAGGAGCAGAACGTGTCCAGGGCCAGGAGGTGGCACAGATTCCCTACCAGCTGCCAGGGCCCACACCTCTGTTCACAGAGCCAGATGAGAAAGGTACTTTCGGTCTCTCCCTTGTAAAAAGCAGCTATCCCTTCCCACAAGCTCATTATCTCTCATTCCCTGAGCCAGTCCCAGGGGATGGCAGACGCTGAAATTACAAGGCACATTTTCTGGGAGAAGAGAGAGAGGTAACTGAGAGGAGGAAGAGGCATTTATCTTGAAGACTTGCAAGAACTATGGGTATTTGGGGACCCCACCCCCTCACTCTCCTAGGGGAGATGGGTGTGGGAGGAAACCCTCTTCTCTCACCCCTTCCTGCCAAATTATGCAGTTAGTCAAGTTTTCCCCTGCAAGATCGTATATTTATTTTTTAAAGATAATTAACTTCATGTCCACATTTTTCCATATTACTAGCTTTTAGCAAGAAACCCTCAAGTTTAGGAGAATTGGGGGTGGGTACCAGCAGTCAACTCCCATGAACGTTACAAAACTCTGATTAAACGTTTGTATCAGAAACATGGGGTCATTACCAGTCTCCTTTTGATACCCTCATCATTTCCAGGACCCACTTAGAACAATCTAGTGCATCTCCCTTGGTCCCCGGTCCCCTTCTCTGCTCAGTCTCAGGAAACGGGGTGCCCTGCATCCAAAGGCTAGGTGATATCAAGGACATAAGACCCAGACCTGGACTGGGGTGAGGGCACCTGGGTGAAGTGAGGGCCCGAGCTCTTGTCGCAGCTCTCAGGCCCTTGCTTTATCTTACTCCTTTTAACTGGGATGGCCTTTGGCTTCTCACCAGATGTTTGGGGTGCTCTAAGGGTGAGAAAGCATTGAGAAACAAATCATTGCCTTAGTAACTGGTATGGTATTTCAGGATCTCTGACTTTCTTCCTTTGCATAATATGTCCATGGAGAAAAACCCATTAATAAAAACTTTAAAAATTAATTTTGATGTGCCTCTTAACTGTCTTTAAGCTTTGAGTATCTTTCTCTCAAGATGGTCACTGTAGGAGAGTGATTAAAAACACTGTAGTCAGATAAAGTATTTTCTGTACCATCAATTATTAAATTTCTCAGCATCCCCCAAGAATAGCCTCAAATAAAGAGCTTCATATCAAAGAGGTTACTCTAAATTAGATCTGCGTGGGTCTACATTGCATTGCCAAGCCATCTATTTTGGGGGTTTTTATGGAAAAATATATAAAAATTCTATCTTACTGAATTTTATCTAAGTGCTTTTCAAACATCTCCATTAGTTTATCAGTCTATTTGACATTTTCCTAATTAATTGGATTTAGCATAATAAATAGTTCTTGAGTAGTAGGTCAGGAGCAGTATCAGGGGAGACAAGGAAAACTCACATTTTCTAGGGTCATAGCAAATACCCGATACATTTTGAACTACTGATGTTGATAGTGAATTTCCAACTGAGAGATGGAATTACAGTGAATTTTTAACCACAGAATATTTACCGTAACTGCAAATATAATACACCTGCCATCAAGTTGCTTGGAGGGGTAGGCCGCTGTCACAAAATGAAGCAACACAGGATGTCACCAGTCAACAGATATGAGGGTTGTGAAGCTGTGTGACCACTGGCCCCTGGAGAGTCTAGAGAGCCATGTGTCCCGACACTCGAGGAATGGAACCACTGATGTCATCTCCAACAGGCCAGGCAGCGGGGAAGGCCCGCACCCAAGGGGCGGGCGGCCTCCTGTCCCAGCCCTGTTGGCACAGAGAACCCTCTCACCTTTCGAGTTAACCTCCTCTTGATCTCTCTCTTCTCCTCTTGTTCCTCTTGTTCATTCCGAGCTGAAAGAAACAAAGAAGCTTTAGGTTTTGGTTGCAGCATCCCACAAGGATGCGCCCTCTGAACCTCCGCAGGTTCTAGGCCAAGCAGCTCACAGTCTCAGGAGGAGAGTTCCCCATCCGGACTGCAGCCACCCTTCTACTCCTGGGGACACTCTTCAAGTGTCTGCACTGTTTCAAACGGGGGCGTGAGCGGGTCAACCTTACTTCGCTTTCTTCATGTCACATGGGGTTCCTTTGGAGTCTGCAGGCAGAGATGCTGGATCGGGGGCCACATGGCAAGGAGGTGGGTCCTGAAAGAGCGGGTGCTGCTCACAGTGACAGGCGTATCCTCGGAGCAGGGAGGTGCCCTTCTCTGGACAAGACCTGGGCCTCGCTCAGCTCTGCCTCAGGGCTCACAGTGACCTAAGGGGTCTCATTGTGAGGTGGTCTGGGGCACCCAGTGCCCCACCTGGAAGGAACAGAGGCCAGTCCCCCACAGAAACAACACGAGGGGTGGCTGACGCCAAACGCAGAGGCTGGATCTGCAAAATGCTCACCTTTCGTAAGCCCTGATTCCATCAACTCTTTGAATCTTCCAAGAAGTCCACAGAACACATGGGAGGCCACAGTGTGTGGTACAACGGCCTGCATTTCGACTTTTAAGGTGCGTCTTAGGGCAGACTTGAGAGCTTAAATGTTCTCAGCGCAGTATGGGGGTGCTTAGCATTAGCTGTGTGCAGGTAAGAGGACCTTGGGAACGGAGCAGAGACGTGGCGGGCAGAGAATGTGGGTGCATCTAAGTAGCTGGATGGCGTGGGTACCTCACTTTCCTCCCAGGCCTTGGGACAGAAGCCCAGATCGCAGCCCAGTACTTTCTGACCCGAGGAAAACCATGAACGTCAGCTTGGGCCCAGTGCCCCTGAGTCTCGTCTACTGAACTGAGGACGCCTTCAGACAGAGGCCACCACGGCGACGTGACTTCGCCACCGTCTGCATCAAGAGGGCCCATTTGAAACCACTGACGAAAATGATGTTTCCATAACTCCACTGACTTATCATATCAGGATGCATCTGTCAGTCAGTGGTCTCAGTAGAGCCCAGATCTTTAAAAGTGCGAGCCCCTCGTGCCTAGAAGCGGGGTCCCCCTGCCCCTCCTTGCCAGCAACCACAACCTTCAGCCAACTCACTGCAAGTGGCAACGCCTCCCACCAGGAGGAACAAGGATGAGTCAGATCACAACTCAGGCCCTCGCGAGACACCCCCCCAACCCCCCACAGGGACACGGTGTGGCCACTCTGACCGCCCGCGAGGATCGGGATTGTGGACGGGGCAGCACCAGAAATGCCCACATCTGGCCCTTGGCTGAGGTCCCCAGGGGTCCCTGTGGTCCCCAACTCCACACGAGAGCGCCTTCCTTTGAATTGAAAGGTCCTCCCTCCCCGTCCGGAGTTCCTTTGAAAAATATGAATTTCTTCAGGATTAAAAACCCATTCAACTAGTCAGCCATGACCACCTTTGTATGAACAAATCTCTCCAGGATAAACTGGGAGTGAGCCAGTTAGACCCAGAAGGGTGTCCCTCCCCCTCGTCCCCCCGACAGCTGCCTTTGCAGACGGGAAGGACAGACGGAAAGGTCGAGTGGATGTGAGCACCCAGGAGGCAGCTCGAGGGCACTGGGTTACAATGGACAGACTCACAGCGTATTAGAGCCAGTAGAGGCCCAAGAGACTACCCAGGCTACTGCTTTTTGGCTTGGAAATTGACAGGCCCAAGGGAACTGAGGGGCGGGCTGCACTCTCCTTGGCTAATACATCAGACACACGGTCCAGCTCTTTCTCTTGCTCAAACACACCGCCTCTTCCCAATCTGATTTTGCTTGCGGGCCAGCCCTCCTCATTACTGGTTACTTGCCTCGGATTCCACTCGGGGGCCTCCTCATCCTACAGGCCCCCTCCTGGGCCATGAAAGTCAGCACCCTGCCCTCTCATCTCCTACATGTGTTCCTGAGGGCCCTCTGATGGGTGGGGGGCCCTAACCTATCACCAGTGGAATCTAGACTTTTAGTTCAAAGCCATTTACAAACTCAGGGTCATGTATGCTCAGACAGTGGGTGCCAAGACAACCTCATTAGGTGCGTGGAAAAAGGGAGACCAGGAAAAGCCCTCGAGGTCATCACTGCTGCCACCACCAGACAGCTCATTGTGTGCTCAGCAGGGCCTGAGGTCTCACTGGCTGCCCCCAGTGGCGCAAGGACCACCCACAGGCCCGGCAGGCGGGGGCTCTCAAGGCTCCAGCACCACCCCCACCCCAGGCTGCCCACGCTGGTGGCCTACCCTCCTGCAACCTTAGAGACATGCCGCCTCCCGTGACTGAAAGCCCAGATGGTAATTCTCAGAATACACCATTTGAGGGTATCTTCTGATGCCACAAAACATTTTTTGTTTCACAGTCACAACAGATTTTAAAAAAGAAACACACACACACACAACTATTTCAGAAAACAAAGTTTCAGAACGTGGGAGAAAACAAAGAACCAGCAGGAAAAATAAATCTTTTCAGAAAGTTTTGAAACTGCAAAAAGATGACCCTGTTTGAATTTGGTCAAACGGTCCTTCAGTTTGCAGCTATTCAGACAGGACATGACGGAAAAGGCCAGGGAATGACAGGGAACCATGGGAGCAGCTGGGCACTCTTTGCTCCCCTGAACCTGAGCCCACAGGCTTACACGACACAAGCAACCCCCTCTACAGCGCCAGCATCTTTCTGGAGGGTGAGAAGAAAGCAACTCCAGGGCCTGCTCATCGTCTGTCAGGGACCTGGGCAGACGAGACGCGGGAGCTGGTGCCTCCAGGGAGCCAGGCGAGCTGGGGGCTCCCTGCCTTCTCCTGCCAAAACCTCTGTCCCTGCCAACAGAAGCACGCATCTTCTGAAACCTGAACAAGTCCCCACAAGGGTCCAGCTTCGTCACAAGTAAGAGTCAGGTTAGGGACCAAGGCACAGAGTAACCCGCCAGAGCACAGAGTCCTTCGGCCGACAGAGGTGTGTGAGGCGGGTGGCGGGGCAGCGGAAGGAGCCAGCACGCTCACCGGGTCTCTGCGTTTAGACATCAGCGGGCGCCTGTTTCTTCTTCCCTCTGATGTGGACAGTGTTTAGCGGGTCAGGAATCAAGAGGGGGCAGAATGGGAGACACGGAAGCCAAACGTTTCCCCAACCACAGGAGTCACCTGAAAGAGTTCTCAGTCTCAGCTCAAAGTAAACTCGGAGAAACTCTGAAAGGCACCCCGGACTAGGAAGAACACAATCACACACACAGCCTCCTAGAGATCTGGGGAACAGATCAGGTGCCCTGAGGCCCGAGGAAGGTCAGGGCTCACGGTGCCAGCCCGGAGGGGTGAGGGAGTGGCCACAGCCGAGAGCAAGGGGCAGGATGTGGGCGCAGGGGGGTGCTCTGGGCCACACCCCCACCCCAACAACACAGCCTTCCCAGGGGAAACGCAACAGCCAGCCACACGACACTGACCAAGTCACAGGACCACAATGGGGAAGGCGAGAAAAGGAAAATCAAGAACATTTTTGTTTGGTTGTGGTGGAAATACCCAGTCCCTCGTGCAGACGGCTCACATGACTTGTGTGCGTGTGTGTGTGGTGTGTGCGTGTGTGTGTGGTGTGTGTGTCTGCTTTGTAAAACTGCATAGCATATATTTCTCTTTTCTGGAGAGAGAAAGGGATGGGTGTGTGGGGAGAAAGGGTCTGAATTAAACTAAAAACATCTGTTGACCATCTAGAGGGCAGTGTTGAGAGTATCCTGCGATGAAGCAGAGGGGTTTTATTTTTTAACTATTGAATATCTCCCCTCCTAAATTGAGGAATGCTGGTTGGTGTCTGTGAGATGATTCCTTTTTAGCATTTTAAAAACAAATATTTTAAGCACCACATGGATTATCTCTACATACTCAAATTATCTCTGTGTCCTAAACCAAACAAGAGGCTCGTTCATTTTTTTCTGTCCACAGATAAGAGTGACAGCGAGACTTTCTGGAAAGAGAGCTTCAGCAGCTACTCCAGCAGCTGGCTATGGGAGGCTCACGAGGAGGCCAGAAAGGATTTCCACTGGAAAATGCTTTCTTAGACTTTCAACTGACTGCTCAGAGGGAGCGGGGATTTTATCAGCAGCAGCCAGCTGCAGCAGAAAGTCATATCCTCTGGTTCTAGTTTTCAAATGGCTATCCTGCCCTATTTTAGCCATCAGTATTGTACTTGCAGTTTTTAAGCCAATTTGGCTTTAAAGGCAACCCCAGCTCTCATTTAACAAGAAGTTATCTTGCTCGAACTTTCCAGCTTCTCTGACTCTGCAGCCCACTCAAGGGCAGGGTTTTTTCTTGGAGACCCTGAGCTCCTCATGAGCCAGGTGGATTGGAAGTTGCTTTCTCTGTGGGGAGGCTGTCTCGGGGGGGTCTAACACACAGGGGTGAAGCCTGCAGCACCAGAGAGGGTCTCGATCCCTTCCACACAAACACACGAGAGAAGCCCAGCGGCTTGCTGTGATATACCGTCACCAAAGCGATCATGAAACCTCAGCGTTTGCCACAGGCTCTGTCACTTACGTTTCAAAATGTTCCTCTGCTCCAGTTCCTCCGCAGTCGGCCTCTGGCTCAGTCGCCTGCGGAAAAAATCCAGGAAAAGTTTTTGGACCATGTCATAGCCTCCCTGGGTCATTAATCTCCCCGGCCGTTGCAGATGCAGGAGGCAGAGTCAGAGGCTGGGGTGCCTGTTCCATCCTGCGCTCTCAGAGACTGACGCTCACCACCAACGCCTCCTCAGTTCCTCAATTTCAAGCCCAGGAAAGCCACCCGGTGTGATGTCACGTGGAGCTGACCCTCCTCCCTCTGGCGGCCCCTCCCCTGCCCTGCTCCCCCGGCCTCCAGGCCCGTGAACTCTCATGACAGAAGTCTCATTCTTTCGCTGGGGCCTCCTAACTTTGAGATCATGGCCTCTGCCTTTCTCCCCTGACCCTGAGGCTAGAGCTTGCCTCTTGCCATGTCTGTGCAGACTCAAAATACAAAGAGGCCCATGGCCCCGGGGAGTCGGGAGAAAGCAAGTCTGTCTGCAGAGAACAATAGCTGCTCTTCTGATCCCCACCCATCGCCACCAGAGCCTCATTAGACACAGGATGACCAATGAAGAGGCACAGGGGTGACGCTTGGTGCCCGCATATAATTTGGCCATAGCAAGTGAAGCATCACAGCCAGGATGTGAACTGGCTATGATGCAACAGCAAGGGGCGGGGGCAGGCAACAGGCGGGTACCATGCAGGACGGAGCCTGGGAAGGACACCAAAGGGCAGACACCACATGTTCTTAGAGACGCTTTAGTGGATCTGCCTAGAAAGGCAAGGGACACAAAAGCAAAAGCAAGTGGGACCGCCTCATCCTAGAAAGCTTCTGCACAGCCAAGGAAACCATCATCAGAACAAAAAGGCAACCTACTGAGTGGGAGAAGGCACTTGCAGATCATATACCTGATAGGGGGTTAAAATCCAAAATATATAAAGACCTAATACACATCAGCCACCCAAAAAACCAAACAACTTGATTTTAAAATGAGCAGAGGAGCTGAACACTTTTCCAAGAAGACACATGGATGGTCAGCAGGTACAAGAAAAGATGCTCAAATCAGTGACTACCAGGGAAAGGCAAATGAGAACCACAAGGAGCTATCGCCTCACACACGTCCGAATGGCTGTCACTGAAGAGGCCACGTAGAATGCATGTTGGCAACCACGTGGAGGAAAGGGACGGTGGCGCCCTGTTGGTGGGAATGTAAACCGGGGCAGCCACTGTGCAGAACAGTATGCAGAGTCCTCGGAAAGTTAACAGTGGAGCTAGCATATGACCCAGCTAGCCCACCCATGGGTCTGTGTCTGAAGAACACGAAAACACTAACTCAAAAAGATAACCTGTGCCCCTCCGCTCCCTGCACCATTATTCACAGTAGCTAAGTGGTGCCGGATAAGACTCCCGAGAGCCCCATGGACTGCAAGGAGGTCCAACCAATCCATTCTGAAGGAGATCAGCCCTGGGTATTCTTTGGAAGTAATGATGCTAAAGCTGAAACTCCAGTACTTTGGCCACCTCATGCGAAGAGTTGACTCATTGGAAAAGACCCTGATGCTGGGAGGGATTGGGGGCAGGAGGAGAAGGGGACGACCGAGGATGAGATGGCTGGATGGCATCACGGACTCGATGGATGTGAGTCTGAGTGAACTCCGGGAGTTGGTGATGGACAGGGAGGCCTGGCGTGCTGCGATTCATGGGGTCGCAGAGAGTCGGACATGACTGAGCGACAGAACTGAAGACATGGAGACAACCTCAGCGTCCACTGATGGGTGACTGGATAAAGAAGACGTGGCCCGTACACAGGGGGATATTATCCAACCTTAAACAGCAGGAAACCTTGCCATTCGTGACACCATGAAGNTCACAACATTGTTTGTTAATCGACTATACCCCAATACAAAATAAAAACTTAAAAAAAATAGATGTGTATAAGAGACAGACCTTAAACAGCAGGAAACCTTGCCATTCACAACATCATGAAGGTAGTAATCTAAGTGAAATAAGTCACACACAGGCAAACACCGACTTCACGCCTATGTGGAATCTAAAAGACTCCCAAACAAATGAACACACACAATAAAAACGAAACAGATACAGAGATCAGAAGAATGGTTACTGGGGGGAAGGGGACTGCGGGTGGGCAGAAGGGGTGAAGGGGGTCAACTGTACTGTGACAGGCGGTCACTCGACTTGCGGTGGTGAGCGCTCTGCAGGATATACAGATGTTGAATTATAATGCCATATGCCTGAAACTTACATTAAAAAAAAAAAAAAAAAGAGGAGGACTACATGTCCAGATGAAGTTCCAGGAAAGATCACACAATGGGCTTCAGCATCACAGATATGTTGGTATTTTTGAGACTCCTGGAAACTATTGAACAACCCTGTAATTATTCAGTTTTCTGCTTCCCTCATCGGGATGAGGTATGTGTGAGGTGAGAACACTGTGGAAGGAGTCTGAGGCCCCCCGAGTCCTTCCGATAGAGCCAAGGGGTAGAAATCAGCGCTGTTCTAGCAGCAGAGGTTATAGTCCCTCCCAAAATATCAGCAACTGGTGTCTAGAGCTGGCAAGAGGTTTACATCATGGGGGCTTCCCTGGAGGCTCAGGCAGTAAAGAATCCACCTGCAATGTAGGAGCCCCAGGTTTGATCCCTAGGTGGGGAGAACCCCTGGAGAAGGGCATGGCAACCCACTCCAGTATTCTTGCCTGGAGAATTCCAGGGGCAAAGGAGCCTGGCGGGCTACGCTCCAGGGGGTCGCAAAGAGTCAGACAGGACTGAGCGACTAACATTTTCACTTACATCATGGACACTAAGATGACCAGATTCAAAATAAAGTCCACGGAGTTGCCAAGTATAACTGTTTTAAACCCAGTGCTCACTGACAGCCGATTCTCTGATGCTCCAATATCATTGCCATATAGGCTGCACACAGGGAGTGGGCCTCAATGACAGAGAAAGGAGTTTTGATTGGATATCTGTCTTCAAGGTGCCTGGGAGCACCTTGGAGACAGCTGGAAATGGTTAATCCCAAAGTGTTCTCAAGTTTATAAGAACATTTTCGCATCTATTCTTCATTTTCTAAAACATCCCATGAAGGTATTATTTATTTGCATTGATAAGGGCCAGCTGGGTATCTGGAAATTCACAATTCTCGAGGCTCTAAATATGGACTCAACAGTCTTCCCGTCCTTTCTAAAACAGCATTCTCCAACTGCAGGGGGGAAGCTGAGATTACACAGTGAGCAAGTCAGTGTCATAGGTCTGGGATGTAACTCCTGACTCCACTTAGAACGAGCTTCTTAGAGGCTCTCCCTCACTTTTCCATTCATTTTTCTGCCAAATACTAGTTCCTTTTGTAGGGACGCACAGCCACCTTTGTGGGACCATTGTGGAAAACCAAGGTTTCACAGGAAGCTAGGGTTTGGCGATAGTATGTTTTGAAGCCGCCCTTCCAGATTCAAGATGGAGCTTGCATCTTAAAAGTGGGGGTCAGTGTTTTAGAATCTTCCGCCCTGAGTGTCTGCAGAAGGTTCGCTCACTGGCTTGTGCTAAGCAGCCCATGGATCCCGCGAGCAGATGCCTTGCCTGGTTCTTTGCTGGCCTTTCTGCTTTTGTTTTTCTTATGCGTCATGTTTGGAGGGGACGAAACAATGAGCGACTGAACTCTAACCAGAGAAAATTCTGCTGTTAACTAGGCAGCCTTATCGTTAAATACACATGATTTCAAATGAGGCCCTCTATTTATGTTTCATTTCTCTTGAAAGGGTCTGAGAATAATATCCAGGCTAATCACAGCTATAAAATGCAGCTAAGTCCTCCCAAAGGGCATGTGCTATAGTTAGCTGTTTTGACTTTGAAAATGAGATTTGGTAGGGGAATGATATTGTGGCTTAATGACAAAGTGCTAAACAGCTCATGAGTTAGGGGACCAGGGTTCTACTCCTGGCTCCACCCTGAACCCACCTGGACAAGGTAATGGACCCATTCAACTCTATGTTTCTCTCTCTGAAAACAACAGGAGTAACTGAATAAGCTAACGCTGACTTAACGCCTAACATGTACAGGCACGCTCTAAGAAGCACGCATACTAATTCGTTTAATCTTCAGGTCAGCCCCTTGAGATAGCACTACCAGCATTTCCACTGTACAAAGCGGGAAACCGAGGCACAGAGAGCTGCGTACCTTGCCCTGGCTGGTGAGGGGATGAACGTTTCGGATTTACAACATATCACACTGTTTGCTGTACAGAGAATGGGCTGGGAGATGCAAGAGGCAGTCTGAGTAGGAGCCCTGGAGGCTACTGCACGCCTGGTATTGGAGGAGGACGTGCAAGCCCTTTAGGAGTCTAGTTGACAGACCATGGAGACACAGTGTCTGTGGACACTGGGGAAGAAGGAGGTATACTGCATGGCTCTCAAGTTCCATAACTTACACGGCTCGATGGATGGTTATGCCATTCACTGAGAAGGTGGGGAACACTGGAAGGAAACCGGGGCATTTGAGGATGGGGGGAAGGATGGAAGGGGACCATGAATCTGAGTTTAGACCTGTTGAGTCAGAATGATTGCATAACATCACAGTGGACGTGTCCAGTAGGCAGTTGGGTTACTGAGCTCGGTGGAGAGGAGAGGGTCAGGCCCTCGACAGAAATTTCTGGCTAGTCTGCAAAACAGATACTCTCTGAAGCCAGGGGAATGGAGAGAGCATAACATTAGGAGAGGAGAGGGCCTGGGATGAAGCCTTATGGAATTCCAGTAACTTAACGCTCAGATGAAGGGAGACAAACGTGCCAGGGAGTTTGAGGAGGGGCCGTGCATAGAGGCAGGATGCAAACTAGAAACGCAGCACTGGGGATGCGGAGGAAGGAGGCGGGCACGGCCAACCAAGTGGCTGGCACGCTGAGAGGCCAGACGAGGCCTAGCAGCCTGCCCTCGGGCCGGAGCACCAGGGAGGCGACGAGCAAGCTCACCCAGAGCTCCTGCGGGGGCAGTGGGGACGGATGCCAGGCTGCAGTGGGTGAGCACAGCGGTGAGGAGATGGACCCAAGAGGCACGGGGGACTCTGCCATGAAGCCGGCTTTGAAGGGACGAGAGCGCGGGAGGGGAAGGAAGCTCAGAGGAGGTTTACAGTTTCTAGTGACTAGAGACTGCCTGTATTTAATGGAAAGAGTCCAGGTTAAGAGACTGCCTGTATTTAATGGAAAGAGTCCAGGTTAAGAGGGAGTGGTGGTGACAGTGAGGAGTTAAGCAGATAAGGAGGGAGAAGGCTCTCTGGACAGTGCAGGAGTTCTGGGAAGGCAGGAAGGGCTGGGGTTCTAGGGGCAGAAAAGACCTTATCTTTCAGATGGAGGAGGGACAGCTCTTCACTGTGACAGCAGGATGTAGGAAGGAGAGTGATGTATGGAGGTCTGTATGTTTCGTATCAGAATTAAAAAGGGCGCTGCCAATTGACAGCTTTTACTTACTCTTTCAAGTTGGACTATAATAAGGATGACTTACAATAGTTTAAAATATTACTTTTCCTTGAAGGGTTTGTCTTTGAACAGAGTCAAACTCACAAAGCAAAGGGATAAAGTTCTAGCTTCAGAATTCACCATTGGAATTTTAGGGGAGTCCCCTGGCAGCCCACCATCTTTACCAAGTAAAGCACCCATCTGCTTGGTTCCTCTTAAGCTTGTGTAGAAACGTTGGTTGGTAGCTGAGCACAGTCATTAACAGGTCAATTTTATGAATAATCCCGAGGAGCTAATTTCAAGAATATAAGTAGTGATGCCCTCTGAATGCACTAGAACTCTTACACTATTCTCACCTTGACAGTAGATTCAAGTAATTTTATCTGATTTTAGACTAACATTAAATTAAAATTCCTCCTGATATCTAGACACGACCCTTCATATGCTAGATGACACAGAAAAACTCCCACTTGGGGAGTTTAACTTTTATACAAAATGAATTATCCAAAAGTAAAACTTTAATGTTCTTTTCAGTGATCTATTTAGTCAGCTCTATTATATAGGTGACCCTGGTTTATACAACATCTCTGAGCAGCGACACCCTTTCCACACCTCAAATTATTTCCTCTTTGTCATGGACCACAGCTTAGAGATCTCCACGTGAACCGAAAAATCACCAAAAGAAAGGAAAAGTGACTCAGCCGTGTCCGACTCTTTGCGACCCCATGGACTGTACAGTCCATGGAATTCTCCAGGCCAGAATACTGGAGTGGGTAGCCTTTCTCTTCTCCAGGGGATCTTCCCAACCCAGGGATTGAACCCAGGTCTCTCACATTGCAGGCAGATTCTTTACCAGCTGAGCCACAAGAGAAACCCACTTGAAAAATCACTGATTCCCATTTAAATGTCACTTGCCATCCATTGCCATGTATGAGCCTTCTATTTTACTTCAAAATGTAAGAGTGGATATTATTTTTTTTTTATCAGTCTGAACAATTCCATCTTTATCACCAACCACAAGAGAAGAGCAAACAAACTAACATTTTTCTGTGAAATAAACACACCCATCCCCAAACAAAGGGCAGTTGGTGGTGGCCTTGGAAGGAGGAGACTGCCAGCAAACAGCGGCAAGCTGCTTTAATATACACAGAGCAGCATGACAGGGCCCCCAGAGAAGTGACATGGGCCTTGGCGGTTTTGCCGGTCTGACGCCAGCAAGCTTCGTCCTGCCTCCCGGAGCTAATGAGTTTTCCACAGGCTTTGGAACAGCAAGGTCATAGCTTTCATTAGTCCTTACAACCGCTTATTGTTCTGAGGGCCCCGATTTTAAAGCCTGGATTTCTAAAACTGTATCTGCATTTCAGGGTGGCGGCGGGTGGGTGCGGGCGTGGGGGTGGAAGCTGAACTGGCTTTGGTTTCTTTGCCGCATCTCAGCCGCGGAGGGAGGCAGCTGCCTTTTCAGACGGATGGAAAGAGAAAAGCGCAAGAGGTACTTGTGGAGGACAGAAAGCAGGGCCCTCTTTCCTGAGGCAGGCAGGAAGAGATGGGGTTTCCCGAGATGGGACACAGGACAAGTGGAGACAGGCATGGTGGGGCCAGGGGCAGGGGAGAAGCTCTGAATCCTGTCCCCTCGGAATCTGTCTCTCGGAATCTCTCTCTAGCACTTGTGAGTGCCACGTGGGCTGGGGCATTTCTGTCTGGGCCCTGATCATCACTCTGTCCCCAGTCCCTAGGCGAGGACCGAGAACATAATAGGTGCTCGTTTAGTCATTATTAAAGCCAGATCTGCCCACACATGCTCCCTGGATAATGTCCTCAACACTCACGACCTCAGTTAGCATCCACACGCCAGTGACTCCAGATTCGACATCCCTAGCCATGGTTCTGAGCTCCAGATCACCTTTTCAATTGCCATTTTAGATTACTACAGGCTGTTAAAAGTAACGGGTCCCCAAAGAATTGATTTATTTTCCTCTTCCGGGCAGGTAGCTTTGGCAGCTGGATAAATTATTTTGTCCACCAATAAAATCCTCCCTCCCAACACAGTGAGCTACCTAGGAAACTAGGAACTATCCCCTCCTCTGCACCTCACTCTTGGTGGCCACTCAAGCACCAAGTCCAAATCCTCTCTCATCCCATCCTACCACTGGCTCCTCCGGAAAGCAGGCCATCAGCATCCATCTCATGCCGCCAGCCTATCGAGAATGGCCTTTGTGAGGGGTAAATCTGATCACCCCACTCCCTGCATGAAAGCTATGCACACCTTCCTGGAGTCTGAAGGAAGGACTCAGAATACGCAACATCCCATAAAATTCTTTGTGATCTTGCCACTTGTGGAGAATCTCCCCGATCCTGTCCTTTAGACATAACCACCTCCTCTTGGATTTGCAGATTTGCATGCCCTTCCTTACGTTTGAACATTCTTTCTCTTCCTCTTTGTCTGGCTAACTGGCAGTAATCCCCAAGATTGCAGCTTAAACCTCAAATGTTACTTCCTCTGTTCATCAGCCTTTTGGTTAAGGTGCTTCCACGGTGTGTGACAATAGTCTTGTGTCTCCTGCTGTATCCTGGTCCTTGTGATTCTTCCATTTATGCCCATCTTGTCCCCTGCAGCCCAGGGCTGAAGCTTTGGGAGGCAGGACCACGTGCCCCATTCACCAGCGGGACTGCGTCATGAGAGCATACCCTTGAAGGGGCACAGAAGCCCCGACTCAGAAGGGTCCGGTGCTAGACAAGACAGACATAAGAATACAGACTTCTTCATCCTCTCATTCATTCACAAAATACCGTGGGTCCGGATTCCCCCAGTGCTCTGCTTTGGTGGGCTTCAATATACAATATACACAACGCCTGGTTATTCTTCAAAGCGAGGTGATGGATGCGAAGCCGGAGGTCGGCCCAGGACGCCTGGGCTCGTGCCTGCTCTGATGAGACACCGGAGTGACTCCAGGGCCCACAGGGGTCTGTGCAGCTCACGCTCTTTTCCTGTCCCCCCCAAAGGCCCCCCGGCACCTGGGGGCCATCAGCACCTCCCGGGAAGGGGAGGCTGAAGGGCCTGGCTGACTAGAAGCTGAGAGGCAGGAGCCAAGCACCCCTGACCTCCTCTCTCTTCCTTCTCCAGGACCACAGCTATTTTCTTACAGCTGCCTCTCGGGGCCCCTTTTGAGCTCCTATTTCTAGAAAAAAGAATCATAACTCAAGTTCAGATGAGATTTCATGCTGTTTAGAAACCTGGAGATGGAAACACAAAAACTTCCCAGGGAGTCTCAAACGTTCGAGTGGAGGGGATTTCTTTTTCGGTCACCTGATTCTGCCAAGTCTTCTGTAATTCCCCCTTTGTTCAAAGTCTCATTTCCACACTGTTTCCTGGTCTGTGATGCTACAATTTTAATGCATAGCTTCATTTGAAACCAATAGCTCTGTTGAATTAAAGGCTGGTAAAGAATGTAGGTATTCTTATTAAATTATAAGTGCTTTCCTAAGGCTTGATAATATTTCACAAAATACATACAACTTTCACATCTACCTATCTTTTTTGATCTCATATATATATTTATATAAAAAATATATATTTATATAAAAAAAAATATATATATATACACCCTGTCTTTTTTCTCCCAGCAGCATCGTAGATTTCAGGAATGTCTAACCACTTTGGATTTCCTTTTTGCACTTTTGGAAAATCTATTTGCTAATTCAGAAAGAATCAGAAAAGACGGAGTTCTAATCATACGTATGCATGTTCAGTCGCTCAGCAGTGTTCAGCTCTGTGCAACCCCATGCACTGTAGCTCACCAGGCTTCTCTCTCTGTCCACGGGATTTCCCAGGCAACAATACTGGAGTAGGTTGCCATGCCCTACTCCAGGGGATCTTCCCGACCCAGGGATCGAACCCAGGTCTCCTGTTTCCTGCACTGGCAGGCGGGTTCTTTACCACTGCACCACTTGGGAAGCCCAAGCTCTAATCAAGGAATGGGTTTATTTTTCTAGGAACGGATCTACCAAATGGGAAAGGCAAAGAGGGAAGAGAATGCAAAAACGGAATGTGATATGGTTGCTTCAACAGGCTTGACCTTGACCATACAGGAAATGAGTATCACGCCTTTCCTCATTTCTTGGCCTGATCTACACAGTGGATTGGGAGACAGATCACTTCTAAGAAGAGACTATATCCCATCCAGTATGTTCCCAAAAACAGACCATGAGTTCATAGCACATGTCGACCATTGCATCCTCAGCTCCCAGCCTGAGGGACAGCAGGCCTGTCTTCTCTCTCACTCTCGTGTGTGTGTGTTACACACACACATACACGTCCTGTTTTTTTTTTTTTTTTAATTTCCTTGCATTCTGTCCACATCAGATATTCAGCATACACACACATCACCCACACATGCAGCTTCACTCGCTTCACGTGCACTTGTACGTGTGAGAGCGGAGGGAAATCACAAGCTCACAGTGGCACCAGCCAACAGGCAGGGAGCTTCTCAACACCAGCAGGCGCGGGGGAAGCCTGGGCAGAATCCGCCAGCAGCTTTGCCCATGCCTGCAGGTCTGTCACCGGAAGTGCCAGCAAAACCAGCTTCTGGGGCACAAAAGCGGCTCCCACATCCATCCCGAGGGAACCGGCTGGCGTAGACCCTCCCCCTCAGGGAGGGCTGAGCTCCTCTTCCCAGCAGAGCCTGACCGTGGCCAGCAGCCTGGCCAGGATGTCTTTAAAGAGCGCCAGCTGCACTTTCTGAGCTTGTCTGAAAGCAGAGTCCTATACACGGCGGGCAGGAACACTCGGTCACTCAGAGCCCTGAAAGCCATCCTTCCCAGCCAAGCCAGCGTCCCCGGAGAAGCAGGTGGAAGGCTCTCAACCAGAGCCACCGTACCGTCCCAGAAGACGGACATTCCTGACATTGCGTGTCCATGTGTGCATGTAGAATACAGGCGTCTTTTCTTCATGCAGTAAGTGTGTTTACACACATCCCACAATCCACAGTTCTGAAATCTGCTGGGACTGCAGCCACAATGTCCCGTCATACCTGCGTGAAGCTCGGCTCAGGTACCACCCTGTCACCTGTCCTGAGGCTAGTGATGGGTGAGGCCGGTCCGGCACCCCAGGAGTCTGTGCTACTAGTCGACTTTCATTGGTGTTCCTCTCACTAGCCCCCGACTCCTCCTGTGGGGCTTGGAGTTTAGCTACAACAGCGAAAACAAGAAGACACTCACCACCCCTGTTGATACCGATGTCCAAACTAGGCCAGCCTGGCAGGGTGTGTGGCCTTCCTTTCTTGAGGACAACGCCCATCTTCTGCTATAAAATGATTCCCTCTGAACCTTGTCTGTGAGGCCAGGCCCTTCCACACTGGCCACCAGCAGAGTGACACTGCTTTTGATGCTACCTGGGTGTCCTGGAAGTAGCTTTTCTACTTGTTCCAGTTGCTGCTGCTACTGCTAAGTCGCTTCAGTCGTGTCTGACTCCGTGCGACCCCACAGATGGCAGCCCACCAGGCTCCACCATCCCTGGGATTCTTCAGGCAAGAACACTGGAGTGGGTTGCCATTTCCTTCTCCAATGCATGAAAGTGAAAAGTGAAAGTGAAGTCGTTCGGTAAGTGTCTGACTCTTCGTGACC
The DNA here is from genome assembly GCA_006410675.1 of Oreotragus oreotragus. Classification (NCBI taxonomy): domain Eukaryota; kingdom Metazoa; phylum Chordata; class Mammalia; order Artiodactyla; family Bovidae; genus Oreotragus; species Oreotragus oreotragus. Next base: position 295,709 of record SJYX01001064.1, on the reverse strand, counting down.
CCATGGACTACAGCCTACCAGGCTCCTCAGTCCATGGGATTTTCCAGGCAAGAGTACTGGAGTGGGTTGCCATTGCCTTAGAATTTAAAAGAACGGACTTCATCCTTGGTATAATTTCTAGCATAATATGGTGCTTCAGGGGCTTCCCTTGTGGCTCAGCGAGTAAAGAATCCACCTGCAATGTGGGAGACCTGGGTTGGGAAGATCCCCTGGAGAAGGGAACGGCTGCCCCATTCCAGTATTCTGGCCTGGAGAATTCTATGGACTGTATAGTCCATGGGGTTGCAAAGAGTCGGACACATCTGAGCGACTTTCATTTTCACGGTGCTTCAGACTTGGACAAGGTTGTATGAATTTACAGCTCCTTCATGGGAAACACCTGAGCATTCCGAGTGATGCTGTTGACTGTGGGGTGAGAATCAGATTTCACAGGTTGTGGCCCCAAATGGCTACGTGGGGTTGAAAACCGTCAAGAGGGAGCGCAACTCGACAGAGGAATGAGATGGAGTGATGCTCCAAGGATGCAGCAGCCTCCAGCACACTCAGCTCCCACGAACCTCAAGGAAGCACCTCCCAGGTCACTCAAGAGGGCGTGCCGAGGGCTTCCCTCGGATGGGACATTGCTTGGGCCGTGTGGGGTGGAATATGCAGACGGCAGACTCATTGGTCCAACCAAATTTGGGGAGGGCAGCTCTGCAGAGTCTCGTTTTAATGAACCTGTCTCAGCATCTTTCAAGAGGGAGCCTAATAAGTTATAACATGAAGATAAGCATCCCCCACGGCTCAGTGGTAAAGAATCCACCAGCCAATGCAGGAGACGTGGGTCGTTCCCTGGCTCAGGAAGATCCCCTGGAGAAGGAAATGGTAACTCCCTCTAGTATTCTTGCCTGGGAAATCCCATGAACAGAGCAGCCTGGTGGGCTGCAGTCCACGGGGTCGAAAAGAGTCAGACAGGACTTCAGACACTAAATAAACAACAACACAAGGAATCACAACCGTCCACAGGAGGGCTGCATTCACTGTAGGCAAAATTCTCAACACCCTGATTACCTGTCAGCACCGTGTTTATCTGTCTGCCTACTTTTTTCCCCAAAGGCACTAACAAGGCTGCCCGTTTTGAAGAAGTATTGTTTTAATGGCTCAGTGGGCATAGAACATAAAATTTTCATGATCACGCTTCCTAAAATAGAAGCGCATTCACTTGTATTTCAAAGGAATTGCCTTCAGAATCAGAGGGAAAAGTGATTTTCCAGGGTTTGGGTCTTTGGATGGTGATTTTTCCTGTTTATATTCTGTCAAAATTACTATTTAGTTATTAGCATATATGCAATTTTCAACGCTATTATAAAAAATCTTTGCATTCTAAACCAAGAAGAGGGAAATGGATATAATGAAGATAAATAAAATGAATTACTCTTATTAGCATTTTGCATGAGAGGGTTTTTTTTTTTTTTTTTTGCCAGTAAACAAAGACAGTGCAGGACCCATGAAAAACTGGTATACTGCAAACATCTCAGTCGTAATCCAGTTCTGCTATTTAAATATTCAGGATTACGTGCCAGTACTAATAGGAGAGCTGCAGAAAAGTCACTGACAGCCAAACCGGTGGCTAGATTTGGTGGATGAGGCAGAAAGAGGGCTACACACCAAGGAAATCACTCTGGAGACCGGAAATGCCGACTTAACCACTGAAGCAAAGAACGAAAAATTCTTCTTAAGTATAAATGACTAGAGCTTCATTTATCTTCTGAATGACAGAATCGCTGGAATAGACCAACCCCAAACTAAGGCATCAGATAGAGAGTCTTCTCAAGTGCCTACTCTGTCTTCAGAGTCACTGATGAGACTTGCCCAGCTGTGAGTAAATATGAAGACAGGGACCTCTCTCTCACATGGGCACTTTATTTATATGCTCCTTTAGCAACATGGGAAAGACCAGGAAACGATGCCCGTGAAAGAAACAATCCATGAGAGAATTCAAGGATTCCTTACTCATGGGCTTTTTGACTTCTGAAGATGTTTCTTAAAGATTTAATCCAAAACTTTTGAGTCATTTCTGTTTCAGACAGGAACTGAGAAAATCAGCTAAGGCCTATGACTTGCTCTCCTTTCCAACAAATAAATGGCTTGTTTCTTCCAGTGACAAGTGAATTCATTTCTCCTCTTCCTGATGGTATTAATTTTAGCACTGGCTGGGGTCAAAGGTCTTGGATTCAGCTCCCAGTATAACCAGGTAACTATGTGAACTTGGCTAGCAGCTTAATTCTTCTGATCTTGGTTTCTTTAACGGTAAAATGAAGGATGTTAGAGGGTGATATGTGAATGGCCGCTGCAGCTCTAAAGTGCTCTAATCCTATATTTCTTCACATCCAGCAAATGCAGTCATGAAAGGAGTGAAGAAACTCACAAACAGCCTCCTTGTGATACAGGTACAAAGCCCATTGTGGGAAAAAAATGAGCCTTGTTCTGCTTGTTGGACCAGGAGAAGTGATGGGTGTACTGACGACGCCGACTTCCCTGGCTATGGAAATGCTGGAGCCATGGACTCTAGAAGCACGTGACGAATATATGCATAGAAGCTACCTGACCCACGTTAGGCTTCACTCCAGTGAAACATACGCTTTTAATGGCTTAAACCACTGGAATTCAGGCTTGTCTGTTAGGGCAACTAGCATTACTTATTCTGAATAACAAGTCTAGCATAATATGGCACTCTACTTCACAATGAGCGAGAAGGGACTAGCATCCACTGTCTACCACAGTGTGGAGAATTACTCACCTAGCGCTCCCAGATGACAGCGAGTGGACAGTCAGCCTTACAGGGAGAGAAACTGACCAGTTAAGAGGCGGGTGGAGCTGCCCCTCTCAGGCCTGGCTTCAGTCTTTGATTGCTCTCTGTTGTATCACTGCTTTCCAGACTGCAGTGTGCACCAGAACCAAGCCTGTTACAAAGCAGATTTCTGGGCCCCACCCTCTGATTCAGAATCTGGGTGGAACCTGAAACCCTGCGTTTTGCCAGGTGAGGCTGGTGTGCCAGGGACCGTGCTGTGAGAACCACGCACACCGCTTCTCACACTGCATCAGGTACCCGTGTCTTGACAGCCAAACCTTGATGTCAGGTGTTTCAGGGCTTCCTCCTCACTTCAGGGAAGCCCCAAAAATCCTGGAGTGGCTTGCCGTTTCCTTCTCCAGGGGATCTTCCTGCCCAGGGATTGAACCTGGGCCTCCTGCGTTGGCAGGCAGATTCTTTACCATCTGAGCCACCAAGGACGCCTACTTATTATGCACAGAGCTACTGAAATGCTAGACAAAGCCCAGTTCAATCCAAGATGGAAGAACATCTCCTATTCCTTCTTCTTTCCATGGCTCATCTCTCCCGTGAGCACGTTTGCCCCCGTGAGCCTGAGCCACTGGTTCAGGACTCCACCCTCCCACACAATCCCCACCCAACCACAGGCACCCACCGCTACACAAAAATGAAACCAAACTAAATGTTGCTCTCAGCATGTTGGCTTAAAATAGAAGGTTCTGGATTTGGAAGGCGTGTTTCTCTTTGCTGCTCACTCTCTCTAAGGTTCACAGCTCACTTTCCTCACCTACAAGAACGAGTCCCAACTTGCAGCCACCTTGGCAGGGTGGGGGAGGAGGTGGTCAGATGAAGTGAGGCTGGGAGAGCATTTTCTCAACAGCAAAGGCTCCAAAGTCTTAGACAATGGTATGGTCAGGACCAGCACCCCGAGGGGTAGTCTCTAAACATACAGATCTCTTTCTTAGCTAAATATTCTGAGAAACAGGGTCTTTCTTTCTGACACTGGCTAAGATGAACAACAAACAAGAATCATCATTGCAGGTGACCCCAGCCACGAGCAGGAGGAAAACCCGAGGAGATCTAAAAGCCCATCCTTTATCTAACTCTTCTGGGTAAAGAGAAACCTCTTAAATTGTGGCCATCAGCAGCCCATTTGAAATATCAACAAAATGCAAATGACACCACTCTAATGGCAGAAAGCGAAGAGGAACTAAAGAGCTTCTTGATAAAGGTGAAAGAGGAGAGTGAAAAAAGCTGGTTTAAAACTCAACATTAAAAAAACTAAGATCATGGCACCTGGTCTTATCACTTCATGGCAAATAGATGGATAAAATGTGGAAACAGTGTCAGATTTCATTTTCTTGGGCTTCAAAATCAATGTGGATGGTGACTGCAGCCATGAAATTAAAAGACTCTTGCTCCTTGGAAGAATAGCTATGACAAACCCAGACAGTGTATTAAAAAGCAGAGACATCACTTTGCTGACAAAGGTCCACACTATAGACAAAGCTATGGTTTTTCCAGTAGTCATGTATGGATATGAGAGCTGGACCATAACGAAGGCTGAGTGTCAAAGAACTGATGCTTTTGAACTGTGGTGCTGGAGAAGACTCTTGAGAGTCCCTTGGACTGAAAGGAGATCAAACCAGTCAATCCCAGAGGAAATCAAACCTGAATATTCATTGGAAGGACTGATGCTGAAGCTCCAATTCTTTGGCTACCTGATGCAAAGAACTGACTCAATGGAAAAGACCCTGATGCTGGGAAAACCTGAGGGCAAGAGAAGGGGATGACAGAAGATGGGATGGTTGGATGGCATCACCGACTCAATGGACATGACTTTGAACAAACTCAGGGAAGTAATGAAGGACAGAGAGGCCTGGCGTGCTGCAGTTCCTGGGGTCACAGTCAGACACGACTGAGCGACTGAACAGCAACGAGGCAGCTTACTCAGGACTCACCCATTCTCTGCTTGTCTGCAGCTGAAGATAGCTGTACCCTTCCTCCCCCTCTATTCCCTGAACTTGAAAAGCCACTAGAATAATCAGCCATTTAAAAAACGTATTAAAAAGAAACAACCAGGGACTTCCCTGGTGGTCCAGTGGTTAAGACCCTGAGCTTCCAATGCAGGGGTGCAGGTTTAAGCCCTGGTCGGGGAACTAAGATCCCACATGCTGCATGGTGTGGCCAACACCCACCCCCCACAAAAAACAACAACGAAACAGAGAAACCTAAGACTCCCCATCCTCCAATGATGGCCACTTAAAAAAAAAAAACCAGGGACTTCCCTGGTGGTCCAGTGGTTAAGACCCTGAGCTTCCAATGCAGGGGTGCAGGTTTAAGCCCTGGTCGGGGAACTAAGATCCCACATGCTGCATGGTGTGGCCAACACCCACCCCCCACAAAAAACAACAACGAAACAGAGAAACCTAAGACTCCCCATCCTCCAATGATGGCCACTTAAAAAAAAAAAAAAAAAACCCTTTGCAAGTTTTAAACACTGGTTTGGATTCTATTCTGCTGGACAAAAAGCAGCTCCTTGGTCCTGCACACTTGTTGTATCACTGGAATCTGCACAGGTGAGCAGGGCAGCCGCAAGTCCTAAGTGCAGAGCACTGGAAGGGCCCGACAGACGTGGCTTTGTTCCTTGACATCCAGTGTAGAGCTTGCAAACTGACTCCCCCCCTACACACACACACATGCACACACACACACACACGCACATGCACACACACACACGCACACACACACAGGCACACACAGGCACACTGTCGGGGCTCATCTCTGGAAACAGGATGGAAAGAACTCGGTCTTCACTGCATTTCTTAATAGCTGGAGGCAGAGACAAGAGGGCAAGGCTGCAGATGTCTCTGCAAGGCTCTGAGACACGTTCAACAACTGTGGGTCCCTGTGAGACCAGCTGCGACCTGTGACCCTGTAACCGAGCGCCTGCGCTTACACCTGGACAAACATCTCCTCCAGCAACAGCATACAAAGAAACTATCAGGGACTCAAAGTAACTGCACGCGTGCTCAGTTGGGGCAACTATGAGCAAGATGCAAAAGGCCACAAATCAACATCCATCTCAGAGGTGCTGGGAGCCCAAGCAGGGTCCTGGGCATGACCCCCGCACACCAGACCACCAAGAGGGTGAGTGAACCACCTAAACCACTCCTCTCGTCCAACCTAGCCATCTGCCCCTACCCGCATCCCATTGAAGGAACCAGCTCGGCCCCACTTTGGCACCTATTACTTGTTTTTGCTCCCGTGGGAGCAGCATGAGTCCCAGTAAAGCGTTGCCTGAACCTCGCATCTGGCCTCTTAATCAGCTTCTACTGATTACAGAATTCAAGGACCCAAGTTGGCAATATCTATGATAGGTGTGGCTTCCCTGGTGGCTCAACTGGTAAAGAATGTGCCTGCAATGCGGGAGACCTGGGTTTGATCCCTGGGTTGGGAAGATCCCCTGGCAAAGGGAACGGCTCCCCACTCCAGTATTCGAGCCTAGAGAATTCCATGGACTGTATAGTCTACGGGCTGCAAAGTCAGACAAGACAGAGTGACTTTCACTTTTCATGATGGGTGTGGCTCATGCCTCAAGGCCACAACCTTTACCCACATGGTCCTGAAGTTTTATTCCACCTCCTCTTAACACACCTCACTTAAATCTTTCTCAGGACAATGTGTGAACCATTCACTGAAATGAGCATAAAACCAATGTGCAGCTTCCCTTAACTTTCCATCGTCAGGTTGTGCTGTGGCCTTGACTCAACTCAGCACCTTTCAGAAGACGTCAGCCTTTCTGAAGGGCTTTTAGAGAAGATTTTCTATTTTGCACAGTGAGTTAATGGGAGGTGTCAAGTGATCTGAAAGCAGCTGAGCTGCTCGAAGATTCCATGAGTTTGTTATGCAAATGCTACAGGATTCAATAACTCCATTCCCGTCATATTTTGCTCAGATTTAGCTTATTCCAATCACTCAGTTGCAGCTTGGTGGCTGGTATCTAATTTCAGTTTTGTTTTCAGGAGGGCTCAGAATCCACAGCAAAAGAATGGCTCCAACCAGAGCCATTCCCACCCATGCTTTGCGGGTGTGAAGGCGAGCGGATATCCATGCCCTCTTCCCGCTCCCCTGTGGTCTGCTCTCCACTTTGTCCCTCATCACAGCCCAAGTGGTGAAGAGGAGGATGTGAATGCTGCTGCAAGGCTGCAAAGCCAGACGCATGAGGAAGCTCCTTCAAAACTTTACGCAAGTCTATCTTCCTCCCCTCTTTCTACCAAGTGAGTCACAGGGGTGTGTGTCTAGGGCACCCTCAAGTCAGCCAAAGTTGAACTAAATTCATAGTGCCTTTGATTGTTATTCTTAGTTTTAGAAAGTGGGTTGTTTTTTTTTTTTTTTTTGCAGCAGAAATTACCTGGCCTGGGAAGGTACCAGCTTACACTCGGCATCAGCCCTTAGGTCTGGGGGAGATGCCATTTGCCACCTTGGAAGTAGACTCCCAATGCTGATTTTCCCAAACCGCAAACCGCATGCAAGCTCCAGTCAGAAGGCAGGATTTAATACTGCTTTTATTGCCTGTGCTACGAGCATGAAAAATGGATTTCAAGTTTCTCCCTTGAACATTATATGACGATTTAAAGCCGCACATAATCATCTGTATATATTATTTTATATTCTGCCTGTAGTGTCAACTACTCAGGAGCATAAAATGCAGATTTAGAATACTCTCTCTTTCTAGCATATTAAATTCTATGTAAGAGAAAATAACACGTTAGGTTTCATGGGAACGATCAGGGCATCATTTCCCACCTCCCCTGTCTCATCCCCACGCCCCCGTCACGGTAAAGACCACAGCTTTTTAAGAGAGCAAGGACTTTGCCGGTGGTCCAGTGGCTAAGACTCCATGCTCCGTGCAGCGGACCTGGGTTCAGTCCTTTCTCTGGGAACCAGATCCCACATGCCACAACTAAAGATTCTGCAACGAAGATCAAAGATTCTGCATGCTGCAACCAAGACCTGGGGCAGCCAAATAAATAAAAGGAAATAGTGAAAAAAAAAAAAAAAAGAGAGAGAGAGAGAGAGATGACAATGGTAAGTACCAAGGAGGAGGCAAGAGGGAGAACTCTGGTAACTTTCAGAGGGGGTCGCGTACCGTGATGCCCCGTGATGTATGGCGCTGGATTTCAGGCCGTAGGTACAGATTCAAACTGTCAGCAATGACCAGTGCTTTACCCTTACATCCTTCTGATTCTGAGACTCTTACACATTAAGGAAAAAAAGCAGCTACAGCTATTTCAACCAGTTTCTTCATTCATCTTAATGTATTCTTCTGCAGTCAATGACAAATATTCTGAAAACCAACTGACTATAAAGTCCTGAAAGAGAGCTGGGTCAAAAGTTTTTTTTTTAGGGATACAGTATATTTCTTTAATGATTAATCACCATAACCCCATTCAAATTAACTGGGACCCTAGAAGATGCTAATTCCCAGTTGCTACAGATTTGGAACAATGAACTAGTTTATAATTGGGAGAGGAATACAGCAAGGCTGTATATTGTCACCCTGCTTATTTAACTTATATGCAGAGTACATCATGTGAAATGCCGGGCTGGATGAAGCATAAGCTGGAATCAAGATTGCTGGGAGAAATATCAATAACCTCAGATATGCAGATGACACCACCCTAATGGCAAAAGGAAGAGGAACTAAAGAGCCTCTTAATGAAAGAGGAGAGTGAAGAAAAAAAGAAAACTGGTTTAAAACTCAACATTCAAAAAACTAAGATCATGACATCCAGTCCTATCACTTGAAGGCAAATAGATGGGTAAAAAATGGAAACAGACTATTTTGTTGGGCTCAAAAATCACTGTGGACAGTGACTGCAGCCATGAAACTAAAAGACACTTGCTCCTTGGAAGAAAAGCTATGACAAACCTAGACAGCATATTAAAAAGCAGTGAAAGTGAAAGTCACTCAGTTGTGTCCGACTCTTGGCAACCTCATGGTCTATACAGTCCATGGAACCTTCCAGGCTAGAATACTGGAGTGGGTAGTCTTTCCCTTCTCCAGGGGATCTTCCCAACCCAGGGATCGAACCCAGGTTTCCCACATTGTAGGCAGATTCTTTACCCAGCGAGCCACAAGGGAAGCCCAAGAATACTGGAGTGGGTAGCCTATCCCTTCTCCAGCGGATCCTTCCTACGAATCGGGGTCTCCTGTGTTGCAGGCGGATTCTTTACCAACCAAGCTATCAGGGAAGCCCCTTAAAAAGCAGAGACATCACTTTACTGACAAAAGTCCGTCCAGTCAAAGCTATGGCTTTTTCCAGTAGTTATGTATGGATGTCAGATTTGGACCATAAAGAAGGCTGAGCACCAAAGAATTTATGCTTTCGAACTGTGGTGCTGCAGAAGACTCTTGAGAGTCCCTTGGACTCCAAGGAGATCAAACCAGTCAGTCCTAAAAGAAGTGAGTGAAAGTCGCTCAGTTGTGTCCAACTCTTTGCGACCCCATGGACTATACAGTCCATGAAATTCTCCAGGCCAGAATACTAGAGTAGATAGCCTTTTCCTTCTCCAGGGGATCTTCCCAACCAAGGGATCACACGCAGGTCTCCTGCATTGCAGGTGGATTCTTTACCAGCTGAGCCACAAAGGAAGCCCAAGAATACTGGAGTGGGTAGCCTTTCTCGTCTCCAGGGCCCAACCCAGGAATCAAACCAGGGTCTCCCGCATTGCAGGCAGATTCTTTACCAGCTGAGGCACCAGGGCAGCCCAATAATACTGGAGTGGATAGACTATCCCTTCTCCAGGGGATCTTTCCAACCCAGGAATCAAACCAGGGTCTCCTGCATTGCAGGCGGATTCTTTACCACTGAGCTATGAGGGAAGCCATCCTAAAAGAAATCAGTCGTAAATCTTCATGAAAGAACTGATGCTGAAGCTGAAGCACCGGTAGACTGGCCACCTGATGTGAAGAGCTGACTCACTGGAAAAGACTCTGATGCTGGGGAAGACTGGAGGCAGGAGGAGAAGGGAACAACAGAGGATGAGATGGTTGGATGGCATCACTGATTCAATGGGCACGAGTCTGCGCAAACTCTAGGACACAGCAAAGGACAGGGAGGCCTGGCATCCTGCAGCCCATCGCGTCACCGAGAGTTGGACATGACTGAGTGACTGCAGACAGACACACACACATGTCCACAGGTACCACCCACTGAAGAATTCAGTCTCATGTCATCAAAGTGTATGGTGCAAGCCCACGGCATTTAGGACTATCCTGCAGACAGGAAAAACTGTGATTTCCAGGTCAGAAATGAAATCCAGGGGCACAGGCTGAGACATGATCCTGGGGATAAATTTAATCCATAATTATATTCTGCTTGGTCTGTACAATGTTAAAAAAAATTTGAAATTTTCATTAAAAAAAATTCAGATGTTTTTTCATAATATCAGATAAATGGTTCTTCATTTCTCCACAATAACCAGGAGCTGAAGCTGGAGAGAGGTGACCCCTTTTGATAAAGGGTGGAGTTTTCATCTCACCCCAGTTTCCAGCACACCCTGGATAATATTAGAACTGCCTGCTTTCCTTATGTTCAATACCTGCCTGGCTCCGGGCATGCATTTGAGTTTCTGGCTCCTTTTCTAGGTAGACACACTTTATGCTTCCCCAACTGGTATGGTTTGAATTGCATTTCCCCAAAATACAAATGCTGAGGTTCTGGGCCTTCTTTAGTAGTCCAGTGGTTACGATTCCACCCTGTCGTGCAGGGGACTTGGGTCCAGTCCCTGGTCAGGGAACTGAGATCCCACAGGCTGTGTAGCAATTAAGTCCACAGGCTACAGCTACCGAGCCCAAGCACTCTGGAGCCCACGTGCCACAACTAAAGAGTCCACGTGCTGCAACTGCTGAACTACGGAGCCTACACACAGCTAGAGACCGCAAGCTGCAACGGGAGAGCCTGTGTGCTGCAAGCAAAGATCCAGCACGAGGCGATGAAGATCCTGCACGCTGCAGCTGAGACCCAATGCAGCCAGATAAACACACTGAAAACACAGTGTTGAGGTCCAAGTCGTAATCTCTAACACCTCAGAGTGTGAGCCTATTGGGAGACAGGGTCTTTTAAGAGGTAATCAAGTTAAAACAAGCTGATGAGGGTCGGGTCTGAATCTAAGATGACTGGTTTCCTTCTAAAAAGGTGAAATGTGAACAGACACACACAGCAAGGGAGAACGCTGATGGAAGATGGAGGCAGAGATCAGGATGATACATCTACAAGCCGAGGAAGGCTAAAGACTGTCTGTAACCACTGGAAGCCAGGGAGGGGCCTGGAACGGATTCTCCCCCTCAGCTCTTAGAAGGAACCAACCCTGCTGACACTTTGATTTCAGACATGCAGGCTCCAGATGGTGAGACCATACCTTTTTGATGGGTAAACCACTCAGCTAGTGGTACTTTGTTATGGCGGCCCTAGAAAGTGAATACTCTCAGTGGCTGAAATAAAGTCAGTATCTCCTTTGATCACTGGGAAGATGCATAGGTGAGTGGCCTGAATCACCAGCTACTCTGGTTTAGAAAAAGCACATCACAGGGAGAAACATCCCTTCCAAACCCAAGCAAGGTTTCCAGGGCTTCCCTAAAGGGATATTCCCTAATGGTGATATTTTAAGGGTGAAGAGATGTTTTAGGGGAACAAGTGTCAGAGAGGCAGACTGCCCAAATCTTCATTTATTCTTGAGGTTAATTTCGTGCCTACGTATACGGCAAGGCACGAAATGAACCATTTTATTCTCCTTCCCAGGCTGTTTCTCCCCCTATGTGATCCAAAGCTTGCAGAGGTGCTGGAGGGGACTGAGGAAGGGAGCTCAGCTGGAGAGCAATGGGCAGCTGGGTCTGAAAAGCTGGCTGTTCCCCAGAGGAAGCACTGAGTAACTGTGAACAGATTCTGTTTCAGAGCCTGAGCTCCTTTCTCTTAAAATCAGTAGTCCTTATACGAGGTACCTAGAATAGTCAAATTCACGGAGTCAGAAAGTACACTGGTAGATGCCAGGAGCAAGGCGGGACGGGAGAATGGGCAGGGCAGCTGGGTCTGAAAAGCTGGCTGTTCCCCAGAGGAAGCACTGAGTAACTGTGAACAGATTCTGTTTCAGAGCCTGAGCTCCTTTCTCTTAAAATCAGTAGTCCTTATACGAGGTACCTAGAACAGTCAAATTCACGGAGTCAGAAAGTACACTGGTAGATGCCAGGAGCAAGGCGGGATGGGAGAATGGGGAGTTAGTTTTTAAGGCGGTGAGAGTTTCAGTTTAGGAGGGTGAAAAAGTCAGGAGATGGATGATGGAGAGAGTTATACAACAATGTGAATGTACTTAGTGCCAGTTAGATATGGTTAAAATATGTTATATACTAAGTAACTTGTACCATAATAAAAAAATTGAAAAAAAAAGTAGTCTTGGTGACTTATGGAATGATTCACTTTCGAAAGGATGTTTCTGAAGCAAAAGTATGACTTCAGGCATCAGACTTCTATCTGGTCCCTCAAAATCCCATTCCAATGGGCCCAAGAATCACCTTCTAGGTGGAAGAGGAGGGGAGGTTTACTTCAGTCAATCAATGCTCCAAGCTGGGAGGTGAAGCAGGGCCAGATCAGCTGTCCTCTGGCTGATCAGGAGGTCACCCTCACTATGAACTCAGAGAAGCATGGCTCCATGTCTGATTTTTTTAATTATGATTTTTTTTTTTGGTATGGAGTGGGGTAAGATGGATTTCAAATAAATAAAGTGGAACTATGTGGGCTGAGTACTAATCTTAGGGGAGTAGAAAGCTTGGTAAATGAAGGGAACTAAAGGTGGGTTGGATAGGCAAGATCACGAAGGCTGACCACCTCCTAGGGTTCATGTTGAAGCGCCCAGACTGAGAGAGAAAACAGTGGCATCTTCCATCTGCGGGGCTCTGGAGGGGCGAGGGAGCGTCCTGAGGTCTCTATGTTTCCACGGACTAAAGGTTCCTGGAGAGAAAAAGACCTGCTCATGTGGCTGTGAGACGGGACCCTCAGACTTGGGGATTTGCAGCTTTCGGAGAACTCAATTTAATTTTTAAAGCACATACCCCCACATATGCCATTTCTTTATCTATAAGTTATGTATAAGTACTGCTGCATGACATATACGGAGAAGGCAATGGCAACCCACTCCAATACTCTTGCCTGGAAAATTCCATGGACAGAAGAGCCTGGTAGGCTGCAGTCCATGGAGTCGCAAAGAGTCGGACACGACTGAAGGACTTTACTTTCACTTTTCACTTTCATGTATTGGAGAAGGAAATGGCAATCTACTCCAGTGTTCTTGCCTGGAGAATCCCAGGGACGGGGGAGCCTGATGGGCTGCTGTCTATGGGGTTGCACAGAGTCAGACACGACTGAAGCGACTTAGCAGCAGCATGGTATATACGTATAATACAGACACGATTGACTCAAAAGAAGAATGATGTAAAATATATTTAAGTTCTAGCTCTATTTCATCTACCACATACCCCAGCAGATGGCCATGTTGGCCCCCTGGTTCTCTGCACCTGGCCCGAGTCTGTATACATAAGGCAGAGCAACACACTCCCAGCTGACTGTGTTCATGTCGGAAGGACAGCCCACACCTCTCAAATAACGGTTAGTTGAAATAGTTATTCATTATCAAAGCATTCAAATGACTGAGGTTTAGGAGAGTCTGACCAATAGCATCAATGAGAAAACATTTTTAGAAGAACACTATTTTTGCATTTTTAGGTAAAAACTCACGTACAGATGTGAGAGTTGGACCATAAAGAAGGCTGAATGTCAAAGAACTGATGCTTTTGAACTGTGGTGCTGGAGAAAACTCTAGAGAATCCCTTCAACTGCAAGGGGATCAAACCGGTCAATCCAAAGGAAATCAATCCTGAATATTCACTGGAAGGACTGATGCTGAAGCTCCAGTGCTACGGTCACTGGATGTGAAGAGCCAACTTACTGGAAAAGACCTTGATGCTGGGAAAGACTGTGGGCAGGAGGAGAAGGGGACGACAGAGGATGAGATGGTTGGATGGCATCACTGACTCAATGGACCTGAGTTTGAGCAAGCTCTGGGAGACAGTGAAGGACTGGGAAGCCTGGCGGGCTGCAGTCCACAGGGTTGCAAAGAGTCACACATGACTTACCGAGTAAACAACAACAGCCTCAACACTGGACATCATTTTACTTGTTTCTGCTCCCTTCTCCCAATTTGGGATTTTTCTTAGAGTGCCACATTATATTTTTATGCTATTAAAACCATCAGGATAAAATTGTGTTTTACATTGTGCTCGCTCCATGAGGACCGCAAACATGGCCACAGGCTTTTCAAAGAGAATGAGATTTCGAGTACAACTCAAACAGTCCAAGGAAGCCACTGACCTACCTGGTGAGCTTGGTGCCAATCTGCTGTCGCAGCTCCAGTCGCTCCTCATCTGTCTGCCGGGGAAGGATGTTCTTTTCTTCCAGCTCTCGCTTGGAGGGCCTGTTGCTGAGCTTGATGGCTAAGGAGTCCTTCCTGCACACCTTCATGGCCAGGGAGCCTGCAGGAGGAGAGGGATGAGTTAATAAAGTCATCGCCAACCTGGGGTCCGGGCTCCCCCGGAGTCAGCTGTGGCTCACAGGGTGCAAGACAGGGAGACGGATATAACAGCCCAACTCCGAGAGTGGTCAAGACCTCAGTCAAAGGAGGAAAGTGACTGTGTGTCACTTTCATAGTTTCTGCCATCGGCATGTCCTGTCTGCCTCTCTGTGTGCTGGGCGTGTGAGGAGCACACAGGAGCCCTGTGACCGGGTCTCTGCTTCCCCAGGAACTCCCCGCCTGGTGGGAACATCACAAAGGCAGGCAGGACAGACTGTGGAGCATAAAAGAGACTTCGAAGGATGGAGGATGAGGGGCTGGCACGTGCAGGATACATGAGACCGACAGGCAGCCGGCTGGAGTGCACCTGCCTGTATGAAGGCTCAGAGGTGATGTGTGATAAGCCAGGGAATCACAGAGATAAGAGAGATCAGCTACAGCGGCGCTGGGTGTGCGGAGCAAGGTAAGGCTGGGCAACATGGGTCAGTGTTGGGTGGGAGGGAGAACAAGCTCATGGAAAGGCAATATTCGGGCACTGCTTTGCAACACAGGCGGTCCTGATCACCTTCCATCTGGAATAAATCCATGCTTCTCAACCAGGAGAGTTTTTTGCCTCCCAGGGGATATTTGGCAAAGTCTAGAGACACTTTTGGTTGTCAAACTGGGGTCTAGTGGGGAGGCTGCTACTGGCTTCCGGAGGGTAGAGGCTATTCAACATCCTACGATGCCCAGGGCAGCTGCCATGACAATCAGTCATCTGGCCCAAGACTGGTCACGAGTGCTGAGGTTGGGAAACCCTGGTATAAAGTGCTCCATCATCTGGGCAGAAAGTGATGGGCAGAGGCGGGACAGCATGGCCTGTGGCTGCCCCTCCGTGGTTCTCTCCTCCAGAGCAGGACTGTTTCCGGTGCTCAAGTTTAGTTCGTTACCTGAAGCGCGGTATGTGAGGCAAGAGGAAAGGCCGGGGAAGCACCAGGTTGGGGGATCCCTTGGATTTCGCATAGTAAGCGCTTGTCTTCTTTGTTCTGCTGCTGGTTTTAGAACATGGGCTTTGGAGTAAGGCCCAGGCAGCTTCAGCTCTCAGCACGGCCTCTTAGCAGATGCGAAGCTCTGGGCAAGCTCCTGGCTGGTTCATTTCCTTCCGCCCCGCACCTCCCCGCCACCCTCCTCCACCCCGCACCTCCCTGCCACCCCCCTCCACCCCGCAAAAGGAATTTATGCCCCTGGGGGTTGTGAGATGTAGCTAAGAATGAAATCTTAGGTTGATCAAATATCAGTCAATATTCATTCAATTGAAACATTCATTTTTTGTAACCAGAATGACAGATTTTGAACTTCGCTTTCTTAGTTTTTCTCCTTGTTTCTTAGCACACTGAAAGGCCTTAAAGAAGAAATGTAAATTCAGGACTTCTGAAGTGGTTGAGGTACGCTTAAAAATGAATTTGTTCCATGTACAACAGTTAGCGCTTTAGTGTATTCTGTAGACTGGGATTGAATTTTAAAGTGCTTTCTTCTCTTCACTTTTTTTTTTTTTTGGATGGGGTTTCCCTGGTGGTTCAGATGGCAAAGAATCCCCCTGCAATGCGAGAGGCCTGGGTTCGATCTCTGGGTTGGGAAGCTCCTCTGGAGGAGGGCGTGGCAACCCACTCCAGTATTCTTGCCTGGAGAATCCCCATGGACAGAGGAGCCTGGTGGGCTACAGTCCATGGGTCGCAAAGAGTCCGACACGACTGAGCAACTAAGCACAGCACCGCACATGGCATCCCACAGGAAGCAATCAGAGTAAGAAAGAACATCTAAAGAGGTAAGAGATGGCAGCAGGATGCTGCAGTTTCTAGAGCTCTGATGTTGTTCAGAAGACCGTCACCCTTTCATTTTACTAATGAATAAATAGTAACACTGGACCTCAGATTTGAATCCACAGAGGTGGGCAGCTCCTCGCTCCCGTCACGCCCCCACCCCGCGCTCGCCACGCCCCAAGAGCTTAGAAGCACCTACTGGTATACAATGAACTGTCGTCATCCTCATCCTCTTCCTCCTCCTCCTCCTCTTCTCTTGTGTACAGGCAAGACGAGTCTTCGTAGTCTGACTCATGAGGCACATTTTCTTTATTGTCATCACATTCAATCACAACAGTTGGCACTTGTCTGATTTCCGGAAGGCCCAGAGGCCCTGCTTTTGTGACACTGTCACCCGAGTGCAAACCAGAGCTGTGGTAAGAAGCAGAACAGGGGACCCGCTGCTCAGAGCTGTTTAAAAAGAAAGAAAAGAGGGCATTCATTCCGGCTAAGGTGTCGTGTAAATGCACGGGAACCTTCTAAAACCCTGGCTGTCCTGCACGCAGAAGTGAAAGGTCTACGGGGCAATGCGAGTCCCATTTCTCACCTCCAGCTCGACGTGCTGGGACCGCAGAGTGACCTGGTGGTGGGAGCATCTGCTCTCTTCTGACCGCGGGCAGACTGCTAACTTTTCTGAGCCTGTTTCCTTGGATGAAACTGGGTAAATCCTATCGTTTTAGCAGGCCTGGTGCACGTGTGCCCCACCGGCAGGGCCTCAAAGGAGCCCCACACTTGTTATTTCTAGAAAGGGCCCTCCAAGTGGTTTGTAGACGTTGTCCCTTATCAGTCTGTTCTCCGGGACAGCTTTTGGAAACTCAGATGTGGCTATCTCATCTGTCAGAACCCTGAGTGTCTTCCCAGTCTACAAGTAACCAGGGCTCCAAGACTGATACAGAAAAGTTGTCCAAAAATCCACACTGCAGGGCTATACTCTTCAAAGCAAAGAACTAAATTAACTGAAATGCAGCTTCTTATGACATCCTGCCTCCACCTCTGATGGCCAAGGGCAGGAAGGGAAAAACCTTCTGCAATGGTGTGGTCACTTAGAAGACCTGCTCTAAATAAAAGGTCTCACTGCCAGAGGAGAGGGAAAACCATTAGCCTGGAAGCAGCAGTTTAAACACAGTCTGACGTGCAATACTTCGTATCGTCTGCCCCAGCCTCGTCCCCCTACCTCTGTCTCCACACAATTCACCCCCTTCACATGCGACAACGCACTGCACACTCCTGGCCTGGGATGTGCTCCCACCTCACCTTCACCTTGCTCCTTTCTGTCTACCTTTCAATACTCGTCTTGGGCAACACTTTGCCCAGGTTCTCGGGAGATTCCACAATTTTGAAAACTGGGAACATCCATTTGCTTACTATTTGGGGAGGAGTTGCCCCTGCAAGCCAAGTGCTATATATCTCCAGGGGCAGGGACTGTGCCCTCTTCACATCTGCAGCAGGTGCCTGGCACCGTGGCTGACAGTAAATGAGTGCTCAGTCAGTGCTGATTGTCTTTGCTGGGCTGGAATCCCTGACATTTAGGTGCATTTAAAAGGGCTGATGAGTCATACTCAAAAGTATTAGTGAAGAGAGCAGTCCTTAATTTTCAGAGAGTATTTTTAGTGTACTGCAGAGCTATACATGCCCGTGACCTGACTGGCACTTTTAGTAATGGCTTAATGACCGAGTCAGATATGTGGAAGAACTGAGGCAGAAAAGCAAAAAGCGAACAATTATTGAATGTGTCACCCACTGTGCTGCAAACTTCCACATCCAGTATCTCACTACCTTGTTAATAACAACCCTGCAGGAGAGGTGTCAGTTATCCTCCTTTTAATAAGCAGGAAATGGAGGCTCTGAGAGGGTAATTAATAAGCCCATGATGGCACAGGTAGTCAAGGAGCCAGTTAGAATTTGAACTTGCTCTGTTTCAATATGCTGTATCCAAACACTGAATTGTGATACTTGTAAGACTGCGTATTTTGGTTAAACACAAACCCTACTAACCATGCACACACATGCACGCAAGGCGGAGGAAACATGCTTTGTCAACAACATGTGTGCCAAACAGGCATCGGGACTCTGTAAATGTTTTAGATGTTCCTAACCGGGGCAAGTAATAGTGCCCTCTCTCCTGTCACGGTCAGGTCACAGGGCACTGAGTTTAAAGGACACGTCTTAGACGCTGGGTTCAGAATGGTCAGGACGGGGAAAGGCCTCAAGTGTTTACCTATTGTCACAACGACCTTTGCACCAGAATGGCAGTGTTGAGAAGCTGTAATACAGCCTCAAATCTTCAGTATCCACTCCCCACACCGCCGCCACCCCCTCAACCCAGTGGTTGTGCAGCATGTGAGATATTAGTCCCCTGAAGTGAAGTCGCTCAGTCGTGTCCGACTCTTTGCGACCCCATGGACTATAACCTACCGGGCTCCTTCCTCCATGGGATTCTCCAGGCAAGAGTACTGGAGTGAGTTGCCATTTCCTTCTTCAGGGGATCTTCGCGACCCAGGGATTGAACCCAGGTCTCCCGCATTCCAGGCAGACGCTTTAACCTCTGAGCCACCAGGGAGGCCTAGGAATCAAACCCATGCCCCCTGCATTGGAAGCATGAAGTCTCAACCCCTGGACCATCAGGGAAGTACCAACTGTTCAGTTCTTTACAGAAAAAGTTTCCTGACCCTGATCCAAATGAATATTTCTAACCTCTATCATAAGGGGACAACAGAGGATGAGATGGTTGGATGGCATCACTGACTCGATGTGCATGAGTTCGAGAAAGCTCTGGGAGTGGTGATAGACAGGGAAGGCTGGCGTGCTGCAGTCTGTGGGGTTCCAAAGAGCTGGACACGACTGAGCGACTGAACTGATCATCCCTCACCCCTTAGCTTTTCTGTGTGAGCTATATTTGAAGCCCACTAGTTTTGTTAATTATGTGTTTACAACGTATGTTAAAATAAATATGCACCTATTAAAACTTTACATGGCCCTGGGTAGCATGGTCTAGTGGTCTAAGGTGCTGGATTAAGGAATCAGGTTGTTTGGGGGCATAGGTTCAAATCCCACTGCTACCAAGGAGCATTTTCCCCTTCAAGGATCACAGTCTTGTTGTGGTGAAGGGACTTGCTTAACTCAATGAAGCTGAGACATGCCATGCAGGGCCATCTAAGACGGACAGGTCATAGTGGAGAGTTCTCACAAAACGTGAACCACTGGAGGAGGAAATAGCAAACCAGTGTTCTTGCTGAGAGAACCCCATGAACAGTATGATATGGCAAAAAGGTACGACACTGGAAGACGAGCCTCCACCCCACCCCCCGGTTGGAAGGTGTCCAATATGTTACTGGGGAAGAGCGGAGAGCAATAGAGTAGGTACATCACGTGAGATGCCTGGCTGGATGAGTCAGAAGCTGGAATCAAGACTGACCAGAGAAATATCAATAACCTGATATGCAGATGACACCACCCTTATGGCAGAAAGTGAAGAGCTAAAGAGCCTCTTGATGAGGGTGAAAGAGGAGAGTGAAAAAGCTGGCTTAAAACTCAACATGCAAAAATGAAGATCATAGCATCTGGTCCCATCACTTCATGGCAAATAGAAGGGGAAAACTGGAAGCAATGACAGTTTTTATTTTCTTGGGCTCCAAAATCACTGTGGACAGTGACTGCAGCCATGAAATCAGAGGAGGCTTGCTCCTCGGAAGGAAAGCTATGACAAACCTAGACAGTGTATTAAAAAGCAGAGACATTGCTTTGCTGATAAAAGTCCATCTAGTCAAAGCTATGGTTTTTCCAGTAGCCATGTATGGATGTGAGAATTGAACCATAAAGAAGGCTAAGTGCCGAAGAATTGGTGCTTTCAAACTGTGGTGCTGGAGAAGACTCTTGGGAGTCCCTTGGACTAGCAAGATCAAACCAATCAATCCTAAAGGAAATCAACCCTGAATGTTCACTGGAAGGACTGATGCTGAAGCTGAAACTCTAATACTCTGGCCACCTGATTCGAAGAATTGACTAACTGGAAGAGATCCTGATGCTGGGAAAGATTAAAGATAGGAGGAGAAGGGGACAACAGAGGATGAGATGGTTAGATAACATCGCCAACTCAATCGATGTGAATTTGAGCAAACTCCGGGAGATAGTGAAGACAGAGGAGCCTGGTGGGCTATAGTCCAAGGGATCGCAGAGAGTCGCATGCGGCATAGTGACTGAACAAAACCAATAACAACAACAATTAAAACGTTTAAAAAGCTTGTCTTAAACTCCATTAAGGCACCACCAATGATGTGTGCATATATACATATACACACACACCACATTTTGATTAAATCAGTCTTGGCGTGGTTGATCTTTTGGACTGGGTCCTTCTGTGTGGTAGGGGGTTGTCCTGTGTATTATAGGATGTTCAGCAGCAAATCTACCCACTAGATGTTAGTGGCATCTCCTCTGGTGGTGACAACCCCGAGTATCATCAGATATTGTCCAATGCCCTCTGGGGGGCAAAGCTGCCCTTTTGGGAACTAGTGGCCTAGAGTATAGGGCTTCCCTGGTGGCTCAGACGGTAAAGAATCTCCTGCAATGCAGGAGACCTGGGTTCGACCCCTGGTCTAGAGTATGCAGACAGCTCTGCTACCTGCCGCATCCTCAGAGCTGTACCACGTGAGTCTCCTCTAATGCAGCCTGGGTATTAGTGCTCAGGAATCTGCAGTATTCGCTGAAGGGTGAACTGCTCAGATCCCTTGACCTGCTGTGTATCAGGCTGGCATGCTGGGGGCAGTACCAGCCATCTGACATCATGACAGTTCCGCTGAGTGCATTCTCTCTGCTCCTGCTGTGGTCCCAAAGCAGTTACCCTGTGAACACAGGCGCTCTGAAGCCATCTGAGGGAAGCAGCTTGGCTTATTATGTGGCCCAGATGGGTGAGTTACAAAATGACTCTCCAGCAGCCTGAAAGAGTCACCACACCTTCCAGAATACCTGTCAGCGTCCCCGAGGCAAAGCTGACTCATGTAAGCAGATCTATTCTAGACCACTCAGGTCAACACTCTTTGGGGATTAAGCACTGAGTTTTCTCCAAAGTCAAACGGATCTCATTTTGAAACAGAACTGAATATTTTAAGTGCTAATGAAAGGTAAATGAAAAGCACTTTTAAAATGTGTGCAGTATACTTATTTTCTCTAAAAGAATCATCAATTAAATAAATTGCCTATAATGGAAGTGATTTATGAGCAAGCTGGTTTGGTCAGACATTATACAGATTTTGGGTTTCCCCAGTGGCACAGATGGTAAAGAATTTGCCCGCAGTGGGGGAGACCTGGGTTCGATCTCTGGGTCGGGAAGATCTGCTGGAGAAGGGATTGGTTACCCACGCCAGTATTCTTGCCTGGAGAATTCCATGGACAGAGGAGCCTGGTAGGCTACAGTCCACAGAGTTGCACAGAATTGGACACAACTGAGTGACTAACGCTTTGTAGCAACTTTGATATACACAGAATGGTTTGTTGTTCTTGTGAAATTCTCTTGTCGAACCTGAATTTACATTCCACGGTGATAACGTGGTAAAGTGAAAGTGAAGTTGCTCAGTCGTGTCTGACTCTTTGCGACCCCATGGACCTACCAGGCTCCTCTGTCCATGGGATTTTCCAGGCAAGAGTGCTGGAGTGGATTGCCATTTCCTTCTCCAGGGGATCATCCTAACCTAGGGATCGAACCCGGGTCTCCCGCATTGTAGACAGACGCTTTACCGTCTGAGCCACCAGGGAAGTCAACGTGGTAAACACAGTGTTGTTAAAGTAGGTGAACACACACACAAGAAAAAAATCACACCTGGGTTGTGTGCGCTGTTTCTCCTCCAGGTGGGCGATTAGGATCTAACACTGCAGGTGACCATGGAGCCCTTCACCCTGACCTCATAGGGGGAGTCTCCCTGACTCTTCCTGGACCACTGCCTGTAACGGTAATGAGAGCTGATGCTTTCAATGCTCACATGGCACCGGGATAAATCCATGTAAGCCTCATAGCCGCCCTTTGAGATCAGAATTACTGTTACACTCCCATTTCAGAGAGGGAACGTGAGGCCGCTGGGCATGGTCACAGAGAGAGGGGTGCAGGCATTACTGAGCTCAGGCAGTAGGGCTGGTAGAGCCTGGTCTCGTACTGATGTCACCTGGGCAGCAGCAGAGCCCTGCAATGGTTTCAAGATTTACTTTTTCCAAAACTTTCTCTCCTTCTCACCACCCACACAACTCTTTGCTGCTGTCAGACAGGTCTGAACATGACATTCCCTCAATTAAAATACCTCTCAAGGGTCTCATTGTCAACTGGACAAACCTTACCCTCTTTGGAATGGACAAGGGGGTGTCTCGCCATCTGTGGCCCTCATTCCTTCCAATCTGATCTGTTACTGTTCCTTACCACGCATCCCGAGTTCTAGCCACAGAGGCCATTTGGCTTCCAAAGCACAGTGTCCGGTTCCAAATGTTGCTTCTTGACCTGCATACAGATTTCTCAGGAGGCAGGTCAGGTGGTCTGATAATCCCATGTCTTTAAGAATTTTCCACAGTTTATTGTGATCCACACAGTGAAAGCCATTGGCATAGTCAATGAAGCAGAGACAGATGTTTTTCTGGAATTCTCTTGCTTTTTCTATTTTGTCAGTTAGAACAGGACATGGAACAATGGACTGGTTCTAAATTGGGAAAGCAGTATGTCAAGGCTAAATATTGTCATCCTGCTTACTTAACTCATATGCAGAGTACATCATGTGAAATGCAAGGCTGGATGAAGCACAGAGATAGATGTTTTCCTGGAATTCTCTTGCTTTTTCTATTTTGTCAGTTAGAACAGGACATGGAACAATGGACTGGTTCTAAATTGGGAAAGCAGTATGTCAAGGCTAAATATTGTCATCCTGCTTACTTAACTCATATGCAGAGTACATCATGTGAAATGCAAGGCTGGATGAAGCACAAACTGGAATCAAGATTGCTGGGAGAAATAGCAATAACCTCAGATATGCAGATGACACCACCCTAATGGCAGAAAGTGAAGAAGAACTAAAGAGCCTCTTGATGAGGGTGAAAGAGGAGAGTGAAAAGTTGACTTAAAGCTCAACATTCAGAAAACGAAGATCATGGTATCTGATCCCATCATTTCATGGCAAGTAGAGAAACAATGGAAACAGTGACAGACTTTATCTTCTTGGGCTCCAAAATCACTGTAGATGGTGACCACAGCCATGAAATTAAAAGATGCTCCTTGGAAGAAAAGCTATGACCAACCTAGACAGCATATTAAAAAGCAGAGACATTACTTTGCCAACAAACGCCCATTTAGTCAAAGCTACGGTTTTTCCAGTAGTCACGTACGGATGTGAGAGTTCAGCCATAAAGAAAGCTGAGAGCCAAAGAACTGATGCTTTTGAACTGTGGTGTAGAAGACTCTTGAAAGTGCCTTGGACTGCAAGGAGATCCAACCAATCCATTCTGAAGGAGATCAACCCTGGGATTTCTTTGGAAGGAATGATGCTAAAGCTGAAACTCCAGTACTTTGGCCACCTCATGCGAAGAGTTGACTCACTGGAAAAGGCTCTGATGCTGGGAGGGATTGGGGGCAGGAGGAGAAGGGGATGACAGAGGTGAGATGGGTGGATGACATCACTGACTTGATGGACATGAGTTTGAGCAAGATCTGAAAACTGGTGAAGGACAGGGAGGCCTGGTGAGCTGCAGTCCATGCGGTCGCAGAGTCGGACACGACTGAGCGACTGAACTGAACTGAAGCACACTGTGAGCTCTCCAGCCATCACTCCGCCTCAGAACTAGCCCCTCAGCATTTGGTTGCAGCAGCCCACCCAACCTCAGGAAGAGCCTTGATGCCATTTCTTTTGAGCAGCTTTTCCTGGTTTTTCAGTGGAAACCAGCCCCTTCTGTATCCACAGCCTCTGTTCCCACCTCTTTTTTAGCACCTGTCGGGTTATATTATAATCACACACCTAAGCATTTACTCCCTGCCTCCAATGACTACAAGCCTTTCAAAGACAGAGGCTGATTATCATTCTCTTCATGTCCTAGCCTCGTTTTTGTCCACATTTTAGGAACTGATGGAAAAGTCAATCAAATATTTGAAGTCTCTAGGAATCAGAGTAGTCCTAATACAGTTCCCATCATTTAATTCACTAAAATAATCATCCTCGACCCTTAGTCTTCCTGTGTAGAGAAAGTGTCCTATGAACAGAGAATTAAAGATGTGGAAATAGCGAACTAGGATTCTTAAGAAGATACGGCAGAGAGATCTGTGCAAGGAAGAAGGCCAGGGTACCCAGGACAATGTGAGCATAGAAGGTGTAACGTACTGGAGTTTCAGCTTTAGCATCATTCCTTCCAAAGACATCTCAGGGTTGATCTCCTTTAGAATGGACTGGTTGGATCTCCTTGCAGTCCAAGGGACTCTCAAGAGTCTTCTCCAATACCACAGTTCAAAAGCATCAATTGTGCGGCGCTCAGCCTTCTTCACAGTCCAACTCTCACATCCATACATGACCACACAAAAAACTATAGCGTTGACTAGACGGACCTTAGTTGGCAAAGTAATGTCTCTGCTTTTGAATATACTATCTAGGTTGGTCATAACTTTTCTTCCAAGGAGTAAGTGTCTTTTAATTTCATGGCTGGTCACCACATTTTCCCCAACTCTACGCTCGCAGGCTCTCAGGCCCCTTCAGTAAGATTGTCCAGAGTCAGGCTGCTTTGTATGGTGAGCTAGTTGGGCTAGAAGGTTTCTTCTCATGTGACATTCTACAGTGAATTTATATTAACACCAAAGGGCCTACATTATTCTCCAGGGGCGGAAAAAAGAGATTCTGTTCCCTCATCTCGAAGGCTCCAAATGATGTCACTTTCCCGAGATGTGTTACGAGTAAGGAGAGATGCAGTGGGTTTCTTGTTGCCGCAGTGAGGACGCAGCTCTCGGAGGATGGAAGGGCACCACTACAGAAGGTGATGCTCACTCCCCCGCTTCGTACCTCCTCCAGTGGATAGATGTAGGTACCGAGCATCTAACACGCTCACTGGCGTATCACCTGCCTCCTCCAGTGGAAGGGAGGCCTGGGAGGATGTCCACTTTGCTTTGTTCTCACTTTTCCCCCAGAGGATGGAAGTGCCTGAATATTTTCCTTCATGAAACAACTGAATACGCCAGAAGGAACAAACAGAAGTTTACCTAAAATAGGAGGCCTGCTATTCAGAGACACATGAAAATAGGATTCAGGAAGCTTGAGAGTAAAACGGCAGTCCTAAGTCAGTAAAAAGCACGCATTGCAAACTCTCTTCACCTTCACTCTGTCCCCATGACATGTCAGGGAAGTCCAAAGCTGTCTCTTCTCTCCTTGGGGCTGTCTCCATCCACAACAACACTGCACCAGTCTTCTTTTTTGGAAAATCCAACTCTACATGTGGGCTACTAAAAGAAGTAGGGGGCTTCCCTGGTGGCTCAGTGGTAAAGCATCTGCCTGCAGATGGTAAAGCATCTGCCTGCAGATGCAGGAGATGCGGGTTCCTTCCCTGGGTCAGGAAGATCCCCCGGAGGAGCCTGGTGGGCTACAGTCCACGGGGTCGCAAAGAGTCAGACATGATTTAGTGACTGAACAACAACAAGTCAAATAGGAGACACGTAAACTGAGAACACAGGGAGCTTCCCTGATGGTCCAGTGGCTAAAACATCATACCTCCAATACAAGAGGCCTGAGTTCAATCCCTGGTCAGGGAACTAAATCCCACATGCCACATCCAAGAGCTCTCGTGATGCAAGTAAAGATCTCACATGCCGCAACCAAGACTGAAGACCTCGTGTGCCGCAACCAAGACCTGCTGCAGCCAAGTTTAAAAAAGACAAGGAACACAGTGGCACCCCATCAGGCCCCCATCCCCACTCACCACTTTTTCCTATCATTTAAACAGTCACATGTTTCTAAGAAATCCACAGACTTTGAAAACTGAGACTGTTTCACCTTTCCTGTGCATGACTGGGTGAGGAAGAGGCAGCTTATTTTTAATACTCCATTAAGCCAAAACCAGTAGAGTACTGTAAAGTAAAATAAAATTAAAAAAAAAAATTCATTAAGAAATGCATGCCAAGACATCTGTGACAACCAGGGTCATTACACAGTTGGCCCCCTTCAAGGAAGCTTAATAACCATCACTGTTATCTCCATCACATGATAATAGGGAGATGCAAATAGAGCTCTGTGAGTAATCCTGGGCATGGGATTACCCGTCATCAAGCACCTTTGATACTCTCCTAGGAAATCAGGGGCAGGTTTTGAAATTAAAAATCACTGACTATTTTAAATCCTTCATTTTAAACCATTCCCTGAAAATACCTGGGAATCATTTCATCACTATTTTTAAAGAAAAACGTGTCATAAAGGGACATTGCTTTCTGACATCTGATTTCATATGCAACCATTGTTAAAATGCCAAAGGAAAAAAAGAAAAAAAAAAGGACGACGACATTAACCTCCTGAAAGGACAGAGAAAATTTATTCCCCTCCAACAGGATGCCGAAAATGACATTAAACTTCAACAGGAACGGCTTTTGTCATTCAGACCGCACAGAGTCATAAAGAGAGAATTTTCAGAGAGAGCTTTCAGTAGGACGTTTCTTCTTGGAGCCCAAAAACGTGTGAGAAATTATGCTACAGATTGCAGTGCCTGAGGCTGGAAGATAACAGAAGTAACCACTAACACCCTGCTGCTGCTGCTGAGTCGCTTCAGTCGTGTCCAATCCTATGTGACCCCATAGATGGCAGCTCACCAGGCTCCCCTGTCCCTGGGATTCTCCAGGCAAGAACACTGGAGTGGGTCGCCATTTCCTTCTCCAATGCATGACAGTGAAAACTGAAAGTGAAGTCACTCAGTCGTGTCCGACTCTTATCGACCCCATGGACTGCAGCCCACCAGGCTCCTCTGTCCATAGCATTTTCCAGGCAAGAGTACTGGAGTGGGGTGCCATGTCCTTCTCCAGCATGAGCCTAAAGAGACCAAAAAAGTGACACCTGTTTATAGTGTGAACTGAAAAAAATGGCAGCTAAAGGGGCAGCTGCGAATGGGGAGGGGGTGAGGTTGAAGGGGGCACGCCCATCCTTATCTGTGTACATCTCTGAATCACCATGAGATTTTCCAGGCAAGAGTACTGGAGTGGGGTGCCATTGCCTTCTCTAACACCCCTGAAAATAGTTAATCAGTTTCCCCAGAGGAAAGCAAACATGCATTGTGGTGCTTATCACAGCCTTCTAAGATAAGCAGCTCGACACTGGAGATCGTGTGTTTCTGGCGGACTTTAGTCAGCAGGAAACAATGCCATTCTATACACAGAGCGGGGGACTGAGCTTTCCTGAGTGGAGCATGTGCTTTCAGTCTTTTTTTCCAGTGGTGGTAACGAATGCAAATGAGTGCACTTACTTCCCTTTTTCTGTCCTTCTAGGGACCGACAGGGAGAAGGCAATGGCACCCCACTCCAGTACTCTTGCCTGGAAAATCCCATGGATGGAGGAGCCTGGTGGGCTGCAGTCCATGGGGTCGCGAAGAGTCGGACACGACTGAGCGACCTCACTTTCACTTTTCACTTTCCTGCATTGGAGAAGGAAATGGCAACCCACTCCAGTACTCTTGCCTGGAGAATCCCAGGGACCGGGGAGCCTGATGGGCTGCCGTCTATGGGGTTGCACAGAGTCAGGGACGCCTGAAGCGACTTAGCAGCAGCAGCAGCCGGGACCAATGACCCACATTTCTGAGGTGGTGTCTGGGGTCAGGATGTGTTGAATAAAACCATATGACACCCAGAGTCTGACCGAGAGCATTCTCCATTTCTCACAGAAGAACCAGACAGCGGCGGTTCTTCCACATGACTTTGTCCCTAGATGTCGGCCAACGTCCCAGGTCATGCTTGTCTGGATGTCGGGTCGGGAGGGCTAGACCTGGAGTGAGGACCATGTTTGGGTCCCAGCTGAGCCACTCATTAGCAGAGCATCTTGCTTTTTCAGTTCCTCATCAGGTAAATGGAGAAATCCTTCTACCAAACTCAGACTGCTGCAAGATCAGAGAGTAATGACTTGTAAACATCACTATTGGTAGTTGCCATTTCAGCGAGGGATGTACTTAAAGCTCAGCAATTTATCATAAACCAATCATTATGGATATTATCCATTAGTTTATTAAAACACGTCCTTTAGCCTTTTCAATATCTTTGGCCTGCACAGTCTTTCTGGATAAATGGTTTCCAAGAAGATTAAAGAATCGATACTTTATCATCAGGCAAGGGCGGGATTTCTACTGATGCACACATAAGAAAATTCAGTCGCAGATTCTCTTCTGAAAAATATACTTCCTTTTTTTAATCCCTTTAAGACTTCGAAAGATGTTAATGAATCATCTAGTCTCATTTTAACCTTCCTCTGACCAGTTGGCTCACCAGCCTTGTAGGAAAGGATCTGTCTTGCTCAAAGTGACACTACCTTGCTCTGAAATCTCATCCTACCCCTTAAAATAGCAATTATACTGCAAAACATTATCTACATGCAGCCACTTACAGATGATAAATATATGCTGTAAAACTGAAGTACTGGCCTAAAGTAAGAAATTGATAACTCTGGCCTCAAAGGGTCAGAGACAAATGTCTCACCAGAACTGCAGAAGATTTTGAAGAGATGGTCATCAGTGTAAGAAAGAGATGCTTTCCCTGGAAACACATTTCATTTGAAAATATATGCCATTTGCTAAACGATGAGCAAAATCCCAAACTTCTTCAAATAAACGCCACTTCACAAATCAGATAACATGGGTATTCAGAGGTTCATTTTTGCTTGGTACCAAGGCATATCTGCTCACCATCACATGAACGCTCCGACTTGCAGGTGGAAACTCTGACAGGAATCAGTGCAGTAATTATGTCAGACTGATAAATCTAGAAGGAACCCAAGGGTCCATGTAGTTCAAGACCAAGAGTTAGTCTTTTCCCATGACCCTGGGGGCCACATAAAGAAAGGTAATTGTCACCGAGAAATGTTTTAATAGTAAGATTATAAACGAACTGCGATCTTTGAAAAGTCTATAGATAATGACAGAATAATAGAATTAATGAAGATTGAAGGGATTTTTTGGGGGAGGGTTTACTGATTTCAATTTCTTCTGTCCAATGTTGAAACTGTCCCTTTTTCAATAATCTGGACAGGCAACAATGTAATCCCTAGCTAATGTATGCAGTACTCAGTATTTTGCTGAGTAATACTTTTACATTATTATTGTCCTCATTACTAAGAGTTCAAGATGGTTCTAGAAGCCTTTCTGGGTCTGGTTGGTCATCGTTGGTCTGGACTATCTATATTAACACAGATATACAACTCCTCTGGGAAAGCCATTCCATTTCTAAAAACATTCACATTAGGGTTAATTTCATGACATGGAATTAGAGGGTTGACCAGGACATCAGCAGACGATCTCACCTGTAGGGTTTCTCTTCATGAAGCACACCAGTAAACCACATGGACAGCGGCCAGCCTGATCTTTTAAAAAGATCTCCTGTATTCTCTCCAAAGGTTCCTAGGCTCTCCTTACGTCAGATGACAATCTTCTGTCATTTCCCGCATTCTCTATGATTGGTCCTCTAAAAACCTGGCGAACAACTGTCAACTTGCTGACTTTTCTTATTAAAAATCTCATCGCCCAGCTTGGAGTATCACTCCTTCCTTTAATATGCCTAGAATATTCATCCTCTCATTCCTTTCCCCATCTTCTCCCGGTTCTTTCAGTCTCTTAGATTTCGGTTTAAATGCAGCTCTCCAGAGAAGCCCACCAGTGGACCCCCTGCCCTGCTCCCCGGGACGCCCCCGCCTCCTGCACCCTTGCAGGTACTGGCCGCCCAGTGTGTGCTCCCAGCAGACTCCAAGCCGCTCCGAGGGCAGCACCCTTTGTGTTCCATGCAGGGCTGTACCACCAGCAGGGCAGCAAGCTCTGAAGATTCTGAGGGTAAGGCGCTCCAGGAACACCGGAGCTGGAGGAGGGAGGGAAAGAGACCCAGGGGTCAGCCTCCCTCCCACCTCCTGCAGCACCACGGTCACCAGGGTCTGGATGCTCAGCGGCTCCTGGCTCCCGGGGCAGGATGGGGAGCTTGGAGAAGAGCTGGGCGTAGCGACAGCCTGCTGTCCCTGACTCACTGGGCAGGCGCCCCACGTGCCCCGGCAGCGCCTTCCATCCCCGCCAGGGCAGGGGTAACACGGATGGGCAGCAGCAGTGGGAGCGGGGCCTCTCGCACCATATCCACCCCCATCCTCCCCCGCTCCTCTGGGATGGGCTCAAGCTCTCTCCTTGCGGGGAGGAAAAGCAGGTGACAGTGAGCCTCCCGGCCAGGCTCATGCCTCAAGTCACTGTCGAAGGAAGAGGACTAGGACAGAAGGCGTGGACCTGGGAGGCAGCCACGCTGCTGTGGAAGGAGGCCCTGGGGCCACCCTGTGGACTCACCTTCAAAAACGATCTGAGTCATCACTGAAGAGAAAATAAACGAAGATGATCTGATGCTGGGAAACCAACTCAAAATTCCCAACAAGATTGGATCGATTTGCAATATGCCTTCTAGGGGCACTCAAGGTTGATTTTGCGTGTCGGAGAAGGCAATGGCACCCCACTTCAGTACTCTTGCCTGGAAAATCCCATGGATGGAGCAGCCCGGTGGGCTGTAGTCCATGGGGTCGCTGAGGGTCAGACAGGACTGAGCGACTTCACTTTCACTTTTCACTTTCATGCACTAGAGAAGGCAATGGCAACCCACTCCAGCGTTCTTGCCTGGAGAATCCCAGGGACGGGGGAGCCTGGTGGGCTGCCATCTATGGGGTCGCACAGAGTTGGACATGACTGAAGTGACTTAGCAGCAGCAGCTTAGCAAAATTTTGCTTAACTTTCACTATCATTTATTTACAGACATTTACTGTATGCTGTGTAATAAGACGGCTGATGTGGACCGATCATCATTTGTTCCTCACGAACAACCCTATCGAGGTTGGTGGTGTTATTGTTAACCCTGTTCTAAAGAGGAGGAATCAAAGGCAAAAGGAAGTGTGATCTCTGAGACTGAAACCCTGGCGTTTAGATTCTGGAGCCCATGTACTTAGCCATGATGCAGGGATCGCCTTCAGCCTGGCCNCGAGGTTGGTGGTGTTATTGTTAACCCTGTTCTAAAGATGAGGAATCAAAGGCAAAAGGAAGTGTGATCTCTGAGACTGAAACCCTGGCGTTTAGATTCTGGAGCCCATGTACTTAGCCATGATGCAGGGATCGCCTTCAGCCTGGCCAAGTCACCCAGTGACTTTGATAAACAGAGAAGATGGTCTCCAGTTCCCTCCCCCAAATCTAGCGAGCCAGCACCACATCACTTTGCTGACAAAGATCCATCTAGCCAAAGCTCTGGGTTTTCCAGTAGTCATGTACGGATGTGCGAGTCATGAAGAGTTGGACACGACTGAACAGCCACCAAGCACTATAAATAAAGTGACTTTAGTGTTATCAGACACGGGTTAGGGTGACGGTTAAGAGTCGTCATTCAAATCAAACCAGATTTAGAGTAATTTTGGAAGAACAAGAATAAGACAGAAAAGGGTCTAGACACCGTCTCAATACACGACTGATGAAATTTTTAGCCTGAAAGGGACAAACCACTAGATAAAGGGAATATGATCTATCTTCAAAGATTTAAGTCTCTCATAGGAAAGGAAGATGAGAAATAAGACTGGGACAAGGGAATTATAAGAAGAAGAAAGAAATCTGCAGTAATCAAACCTTCTGGACAATTGGGTGAGTTATGCTGGAATCCGTCCTTCTTCTGATCTCATCCACCTGCAAAATTCCAATATCTCCCTCCTTCCCCACTTGCTCTCTGATTCATTTCAATAAAGAACTTGATCTGGTGTAGGTCCAACAGACCTATTCATTGGCCTACACACGACTGAAATAGTCTACAAAGACACAGGGGAATCAGGAATATCTTGTAACTTATTGGTTAGTACTTTTAATGGAGACTTTTTAAATGGCATGCTTTAAGTGGAAATGTACCTAGTGACATCCTACTAGTATGTTGGTGAGCATCTTTTTCAAGTGGTCAGATCTTTCCAGAAGAGATGCAAAAATGTTCTCAGTGTTACAGGAGATATGAGGAAACTGCATTCACTGCCAGTGGTCTGTTTTTTAAAAAAATTTTTGATGTGGGCCATTTTTAAAGTCTTTAGTGAGTTTGTTACAACAGTGCTTCTGTTTTATATTTTTCAGTTTTTGACTCCAAGGCATGTGGGATCTTAACTCCCTGACCAGGAATCGAACCTGTACCCCCTGCACGCAAAGTCTCAACTACTGGATCACTAGTCTTCTTTATGAAAGCAGTTGCCAAATTGCTATGAAACTAAGTTTGGTCTCAATTTCTATACAATTTCTGCAGATGGGCACTGAGTTTGTGGACTACTCTTTTGAGTAGCTTGTATGGGGGAACCCAGTCTTCCTCAGGTTCTTTGTTGACTTAAGTCTCCCTAAGTAGTGTGAGGGTTAAGATGATAATAAAGTATGTAAAATAAATGACTAAAAAATGCCATCCAAATTTTACATTATTATTGTCTCATTAACAATAATAGCAGTAGTTGGGGGACTTCCCTGGTGGTCCAGTGGATAAGACTCCGCACTCCCAACGCAGGGAGCCCAGGTTTGATCCTTGGTCAGGGAGGTAGATTCCACTTGTCACAACTAAAGATCCTGCAGGCTGCAACTAAGAGCCAGTGCAGCCAAATAAATAAGGACTTTAAAAATATGAGACTCATTCATTTAAAAAAAAAAAAAAAAGAACAGTAGTTGAAAATGCTGGCAATGGGTCAAATATACTTTTTTTTCCCCCAGTGAGGGGTGATATTAATGTGAACCAATCAAGTCAGAATTCCCAGTGATAACAACTTCCCTGGCAGTCATTAATATCCCAAATGTAGACTACCTGGCGGAGAGAGAGGGAGGGAAAAAGCCACTGAGAGGCAGGAAAGCTGAGAAGTGAAGGTCGCTCAGTTGTGTCCGAC
>SJYX01001064.1:243490-260052 GCA_006410675.1 Oreotragus oreotragus | reverse complement strand
CTCCTGTCCACACCCCTGCCCCCCTCACCTTTCCAGCCTCTGCATGGTCATGGCCAGCGTTTTGTTCAGCTCCTCGATCATCCTGCAGCCCGAGGGGTGCAGGGGCAGGGAGCCGGTGGCGGAGGGGAGGTGCTGGCCCAGGCTGCCGTACTGCAGCTGATGCTGGATCTGGGAGGGCAGGACAGTGTGATGGTGCTGGGCCCCGCCCTGCGGGCCACTCTTCTGGGCAGCGTAGGATGCCAGGGAGAGCTCCGGCCCCCCCACAGGCATACAGATCATGACTTTCTTTGGAGGTAGCGGAGGCGACAGCTTCACTGGCAGGCAAGGCAATTTCACGGGGGCACCAGGATCTGCAGCAGAAGGAAGGCGAGAGCAGACATGAGTTCAGGGGTGTCAGGAGAAACCTAGAACACCATGAGTGCCCACCTGGGCCCGTGGCCCTCGGGACGGGGCCCTGAGATGAAATGCATCAGCTGAAGGACCGGCAGGTATCACTCAGTGNATTTCACGGGGGCACCAGGATCTGCAGCAGAAGGAAGGCGAGAGCAGACATGAGTTCAGGGGTGTCAGGAGAAACCTAGAACACCATGAGTGCCCACCTGGGCCCGTGGCCCTCGGGACGGGGCCCTGAGATGAAATGCATCAGCTGAAGGACCGGCAGGTATCACTCAGTGTGCTGTGTGAGTGGCACTCAGCCGCCGGCTCTCATTTCCTGCTCAAAGCACGCTGGGACCCAGGCGCTGGGGGCATGTGCCATGCCGCTGTCAGACTGAGGCTCACCAGCAGGAAGGGGGGACGTGCTCTTCTGCGTATGGAAACCTAAGTATCTTCAAAGAGAATTTTTTTCAGGATATGTGCAATGTCGACAATTTTGCCACTGTAATGGGAAAAGAGCCTCTTGGCTGGAACTTTCTAACAGGCATGGGATTAGAAGCCAGGCTGAGGTTCAAGTCCACTAAGAGCGTGTCCCTCCAGAGGTAACTGTAATGCCACCAGCTTTAATTCCCACATCATCCCATGCTTTTTAGGGTTCAGGGTCACACAGAGTGACCAAGAAGCCCTGCCGCTATGCGAAGACATCCCCTGAGCCTCAGTTTTCCCTCCCATAGAAACGGAGTACTGTTCACGCTCTAGGTCCATTATGAGAAGCAAATAGATTCACGCCTACACTATCTCCGCGTGAGGGGACGAGAGGGTTGAGTCATCCCAGAAGAAGGGGCAGCTCTGTGCAATCAGTTCCTCCAAAGGACACTTTTAAGAATTTTACAAGTTAGCAGAGGGCTTGAGTATAAAATACACCCAGTACAGTCCTTGACAGGTAATATCTGCTTGCTTGCTTAGTCATGTCCGACTCTGCAACCCCATGGACTGAAGCCCACCAGGCTCCTCTGTCCATGGAATTTTCCAGGCAAGGATACTGGAGTGGGTTGCCATGAGAGGTAACAAATGTTGTCAATTCATTCTGAAAAAAAAAAAAAAAATATATATATATATATATATACACTAGGATTCTCTCATGGGTCGTTGTGAGGGTCAGACAAGATAATGTGGACATGCTTTGTAAACTGCAAAGCATGACATACATCTGAGTCCTGTCACGAATAGGACTCTGGCCGTCCACGTGGCCTGATCCTTCCTAGCCTGGGAGCCAGAAGATAGAAGCTGAGAAAGCAACAGAGTGCGTGGTGTTTCATTACAGGTAGCTCAGTTCAGTCGCTCAGTCGTGTCCGACTCTGAGACTCCATGGACTGCAGCAGTCCATCACCATTATAAGTGACTTCCTGGACACCCACTGTGAGTAAGTGGGTGAAAAAACCTGGTGACAGTGAGTCAGGGAGCACAGAGGCTTCCAAGGCACCATCCTAGAAGTTTTCCAAGTCTAACATGGCCCTGTGGGAAGGGCAAATGGCAAGGTCCTCCAGCTTCCAGCGTGCCATTCCAATGTGCACAGCCCTGCGTTAGTACTCAGACCCCGTGCAGAGGATGCAGAACCAGGAGTTAGAAAACCTGGATGCTCTGCTATTAACTGTGCGTGTGTGTGGGTCATTGCTCAGTCATGTCCGACTCTTTTAGACCCCACAGACCAGGTTCCACTGTCCATGGGATTCTCCAGGCAAGAATACTGGAGTGGGTTGCCATGCCCTCCTCCAGGGGATCTTCCCGACCCAGGGATCAAACCCTGGTTTCCTGCACTGCAGGCGGATTCTTTCCACCGGAGCCATCAGGGAAGTGCTCTGCTATTAATTAGCTAAGAAATACATCTATGCTTCTTGGGACCAAGGCACTTTTACATCTAAAAATTCAGGGGGTAAAAATGCCTCCTTTACCTTGACAGCATCTCCCTGAACATGACACTTTGCATCTCCCTGATGCATGATATTCATGGGTGATGGGAGGACACACAAGACCTCCTGCATTGGTAACGATAAATGGGGTACAGGCAAAGCTCTCTGCTTGCTGACTTAGAAATGGATGGGTCTTCTGCAGCCAGACTGATCGAGACACAGTATATTCATAAATCTGTCTCTGCTGATAGAGTGGAAAGAGCAAAAACCAGTTCCAGAGAACAAGAAAAATAAACCCCAGCTACGTCACAGAGCTATAAAACCCAAGAGGGCTGTATTTCCAAACCCGACACAGCTCTGGCTTATGACTTCAGACAAGAAAATGAAAACCCCAGATGACTTCTGTAGCGGAGCCTGGAGTCAGCGCACTGCAGTCTATGCACAGAACGAGTCTGGGCTAAATGGATACACCCTGAGCCTCTCTCCTCACCTTTTCAGTTAGCACCAGCTGTAGCACCTACAGAGGCATTTGTAACTGCTTCTCTATCAGACAGTGTCATCAGTGATAGTAGCACTTAGCATCCTAACGAACAAATGTGATGTAAGAATTTCTCAGTCATTTGCCGCCTGCTTCCAGTGAGTCAGAATCTCCGATCTCCTTTCGTGAATACAGGCATCCATTCAAAAACATGAAGAGTTTATAAGAAGCATACTTAAGTTTATAAGAAGAGTTCAGAGTCCAGTATCACAAACCGGAAGGCAGACCACCAAAGAATTGATGCTTTCAAATTGTGGTGCTGGAGAAGGCTCTCGAGAGACCCTTGGACTGCAAGGATGTCCAACCAGTCAATTCTAAAGGAAATCAGTCTTGAATATTCATTGGAAGGACTGATGCTGAAGCTCCAAGACTTTGGCTACCTGATGTGAAGAACTGAGTCACTGGAAAAGACCCTGATGCTGGGAAAGATTGAAGGGAGGAGGAGAAGGGGGTGACAGAGGATGAGACGGTTGGATGACATAGTTAATGACTCAATGAACATGAGTTTGAGCAAATACCAGGAGATAGTGAGGGACAGGCAGGCCTGGCATGCTGCAGTCCACGGGGTTGCAAACGGTCAGACGCAACTGAACAATATCACAAACTACTGAATCAGATTCCATGGGCTGCAAGAATGGCTCCACTCATCCCTTTGGGCCACCTTAGGGATTGTAAGGTAGTCTGGCCCTTTTTTGGTCAAATGCCTGGAAAGGCAAAAATGTGTTGACTGACCCCTCAAGGTGACAGGGACAGAACAGTAACAAGTGATCAGGTTTCACCGCCATCAGCCTGCCTAGGTCTCCTGAACCAGCCTAGCAGATGGACACCACGGTGGACACCTGACGTGGTGAGGACCAAAATCCTCAAAGAAGGGCCATTATCACACAGGCACCCCCAGCCCCTGACTTTGTTTCAGAGCCACTTTGCAAAGATACAATTTTGTTTTTAAGTGGATCCTTCCTGTCATCTCCCCAGGTGGCCTCGCTGAGATGCTGGTGACACTGGGCAGTGGAGGGGCTGTTCACCAGCCAACTGGGTCACTTGGGCACATCAGCTCTCCTGCAACTATAAAATCAATCTTGTAAAAGTCAAAATACACGTCAGGAAAGTGCTCTCAGAGTCAGAACCACAGATGTCTCTATAATCATGAGAACACACATTTGTTCCTAAGATCAGTATTTGGTTAAGAAATGATTTTTAAGTTATGGATAAAAACACATCCTCTGGTTTATTTTTGCACCAATGCTGACTTGTGCTACTGCTCCCAGGGAGACCAGGCAATGAGAGGGCCAGGAAATTGCTATCTGGGTGGTTGAACCCGAGCTTTCCACATGACAGGTGTAAAGGAAGGTGAGAGGGTCCAGAGGTGGGCAGCAGAAAGGAGCCTGCTTTGGCTGTGCCCGCCAGGGAGGACTGCTGTTTGTGACCATCCAGGCAGAAGCTAGGAGGGAGTCAAATCAAAATCACAAAAGTACTGGAAGCAAACACACACATGCTGGTCTGGTCTCAGAACCCTGGAACCGGGGGCTCTCTCTGTGAGGTTCAAAGGCAGTAAATTTAGATCACAGACAACAAAAAACTACATAGACCATCTCCCTATTAAGAGCTAGTACAGCAGAAAGTAACCCCATTCCCTGACAGCTCAGATGGGAAAGAATCCGCTTGCAATGCAGGAGACACAGGTTCCATCCTCGGGGCAGGAAGATCCTCTGGAGAAAGGAATAGCAACCCACTCCAGCATTCTTGCCCAGGAAATTCCATGTACAGAGGAGCCTGGTGGACCGCAGTCCATGGGATCTCAAAGAGCTGGACATGACGGAGCAACTGACTACACACTACACGTCAGATACTAACATAACACTGTCAGTCAATTTTACTCCCATTAAAACGCATGTATTTGTGGACAGAAGACATCTGGGGTTTGATTCAAAATAATCCCATGGGAGAAGACTGTCAGAGGGTTAAAGATGAAACAAGACTGGTCTAGCCAAGGGGTACANACGCAACTGAACAATATCACAAACTACTGAATCAGATTCCATGGGCTGCAAGAATGGCTCCACTCATCCCTTTGGGCCACCTTAGGGATTGTAAGGTAGTCTGGCCCTTTTTTGGTCAAATGCCTGGAAAGGCAAAAATGTGTTGACTGACCCCTCAAGGTGACAGGGACAGAACAGTAACAAGTGATCAGGTTTCACCGCCATCAGCCTGCCTAGGTCTCCTGAACCAGCCTAGCAGATGGACACCACGGTGGACACCTGACGTGGTGAGGACCAAAATCCTCAAAGAAGGGCCATTATCACACAGGCACCCCCAGCCCCTGACTTTGTTTCAGAGCCACTTTGCAAAGATACAATTTTGTTTTTAAGTGGATCCTTCCTGTCATCTCCCCAGGTGGCCTCGCTGAGATGCTGGTGACACTGGGCAGTGGAGGGGCTGTTCACCAGCCAACTGGGTCACTTGGGCACATCAGCTCTCCTGCAACTATAAAATCAATCTTGTAAAAGTCAAAATACACGTCAGGAAAGTGCTCTCAGAGTCAGAACCACAGATGTCTCTATAATCATGAGAACACACATTTGTTCCTAAGATCAGTATTTGGTTAAGAAATGATTTTTAAGTTATGGATAAAAACACATCCTCTGGTTTATTTTTGCACCAATGCTGACTTGTGCTACTGCTCCCAGGGAGACCAGGCAATGAGAGGGCCAGGAAATTGCTATCTGGGTGGTTGAACCCGAGCTTTCCACATGACAGGTGTAAAGGAAGGTGAGAGGGTCCAGAGGTGGGCAGCAGAAAGGAGCCTGCTTTGGCTGTGCCCGCCAGGGAGGACTGCTGTTTGTGACCATCCAGGCAGAAGCTAGGAGGGAGTCAAATCAAAATCACAAAAGTACTGGAAGCAAACACACACATGCTGGTCTGGTCTCAGAACCCTGGAACCGGGGGCTCTCTCTGTGAGGTTCAAAGGCAGTAAATTTAGATCACAGACAACAAAAAACTACATAGACCATCTCCCTATTAAGAGCTAGTACAGCAGAAAGTAACCCCATTCCCTGACAGCTCAGATGGGAAAGAATCCGCTTGCAATGCAGGAGACACAGGTTCCATCCTCGGGGCAGGAAGATCCTCTGGAGAAAGGAATAGCAACCCACTCCAGCATTCTTGCCCAGGAAATTCCATGTACAGAGGAGCCTGGTGGACCGCAGTCCATGGGATCTCAAAGAGCTGGACATGACGGAGCAACTGACTACACACTACACGTCAGATACTAACATAACACTGTCAGTCAATTTTACTCCCATTAAAACGCATGTATTTGTGGACAGAAGACATCTGGGGTTTGATTCAAAATAATCCCATGGGAGAAGACTGTCAGAGGGTTAAAGATGAAACAAGACTGGTCTAGCCAAGGGGTACACAGAGGTTAACCACAATAATCTCTTTACCTATGTATATGTTTGGAAGTTTCCATTATAGAAAAATTTTTAATAAAGGAAAAAAATAAACACTGCTTGAAACATGAAAAAAAAAAAAGAGGTAGTACATTCATGGTTGAACTAAAAATAGTTCAAGCTAGATCCATGTTTTAAGAAGGAGAGAAGGGGATGGCCACAGTTCATCTCTAACTCTCCATCCATCTGCTGCACGATATTTATTCACCGTTGGAGGACATACTCAGATTTCTTGCATTTATAGTGATGGCAGTGGCTGGTCTAACCATCTGAAGAGCATTCCCACTCCCCTATGCGATTCCCAGTGTACTTGCTGACACTGGGAAGTAGGCTGGACCGCAGGTTCGCCCAATGGAAGACTCTGATGTTTAACTGCTGCCCTCATGAGGGGTGGCCTTTCTATCCAGGCTATCACACTTCCTTTAAATACTACAGAACACATGAGAATTAGATTTCATTTTCATCAGCACTTAGAGATGGAAAACAATGTACGCAGATTCTCCTAAAGAAGAAAATAACCTGCTATGAGCTCCTGGGCAAACGATCATCGAGCTCCTCCTTCAACACCATGGCAATGGGGCGCTTTGCCTCTCACAGCCTGCTGTCCTGCTGCTGAGGGGCAACGCCCAAGGACCCTCAGGGAACACAGCAGACCAAATCCCCACTCCTAAGGGAAACCTGCCCTGGGACAATGTCCAAGAGGAAGAGCCAAGGGCAGCAACTCGGTATCCTCTTCATTTTCAGGAAGCCTCGGTCACATTCATCCATCCAGTTGTAAATCCACCCAACAGCGGCAGCATCCATTTTATCCAAGCAACGTCAAGGAGACAGGCTTGGATGAAATCAAGCAATTGCAGCTAACGGTCCTCAAAAGATGTCCACTTCCTCCTCCAAAAAGTTACATCCCTCACCACAGCTTTCAAGGTTCTCCAGTTTCCTTTCAACCCACCGCTGGCCCGATCTTTCTTGATTTCCCTAGCAGAATCGCACTTTCCTGCCAAGCTGAGATATTTGCCGTGTTGTGAACATCCTATGCCTCGCATGCATGAGCCTCTCTGAACCCTGCTTCCTACTTCCTGGCAACCTCCGCTCCGATCCCTACTTGTCTTGTTCATCTCTAAGGCCTGTCTTAAATACATCCTTTTCTACCATGCTTTTCCTGACTCTTTCAAAAGGATTTGATCTCTTACTATTTGAATTTCTTTAGAACCATGTTTTTACATCTTCAGATTAAACATTTTCTGTAGCTTACAACCATCTACAACTCTGAGAGCTGATAAAAGAACACTTTTTGTAAACTGTGTCAGGTTTGGAAGAATACTTTGCTCATAATGCAAAAAGCACCATTCAGACTTAACAAAGGACAGAAATCCACGCGCGCCACAGTGTGGATGAAGCTTGAGGATAACATGCTAAATGAAAACAGCCAGCCACAGAAAGACAAATCGGGCTTCCCTGGTAGCTCAGACGGTAAAGAATTTGCCTGCAGTGCAGGTGACCTGGGTTCGATCCCTGGTTGAGGAAGATCCCCTAGAGAAGGAGACAGCAA
Source organism: Oreotragus oreotragus (assembly GCA_006410675.1). Classification (NCBI taxonomy): domain Eukaryota; kingdom Metazoa; phylum Chordata; class Mammalia; order Artiodactyla; family Bovidae; genus Oreotragus; species Oreotragus oreotragus. The sequence continues at coordinate 252,228 of SJYX01001064.1, read as the reverse complement.
CCCACTCTAGTATTCTTGCCTGGAGAATCCCATGGACAGAAGCGCCTCGCAGGCTATAGTCCATGGGGTTGCAAAGTATTGGACACAACTGAGCAACTAACCGTAGTGAAATTCATAGAAACAAGGAGTAAAAAGGTGGTTACGAGTTAAGGAGAGATAAAGGGGAGATTGTTTAACAGGCAGAATTTCAATTTTGCAAGATGAAGAAGTCCTGGAAATCCACTGTGCAATGTGATTATACATAACATTACTGACTGTACATTTTAAAATGGTTAAGGTGGTAAATTTTATGTTTTCACCACAAATAGAAAAGTGCCAAGTGAATTAAATCTGCACCCTAACAGCACTACCAAAAAACGAAAGGTACTCTGCTGCAATCTTTGCCTTCATCACAGAGGTCAGAGCAGAAAGCATCCTTTTAAACATGTTTCATCAATAGACAGTCCTTAGATTCACTAAGAAAAGACTTTCTGTATTTTGAGAAAAGACAACCAGGACCAGAATACTAGGGAGAAGTGGGGATAAAGATTAAACTCAGGTAAATTTCCCATTTCTTCAAAGTATCAGTTATCCAGAGGCTGTGACCCCTAAACTTCTTTGGGAGGCTCCTGAGTTACTATCCATTTTTTCTATTTAAAAGCACAGTTGAGGTCCAGGGTCCCAAAGCTCTAATCATACATTTTCTTGCACTTTCTGAGTAGAAAGCCAGGAAGGAAGGCGGAGACAGAGATGAAAGGAGCTGGGTGATCTGGGAGAGCTGGAGAGGAAGCTGAAAGAGGAGAATAAGGAGGGTGGGATGGGATGTTCTGGGGGAGAAATGGGGCGAGAGGGTCAGACAGCAACAGAGACACCCTGAGAACTGACAGATGGGAATGTGATTGTAGAACAACCGCTGGGGACACCCTCCTCAAAACTAGAGAGACAGGCTCTAAATAGAAATACTGGCTTCACCTTGACAAGCTCTGGATAGAGGATTCTCATTAGACACCTGCTGGGGCTGAAAAAATACCACAGGGCGTGGATGCTGTCTGGCAGGGAAATTTGCAGCTACAAATACTTCGTAACATTGAAACTAGCAATCAACCAGTTCTGGTAACACAGTTAAGTTTCCCTGTATTTCAGGCTCTAAAGACAGTGCCACAAAGTCACACTAGCGGAAGGACTTGTTTTTGAGGATCAGTGAGAGTTCCCCTTTTTTTTTTTTTTTTTTTTGCTGAATTGTGTGTTTCCAACGGTGGTCAAGTGCTTCCCATGAGATCTGCCCCATTCTTGATCCTCAGACTGTCTCTTTCTAGTATGTGCTTTGAAACCCAACTCGACTACTTTTTCTCTTTATAGTCAACTGCCTTTAAAAAGTTATTTATTTTCAAAGGGCTGAATTTTTTTGGTCTTTGAGTTATACAAAAAAAGCAGATTTTCTAATTTCTTAAATAGATTAAAAAGCAAGGAGCCAAAAAAAGCCAACCAAAACAAAACAAAACCTGAAGAAGACTAATGATTCCATTGTCACAAATTTTAAGAATAGGTATCTTAGTGGAGATAGTGTAAACTAATGGTGACAAGTAAGGATTCTGGAATAAGACAAAATGGATAGAGTCTATCTAGCTATGTCACCATGACTAAGTTATCTCACTTCTCTGAATTTCCTTTTCCTCCTCTATGAAAAAGAATAAAGATGCTAGTATTGTAAATTTTTCCAAAAATGGCACCTGCCATTATTACCTAAGTGTGATTGTCAGACTGTGAAGCTCAGCTATCACATAAATTGATTATCCTTCCTTGCAATGGCTCCTGTGGGGTACATAATCACAGGTACCTTATGCAGAAGGAATAGATTATTCAGGCAATGTTTAACATTTGATTTCTGGAGCCAGGATGGCTGGAGAGGTGATTGACAAAGACTTGGAAAAGTAGGAGACAATATTTTTTGCTTCCACCCCCCTTTTCTTCTGGGGTCAGCCAGCCTTCTAAGAAGGATACATTGGGAAAATCATTCATCTCAGATCATATTGGTTATGCAACGAGCTCTGCTGGCACTGTCCTTCCAGAACGGAAAGGAAGTTAATGCCCAGCAACTCCTGATCCTATATTACATCCACTGCGTGCATACTGATATTGGAGATAAGCTGGATGAGGATAACAAGAGAAGAAGAAAGATAGTTTGGGAGAGCGAGCGGGCTTCTATCTACTGGCTGAAGAACAGAGAAAATGCATGAGGCAATCTCCAAGTTAGTTGTGGTTTTCTGGATTAAATGGAAGCAAATGCCAAAGCAGAGGTATTTCTGCATATCTTTCCCTGCAGGTACCTAACTGTAGTCCACGCCCTGTCTCTCCCTGCACACCTAGCTGTAGTCCACGCCCAGTCTCTCCCTGCATGTACTTAGCTTTAGTCCACGCCCTGTCTCTCCCTGCATGTACCTAGCTGTAGTCCACGCCCAGTCTCTCGCTGCACACCTAGATGTAGTCCACGCCCAGTCTCTCCCTGCAGGTACCTAGCTGTAGTCCACGCTCAGTCTCTCCCTGCACACCTAGCTGTAGTCCACGCCCAGTCTCTCCCTGCACGTACTTAGCTTTAGTCCACGCCCTGTCTCTCCCTGCATGTACCTAGCTGTAGTCCACGCCCAGTCTCTCGCTGCACACCTAGCTGTAGTCCACGCCCTGTCTCTCCCTGCATACCTAGCTGTAGTCCACGCCCAGTCTCTCCCTGCACACCTAGCTGTAGTCCACGCCCAGTCTCTCCCTGCACACCTAGCTGTAGTCCACGCCCTGTCTCTCCCTGCACACCTAGCTGTAGTCCACGCCCAGTCTCTCCCTGCACGTACCTAGCTGTAGTCCACGCCCAGTCTCTCCCTGCACACCTAGCTGTAGTCCACGCCCAGTCTCTCCCTGCACACCTAGCTGTAGTCCACGCCCTGTCTCTCCCTGCACACCTAGCTGTAGTCCACGCCCAGTCTCTCCCTGCACGTACCTAGCTGTAGTCCACGCCCAGTCTCTCCCTGCACACCTAGCTGTAGTCCACGCCCAGTCTCTCCCTGCACACCTAGCTGTAGTCCACGCCCTGTCTCTCCCTGCACACCTAGCTGTAGTCCACGCCCAGTCTCTCCCTGCACGTACCTAGCTGTAGTCCACGCCCAGTCTCTCCCTGCACACCTAGCTGTAGTCCACGCCCAGTCTCTCCCTGCACACCTAGCTGTAGTCCACGCCCTGTCTCTCCCTGCACACCTAGCTGTAGTCCACGCCCAGTCTCTCCCTGCACGTACCTAGCTGTAGTCCACGCTCAGTCTCTCCCTGCACACCTAGCTGTAGTCCACGCCCAGTCTCTCCCTGCACGTACCTAGCTGTAGTCCACGCTCAGTCTCTCCCTGCACACCTAGCTGTAGTCCACGCCCAGTCTCTCCCTGCACGTACCTAGCTGTAGTCCACGCTCAGTCTCTCCCTGCACACCTAGCTGTAGTCCACGCCCAGTCTCTCCCTGCACGTACCTAGCTGTAGTCCACGCTCAGTCTCTCCCTGCACACCTAGCTGTAGTCCACGCCCAGTCTCTCCCTGCACGTACCTAGCTGTAGTCCACGCCCAGTCTCTCCCTGCACACCTAGCTGTAGTCCACGCCCAGTCTCTCCCTGCACACCTAGCTGTAGTCCACGCCCAGTCTCTCCCTGCACGTACCTAGCTGTAGTCCACGCCCAGTCTCTCCCTGCACACCTAGCTGTAGTCCACGCCCAGTCTCTCCCTGCACACCTAGCTGTAGTCCACGCCCAGTCTCTCCCTGCACGTACCTAGCTGTAGTCCACGCCCTGTCTCTCCCTGCACACCTAGCTGTAGTCCACGCCCAGTCTCTCCCTGCACGTACTTAGCTTTAGTCCACGCCCTGTCTCTCCCTGCATGTACCTAGCTGTAGTCCACGCCCAGTCTCTCCCTGCACACCTAGCTGTAGTCCACGCCCAGTCTCTCCCTGCACACCTAGCTGTAGTCCACGCCCAGTCTCTCCCTGCACGTACCTAGCTGTAGTCCACGCCCTGTCTCTCCCTGCACACCTAGCTGTAGTCCACGCCCAGTCTCTCCCTGCACGTACTTAGCTTTAGTCCACGCCCTGTCTCTCCCTGCATGTACCTAGCTGTAGTCCACGCCCAGTCTCTCCCTGCACACCTAGCTGTAGTCCACGCCCAGTCTCTCCCTGCACGTACCTAGCTGTAGTCCACGCCCTGTCTCTCCCTGCACACCTAGCTGTAGTCCACGCCCAGTCTCTCCCTGCATGTACTTAGCTTTAGTCCACGCCCTGTCTCTCCCTGCATGTACCTAGCTGTAGTCCACGCCCAGTCTCTCCCTGCACACCTAGCTGTAGTCCACGCCCAGTCTCTCCCTGCACGTACCTAGCTGTAGTCCACGCCCTGTCTCTCCCTGCACACCTAGCTGTAGTCCACGCCCAGTCTCTCCCTGCATGTACTTAGCTTTAGTCCACGCCCTGTCTCTCCCTGCATGTACCTAGCTGTAGTCCACGCCCAGTCTCTCCCTGCACACCTAGCTGTAGTCCACGCCCAGTCTCTCCCTGCACGTACCTAGCTGTAGTCCACGCCCTGTCTCTCCCTGCACACCTAGCTGTAGTCCACGCCCAGTCTCTCCCTGCATGTACTTAGCTTTAGTCCACGCCCTGTCTCTCCCTGCATGTACCTAGCTGTAGTCCACGCCCAGTCTCTCCCTGCACACCTAGCTGTAGTCCACGCCCAGTCTCTCCCTGCACGTACCTAGCTGTAGTCCACGCCCTGTCTCTCCCTGCACACCTAGCTGTAGTCCACGCCCAGTCTCTCCCTGCATGTACTTAGCTTTAGTCCACGCCCTGTCTCTCCCTGCATGTACCTAGCTGTAGTCCACGCCCAGTCTCTCCCTGCACACCTAGCTGTAGTCCACGCCCAGTCTCTCCCTGCACGTACCTAGCTGTAGTCCACGCCCTGTCTCTCCCTGCACACCTAGCTGTAGTCCACGCCCAGTCTCTCCCTGCATGTACTTAGCTTTAGTCCACGCCCTGTCTCTCCCTGCATGTACCTAGCTGTAGTCCACGCCCAGTCTCTCCCTGCACACCTAGCTGTAGTCCACGCCCAGTCTCTCCCTGCACACCTAGCTGTAGTCCACGCCCAGTCTCTCCCTGCACACCTAGCTGTAGTCCACGCCCAGTCTCTCCCTGCACACCTAGCTGTAGTCCACGCCCAGTCTCTCCCTGCACACCTAGCTGTAGTCCACGCCCAGTCTCTCCCTGCACACCTAGCTGTAGTCCACGCCCAGTCTCTCCCTGCACACCTAGCTGTAGTCCACGCCCAGTCTCTCCCTGCACGTCTAGCTGTAGTCCACGCCCTGTCTCTCCCTGCACACCTAGCTGTAGTCCACGCCCAGTCTCTCCCTGCACGTACCTAGCTGTAGTCCACGCCCAGTCTCTCCCTGCACACCTAGCTGTAGTCCACGCCCAGTCTCTCCCTGCACACCTAGCTGTAGTCCACGCCCAGTCTCTCCCTGCACGTACCTAGCTGTAGTCCACGCCCTGTCTCTCCCTGCACACCTAGCTGTAGTCCACGCCCAGTCTCTCCCTGCATGTACTTAGCTTTAGTCCACGCCCTGTCTCTCCCTGCATGTACCTAGCTGTAGTCCACGCCCAGTCTCTCCCTGCACACCTAGCTGTAGTCCACGCCCAGTCTCTCCCTGCACGTACCTAGCTGTAGTCCACGCCCTGTCTCTCCCTGCACACCTAGCTGTAGTCCACGCCCAGTCTCTCCCTGCATGTACTTAGCTTTAGTCCACGCCCTGTCTCTCCCTGCATGTACCTAGCTGTAGTCCACGCCCAGTCTCTCCCTGCACACCTAGCTGTAGTCCACGCCCAGTCTCTCCCTGCACGTACCTAGCTGTAGTCCACGCCCTGTCTCTCCCTGCACACCTAGCTGTAGTCCACGCCCAGTCTCTCCCTGCATGTACTTAGCTTTAGTCCACGCCCTGTCTCTCCCTGCATGTACCTAGCTGTAGTCCACGCCCAGTCTCTCCCTGCACACCTAGCTGTAGTCCACGCCCAGTCTCTCCCTGCACGTACCTAGCTGTAGTCCACGCCCTGTCTCTCCCTGCACACCTAGCTGTAGTCCACGCCCAGTCTCTCCCTGCATGTACTTAGCTTTAGTCCACGCCCTGTCTCTCCCTGCATGTACCTAGCTGTAGTCCACGCCCAGTCTCTCCCTGCACACCTAGCTGTAGTCCACGCCCAGTCTCTCCCTGCACGTACCTAGCTGTAGTCCACGCCCTGTCTCTCCCTGCACACCTAGCTGTAGTCCACGCCCAGTCTCTCCCTGCATGTACTTAGCTTTAGTCCACGCCCTGTCTCTCCCTGCATGTACCTAGCTGTAGTCCACGCCCAGTCTCTCCCTGCACACCTAGCTGTAGTCCACGCCCAGTCTCTCCCTGCACACCTAGCTGTAGTCCACGCCCTGTCTCTCCCTGCACACCTACCTGTCGTCCACGCCCAGGTTCCTGCTTCCTCCACCATCCACCTGACCATTAACCACTGTCACTTTCTATTATTGATGCATGGTGCCTTTCAAACTGTCGTCTGTTTCCTTTTAAAAATGTCAACAGAACAACAGATACTGAGAAGATGCTAAAACTCCTAAGTCTCAATTTAGAGTTCTGCTAGAATTCTCAGTTTATTAATTCCTTCTGACACGGCCCAGATGTCTCTAGAGTAATTAGAAACAGAACAGGGTTAATGTGGCTGCTTCGTGGTGATGCAGATTCACTGTGACGGATGGTTCACTTACAAAAATGAAGCAAGTTCAGTCAAGTCCAGTCTCGGAGGGGAAGCACCACACTTGCCCCCTGTACACATCTGTGCCTATCTCGTCATCATCATATTTAAGTGGCTACCAGGTACAATACGGTCAGAGATCGTCAGCTTTCACATATGTATATATTTTTTATCCATTTGGCCCAAGCTCTGTGGAAGTGAGATGTACAGATAGTGGGTAAAATTCACGCTCCTGGGGAAAGAACAAGGGGAGCCCGAGAGACTAGGCTAAGAGAGCAAGAGAGTCCTGGTCATGCCAGGCTTGCGGCTGAAGTTCTTAATTAGGTAAATTATAGGGCAGTGTATGTTTTAAAAAATACACTGTCAATTCTTTTATATATATATTTTTGTAAAGAATTCTGCTGTGGGCCATGTTTAAAGTCTTGACTGAATTTGTTACAATATGACTTCTGTAAGAGGCATGTGGGATCTTAGCTCCCTGACCAGGGATTGAACTCACACCCTGTGCCCTGGAAGGCAAAGTCTCAACCACTGGACCGCTAGGCAAGTCCCTGTTAATTCTTCTTTTAAAATGTCTTATCTACTCATCCATTCTCTCTCTTCCCACTGCCATCAGTTGATAATTTTAGCTTCTGTTTCAACAAATGGAGGAGCCTCTGAAAGTGTCTCCCTGCCTCAAGTTGTTCGATTTAATTCAACTAGTGCTTCCGGAGAATGAGGCATACAGGTGGCTTCACTGGCTTCTTAATTTGGCTGTCAACCTTCTCTTCTTCTGGTTCATTTTACACAATGACCCAGGAATGTATTTTAAAGTCTAGTTTTCACCCTATCACTCACTCCCCAGCTCAAAAACCTCCAAAGGCTCCCCACTGCCTAAAATCTAAATCCTCACATGGTAGATAGGCCTAGTAAACCCTCTCTCTCAACGCAGCCCAAGATGGCCCCTCCATCCCAGCTCTGCCTCCTTGTCACTGGCCCAAAGCAGGGCCACCTCTGAGCCTTTCCTCATTCTCTTTAAGTCCTTCATGTCTTAAGGGTGGGCTCTCCAGGAGCCTTTTTATCAGACTGTGCTGAACTGCAAGGATTACACCTAACAGTAGTTATTCTGGCATTCTACTTCTGGAAATTTAATGAGGATATATTCATAATTGTATATATATCATATACATATATACTGAACTGTCATATTTTGATACCTAGCTTTGATATCTAGCATAGTATTCTGCCTACAGTTAGGTGTGCTGAATAAATATGTACTATATATAGGAATTTATTTTTTTCAATATTTAAGCTTTCTCAAGGGAAATTTGGCATCTCAGTCTTAAAATGTACATAGACCTTAAAAGTACATAATTTAGTTCTAGAATCAGAAGAAGCAATTCTCATACCAGGAATAAGTGAGGAAAAACTCAGAAATGTTTATAAAAATATATGCACATTGTTGAGATATTGAGTTTTTTATAATAAGGAAGATAGAAATCCCTTAAGGGGTCCCTCATTTAATTGGGATCCTCTACACAGTAGCTAACAAAATCACTTTGTGGAATATTTTAGTAATATGAGGACCAGTTCATAAGACATAGGTGAGAGCAAATAAAAACTAAACTAGTATTTCACTTTTTCTGTTAGATAAATGATAGACAGTGGTTATCTTTTCAAGGAGGCTTAAGAAAGCTCTTTTCCTTTGTGGCTTTCTCTGCATTTAAATTTGGGAACACTAAAGTGTTCAAGACCATCCCCATGGAAAAGAAATGCAAAAAAGCAAAATGGCTGTCTGGAGAAGCCTTACAAATAGCACTGAAAAGAAGAGAGGCGAAAAGCAAAGGAGAAAAGAAAAGATATAAGCATCTGAATGCAGAGTTCCAAAGAATAGCAAGAAGAGATAAGAAAGCCTTCTTCAGCAATCAATGCAAAGAGACAGAGGAAAACAACAGAATGGGAAAGACTAGAGATCTCTTCAAGA
>SJYX01001064.1:202687-242602 GCA_006410675.1 Oreotragus oreotragus | reverse complement strand
TTTCTTTGGAAGGAATGATGCTAAAGCTGAAACTCCAGTACTTTGGCCACCTCATGTGAAGAGTTGACTCATTGGAAAAGACTCTGATGCTGGGAGGCACTGGGGGCAGGAGAAGGGGACGACTGAGGATGAGATGGCTGGATGGCATCACGGACTCGATGGACGTGAGTCTGAGTGAACTCCGGGAGATGGTGATGGAAAGGGAGGCCTGGCGTGCTGCGATTTCATGGGGTCGCAAAGAGTTGGACACGACTGAGCGACTGAACTGAACTGAAAAGTGTTACTACTGTGTTGAACGGTTTCTTTAATTGGAAACTTGCTCTTTTGAACTACAAACACTGACTTGGATGGATATGTACTTTGATAGAGGAGCTCGACACAAACTTCTATTTGAATTGTAATCTAATAAGGCTCCACATCATGTGAGAGACATCCTGAGACCCTGGAAACAACAGTGATTGATTTAGGAATCGGGAAACAGGATCTAATGTTGGCTTTACTGCAGAATTCCCACCAGCCCTGGAAAAGTCACTTCTTTTCTTGAAACTCAGTTTTTTAATGATAAAAAATGGATATTCTTGCACCCTCATTCCACCTTACAAAAATGTATAGAGATCAGTTAGAAACTATTTATAAAAATAGCAAATATATTGTAAAAAGGAAGTCAATCAGCATCAAGTGGGATTATTATCAAGGGTGGAGAAACATCCCTCTGAAATCTTGAATCTCTGATTATACCACAACTTTAAATCATAAAGTGGTACCCAATTCCTGTGCTAATGTACAGCAAAGTGCAATTCCACTAAATGCCCAATTTAATAACTGTAGGTGCATTTATTAACTAACATCGAACAATGAATTTTAAAGTCATTTCAGGTTATTGCAAAATATTGAACACAGTCCCCTGTGCTACACAGTAAATCCTTGATGCTTATCAAACTTGTTTATTTCTGTAGAGGTTTGTATCTGTTAATCCCACTGATAATCTGAAAAAACATATACAACTGAATCATTTTGCCATACACCCGATTTATAACAGTATCATAAATCAACCACACTTCAATTAAAAAGCAGTCATTTTAGGACAACATTCCTCTTTCCACAATATTTTGCAAATTACTATCTTTGCTTTTTTTTCCTCCCAAAGAGAACAGTGCAGGTATACATTTTAAAAGAAGAAATACACTGGGCTTCAGATCAAGTACTCAGAGGCAAAAAATTGAACACTTTCGCAAACTCATGATGGAGAGAATGCGAGCTCCTTCATCTCTACGAAGATTTGGACAGTGACTCTAACCCACCTGCTGCTGCTGCTGCTAAGTCACTTCAGTTGTGTCCGACTCTGCGTGACCCCATAGACGGCAGCCCACCAGGCTCCCCCATCCCTGGGATTCTCCAGGCAAGAATACTGGAGTGGGTTGCCATTTCCTTCTCCAATGCATGAAAGAGAAAAGTGAAAGTGAAGTCGCTCAGTCTGTCCGACTGTTAGCGACCCCATGGACTGCAGCCCACCAGGCTACTCCGTCCATTGGATTTTCCAGGCAAGAGTACTGGGGTGGGGTGCCATTGCCTTCCCCGCTAACCCACCTAGACGGGCAAACACTTGACTTAGCGACATCAATGCAACGGGCATACTTACCAGTGCACACGACTGGAGGCTCTGAGCACGTGGCTGGCAGTGTATACTGCATGCCTCCGGACACACACACACAAACCCAGGTCACAACGGCGTGTACCAAGACACACACAGAAACACCCAAGTGTCCCACAGGGCGACCTCGCCAGAGGCTCTCAGGTAAAAAGCAAGAAAGGATCCCGTGAAGGGAAGGCAGGGCGGCGGGCCCCAGCAGCCGTGCTGACTCACCTGGTAAGTGGTTGCCAATCCTGGCAGTGGGTTTGGGAGGCAGGGCGGGGGGCTGCTTGAGGAGAGAGAGCTGCTTCACGGGGGTGTCCTCGTGGTCTCCGGGGGAAGCAGCAGGTTTTTTGGGGGGCAGGAACAGGACTGGTTTGGCTGAAGGATCTTGGGACAGGAGGGCTCCAGACTCACTGGCAGAGGGACTCTCTTCGGACACTGAGGGCACAACCACATAACACACGAGGACATTATACACACACGCGGCGCGGGCGGGGCTGGCGGCAGCCGCGGGCGCAGCGCAGGCCGGCGACGCGGCAGAGCGCTTTCGGCGCGCGTTCCGGGCGCGCCAGCACCGACTCGCCCACCACGGCGACAAGCAACAGAGCGCAGGTGCAGGGGAGCAAGGCCCAGGAGCCCCTCGGAGCCTCCTTCCCGGGTCTGAGGGCAGCCCAGGGGCTGACACTGGGCGGGCGACCCCCACATCCTGGGGCGGCTGCTCCTCCAGGTTCGGGGGCGTCCAAGCTGCGCATCAGTGTTCAGGGGCGCGCTGCAGTTTCAGGGGCACTGGCTCCTATTGGCTCCTATACACCTGGACAAGGTGAAGGATGCTCCAAATGATCATTCTTTTTGTTTTCTCTGCTCCTCTCTCCTACCCTCGCAAGAAGCATGGTTTTCTCTTTTGGATTCTGCCCATTCCTTATTGCCCCAGGCCCGCCTCTTCCTCTGCCCCTGGGGGTGGAGGGGCAGGACCCAGACCAGCTCCAGTTAAGAGCTGTCCTGGGCGGTAGCAGAGGCCCTCTCATCAGACTGGTGACCCGGCTGAAGACTGAAGGAGACTCTACAACTTCACAAGGGCGACAGATCTCAGGACAACAAATCAAATCCGTCTGATTCCAATGTCACAAGGAAGGCTGGAGAGAAAGCTCAGTTTACTGCTTTAGTTGGGACGATCTCTCCAGCTGGGAGGCAGGGAGGTTGGGAGGGAAACGCAACTCAGATGTATACTCCCTCCTACCATCACTGCTCCAGTAAGAAAGCCTGTACACGAGTCCTCCCCTGCCTCCTCCTTCCTCCCTAATCCAGGCAGCAGTGTTCCCAGCAGCATCAAAGCCTTGCACATCATCCGCAGGACAACCAGGTTCTCCCCTGGCTCAAGGGACACTGGTGTTACCAGTGCTGGACTCACTGATGGAGCAGCGACTCACAGGGTCCCAGAGTGAAGCAGGGCACCGACTCTGTGGACCGCCATCACTCCCGCCTCCCGCCTGAGCAGACTTCGCACACGGGGTAGACAGAGGAAGGCCGTGGCCTCCTTCCCCAGACTCCAGATATTCCCAGAGGTCCCTCCCCAGAGGCTGGTCTCCTGATAGCAGGGGCCTCTCCTTACTGGCTGTCGGGAGCATGCCACCATCTGGCTAAAGAGGACCACTCTGCAGTCCTTCTGAGGGACTGAATGTTGGCGAATCTGGACCAAAAAGGGAGTGATGGTCAGATGGCATCACAAATCATCTGTCAGCAGGACACAACTTAACCGGTTAAGCTGTAGACAATTAATACATCAATTTTATATGGTAAATTGGTACAGTTTGCTAAAGTGATGTAACAGTTAACCGTTATATTGGGATGAGGATTCAAAGGCATACCAGGGCTTTGTGACCAGGTGACTTAGACAGACATCCTACAGAAGCATGGGGCTCAGCGTTAGCAGAAATGTTAGAAATGTTAGAATGTTAGAATGTTAGAAAACTAAACGATAACGTTTTAAATCATCTATATTACAAAACAAGACCTATCTTCTTTAAAGAGATCAAGGTTTTAAAAGTGTTTTAAAAGTTTTAAAAGTGTTTTATTTAGAAAAATAAATGGATATTTCCTCCATATTTTTATACTCAGCATGTACTGGGTTGGTCGAAAAGCTTGTTCAAGTTTTCTATAACGTTTTACAGAAAAACCCAAACGAACTTTCATGACCAACTTGATACTAAACTGGTCACTTCCATCTTCATTTCCAAGAGATCCTTATGTTCAGGGGCTTCAGAACAGAAGCCCAAGTCCATCCAGGCTGAAGGCCTGCCACACCGCATGCTGGGGACCAATTCAACGTCTATCGGGGGCATTACCTGTCCCATCCATGATGTCGGCAGGCTGGAGCACCTCGTATGAGCAGGGATCCCTGGGCATCGGGACTGGCTCCATTTCGGACAGGGCAGGCAGAGACAGCTGGCTGGAGCTCAGGGACTGCCCGTTTTCCAGGGAGTCATCTTCATTCGATATGGAGAGCTCCCCGTCTGTCGGAGCAAGAAAGAGACCGCAGAGTTAGATACGCCTGCCTCGCAGGAAAGAGTGACACTTACAGCCTGCTACCCGAGTCTAGATGCTTTTGAACAATCTTCATCAAGACCAGAACATAAAGTCTACAATCATTTTGCCTTTAAGGCATCTAACCACCAGGGAAACTTTCCAACGATCTTCAGTAATGTGCCTGCTTTCTCTCCATCTTTCTAATCATCGACAGATGAATGGATAAAAAAGATGTGCTCTATGTGTGTGTGTATGTATGTGAATATACATCTATATGGAATACTGTGAAAGTGAAAAGTCACTCAGTCGTGTCTGACTTTTTGCAACCCCATGAACTGTAGCCTGCCAGACACCTCTGTCCATGGACTTTTCCAGGCCAGAATACTGGAGTGGGTAACCGTTCTCTTCTCTAGGGGATCTTTCCAACCCAGGGATTGAACCCAGATCTCCTGCATTACAGACAGATTCTTTACTGTCTGAACCACCAGGGAAGCCCATATGGAATATTACTCAGCCATAAAAAAGAATGTGGGAATGCCATACACAGCAACATGAACCTAGGGAAAAACCTGGAAACCATCATACTAAGTTCAGTAAGCCAGACTGGGAAAGACAAGTATGACATTGCTTACGTGGAATTAAAAAGAAAAAGATACGAATGAACTTTTTTTTTTTTTTTTTTTTACAAAACAGAGACTCAACAGACATAGAATGCAAACTTATTGTTACGAATGGGAAAAGGGAGTAGGAAGGAATACATTAGGAGGTTAGTATTAACATATACATTCTACTATATATAAAATATGGAAATAACAAACAAGAACCTACAGTATAGCATTTGCAGTAAACTATAAAAGAATCTGAAAAAGAGTATATATATTTATACACACACACACACATATATATGTATCACGGAGTATCTGTGCTGTATACCTGAAACTTACACAATATTGTTAATCAACTATAATGTAAAATCATTTACAAAATTTTTAACATTTTAAAAGTGTTAAAAAGTCATAATATACCATGTTTTATATTTGTTCTTTAAACAAAAATGAAAATCAAATTTTCTTCATAATTTTTGAAAACCTGGAAACACTGAGCAGGACTCAGATGGAAAATGAGGTCAGGAATTCCTACTTCTGGGAGCACAAGGCTTCAAGCACTCAACAGGCATGGGCCCTGGAACGTCAAGGCACTAGGAAAGACTCACTCTGTCTTCTCGGCACCTCTGCCCACATCCAATCTCTCCAAGTAGACACATGTTTAGGGGTCTCTGAGCTCCAGCTGCAGGGCTGCAGTGGCCCAGAGTCACTGGGAGGTGCCAGGATTCTCCTGGTGCCCATCAGTGATTCTGCCGGGCAGGGTGCACACTTTGATCTTGTCAAAGCTCAGCAAGACAAGGAGCAGCCAGTTAACACCACGGTGGAGGATCAAAGGCTCCTACACGACGGCCGTTTGTCAAATCAAAACTCCCTGGGTGTGATTTCCTCCTAGCCCAGGGGAGTCCTAGATAGCTAGACATTAAAGTCAAATTAATTTTTAAAGAGGACTGAAAGCTGTTCCAGCCAGATGAATAAATATCCAGATGAAAGGCTCTAAGTTATGTTTGGGCAGAAACACAGAAACCAGCAAAGCAATTACCTGCCTTACAACGAGAAGATAGATGATTTACTTGAAGAAATACAACAGTGAAATGACTCCATGGTTAATCATGGATAAATAAGCTTTTCCTTTTGCTGTGTTCCTCCCAAGGCTTTAATTTTCTACACAATGATGATACGGCAGCAAAAGATTCCTCTACCTACCCCCTTTCCTCCTCATTTATAACTGGCCTGATGAAACGCATGCTTAACAGAGCAATTTATAAACTGACAGGCTTTAGGTAGCATATGGTTCAAGTTCAGTTCAGTTCAGTCGCTCAGTTGTGTCCGACTCTTTGTGACCCCATGAATCGCAACACCAGGCCTCCCTGTTCATCACCATCTCCCGGAGTTCACTCAGACTCACGTCCATCGAGTCCGTGATGCCATCCAGCCATCTCATCCTCGGTCGTCCCCTTCTCCTCCTGCCCCCAATCCCTCCCAGCATCAGAGTCTTTTCCAATGAGTCAACTCTTCGCATGAGGTGGCCAAAGTACTGGAGTTTCAGCTTTAGCATCATTCCTTCCAAANTCCTGCCCCAATCCCTCCCAGCATCAGAGTCTTTTCCAATGAGTCAACTCTTCGCATGAGGTGGCCAAAGTACTGGAGTTTCAGCTTTAGCATCATTCCTTCCAAAGAAATCCCAGGGCTGATCTCCTTCAGAATGGACTGGTTGGATCTCTTTGCAGTCCAGGGGACTCTCAAGAGTCTTCTCCAACATCACAGTTCAAAAGCATCAATTCTTTGGCACTCAGCTTTCTTCACAGTCCAACTCTCACATCCATACATGACCACTGGAAAAACCATAGCCTTGAGTAGATGGACCTTAGTCGGCAAAGTAATGTCTCTGCTTTTCAATATACTATCTAGGTTGATCATAACTTTCCTTCCAAGGAGTAAGTGTCTTTTAATTTCATGGCTGCAGTCACCATCTGCAGTGATTTGGGACTTATGATATTTGACCCGAAATTTTATACACATAGAAAAAAACATATAATGGGCACTAAAAAAGTCATTTGAAGCAGACAATTTAAAGCACTAATTTTTGGAGACTGTGGGTTAATTTTTTCTTTCTTTTCACTTGGCCTTAAAAATTTTTTTATTTTAATTGGGTTTTTATTTGTTGTTTTTATGCTGCTTGGCATGTGCAATGTTAGTTCCCCAGCCAGGGATGGAACCCACACCCCGTGCAGTGGAAACACGGAGTCTTAGCCCCTAGATGGCCAGGAAAGCCCCTCACGTGGCCTTTTTATATGTCTCAAATGGAAACGGTAGTCACTATAATTGTGATTAACAATATGGCTATGACTTCTCATTCCTAAGAGCAGAGCAGACTGCCAGGCTACGGGAAGCACTCAGCTGAACTGAGAGTACCCAGGATGGGAAGAGCCACAGGTGTGAGCGTTGACGCAGCACCATCCCATAGCAGGCAGTTCCAGGTCCTTTACTTCGTCTTGTTCAAACTGACAACATGGGAAGCAGCTCTGCTTCAGGTTCCCAGTTGGTGGAATAATGATGGAATTGCCGTCAGGTTTACTACATCTCTGAGAAGCCATTCTGATTTTGGATGTTCTGGCACCCCACTCCAGTACCCTTGCCTGGAAAATCCCATGGACAGAGGAGCCTGGTGGGCTGCAGTCCATGGGGTCGCAAAGAGTTGGACGTGACAGAGCGACTTCACTTTCCCTTTTCACTTTCATGCATTGGAGAAGGAAATGGCAGCCCACTCCAGTGTTCTTGCCTGGAGAATCCCAGGGAGGGGGGAGCCCGGTGGGCCGCCGTCTATGGGGTCGCACAGAGTCGGACACGACTGAAGTGACTTGACAGCAGCATAGGGAAAGTGCTGGCTTAAAACAGCCGGAGGAGGAGGGGTTTCAGGGTTGTTGCCATGTTTTGCTTCTCTGGAGCAAAGATGTGATGGAATGATCTCTATATATTTTAGCTACTTAGACTACTTATGTCTAAGAACTGTAGATGCAACATTGAGGGGGAAGAAAAGATACAACAAAAAATTTAGCTCCCTATGGATTAAAAAGTACCTTTGCTAAATCACAAAGGCCCAAATCATTTGGGAGAGGAAACAATCGGGTGAATTCCACCACTGCAACTTCTAAATACGCATCTCATTAAAAATCGAAATTAGAAAAAAGGAGAAATATGACACGAATCATATTTCTACCCCAAAAGAATAGTTCTTTTCCCATACATAGTTGTATGTACCAAGTTTTATTTCTTTTTTTAAAAATTTTATAAGCATTATAATCCGCATAGTTATCATCTTAATGATTATATTTAATCTCTCTGTGGCTGGTCACAATGTTTTATGCTATTATGAAAACAGAAATCTCTGCCAATATGCTCAGTCACTTCAGTCGTGTCCAACTCTGTGCAATCCTATAGATGGCAGCCCACTAGGCTCTGCCATCCCTGGGATTCTCCAGGTAAGAACACTGGAGTGGGTTGCCATTTCCTTCTCCAATGCATGAAAGTGAAAAGTGAAAGTGAAGTCGCTCTGTCATGTCCAACTCTTCGCGACCCCATGGACGACAGCCCACCAGACTCCCCTATCCATGGGATTTTCCAGGCAAGAGTAATGGAGTGGGTTGCCACTGCCTTCTCTCTCTGCAGATTACCTTCTGGTATAAATCTTCTCTGCAGTTAGAATTCTCCCCCTTTAGAAGAGAGTCCGATAAAGACATTTATGTGTATTAATATTTTTAACTCTTCGCGACCCCATGGACGACAGCCCACCAGACTCCCCTATCCATGGGATTTTCCAGGCAAGAGTAATGGAGTGGGTTGCCACTGCCTTCTCTCTCTGCAGATTACCTTCTGGTATAAATCTTCTCTGCAGTTAGAATTCTCCCCCTTTAGAAGAGAGTCCGATAAAGACATTTATGTGTATTAATATTTTAATGTCTACTGACACAGACCTGGATATCGTTAAATCGTTTTTCTGTAGGGCTTGTCAATTTACACAGCAGCAATGTACAGACCACACAGATTTCTGGGCTTTTGGTCATTTCTTCAATATGAACATTGATAATCATGTTTTATCTATCAACATACCTACTTACCTACATATATATGCACACATCTGGTAGAAATAAATTAAAACCATGCAATAAGCACACATTCATTATTGGTATCACTTATGACTAAGATAGACGATGACAAAAATGAAATCTGATTTGGATTCATATAATACGGGGATTAAAAAGATGCTGCTGTTAAAGTAACTGTTATCTTTTAAAATTCTTATGATGTTTCAAATTCCACGTACTCGTCATCAAGCTATGAGGAATTAGCTGGGGATTCCTAGTGCTCAGTAACTTCAAGTTTGATTCGTCTAAAGACAAATTTATTGATGAATAGTTGATTCACAATGTTGTATTAATTTCTACTGTAAAGTGATTCAGTTATTATACATAATATATATACACACACGTGCATATATACATACATATGTGTGGATACATACACACGTGCACATATACATACACATGTGTGGATATACACACGTGCACATATACATATGTGTGGATACACACATATGTATATGTACACATACACACGTAGGTATATATACACACACACGTATGTACATATACACATACGCAGGTATATATACACACACGTTCTTTTTCCATATTCTTTTCCATTATGGTTTAGCACAGAATTCTGAATAGAGTTCCCTGTGCTATTTTTCAGTAGGACCCTGTTGTCTGTACCTCTTATATATAATAGCTTGCATCTCTGAAGGCTGTCTAGGCTCTCCACGTCTCTTTACTATTTACCAGTCCTGTTATCAGCACATTACTAACATTTTTAAAATAAGCATCATTAGAAAAAACTGTTTTCCCTCCCAGGAAGAATTTAACTCTCCTGAACAAAGTGAATCTTACGGAATATTTCTGCTTTCACCTGTCGAGATCATCACAGTTTCTTAGGTATTTTACTCTTTTTGATGCAATGGTAAATGAAAGGGCTTCCTGAATGTCTCTTTCTGACCTTTCGTTGCACAGTCTCTTGTTATTATGAACGAGCAAAAGCTCATTGAATACTGGAAATCACTTTGATGTTTCACATACAATAATTTTCAAAATAGTACAATTACCTCCAGGTATGAAGACATTTCCTACTAGAATCAATCAAGTGTGGAAAGGAGGAAGGGAGAAGGCAGGAGGAGACCAGACAAGTTAAGGCAGTGGTTCTCAGACTTTCACGGGCTTCACAATTTCCTGGCGGGCAGTTAAAACACAGATACCAGGGCCTCACTCCCAGAGTTTCTGACTCAGGAGGTCTGGCATGGAACTGAGAATATGTGTGTCTAGTAAACTCTTGGGTGATGCCAAAGCTGCTCTTGCTGGTCAGGGTTCCACATTTTGAGAACTACTGGACTGGAGGTAAAGGACCCAAGCAAAAGAACCCAGAACGGCAACAATGCCTTTTCAGGGTGAGGCTTAGGGCAGGAAATGCTGCTCATGGGCTAACACAGAACAGAGGCGGTTGGTTTAAGTCTCAAAGAGAAAGCAGGAGGTTGCGTGGTCTAACCATGGATTATGAGCTTGCCATGAAGGGCGATGGGACTGGAGAGTGCACCAGGGAGGGGAAGAAAAGAAACAGATGAGCCAGGTGCAGACCTGCCCAATGGGAGCATCCGGTCACAGACGCAAGAGAAAAGAACGTAGACGTGAGTGCAAGTCAGGGTCACAACAAACGGGGAGAGGGAGAAAGCAACGGATGAGATGGAGACCTGGCCAGCCACTGGCTTCTCTTCCTTGTGAGGCACAAGAACTGAAAGTCAGGCTTACGCCAAGTTAAGGAGAGTGAAGGGAGAGGGGAGAGTGAATGAATTCAACTGACAGACACCTACTGAGGCCCTACCCTGGACAAGGTGGGGCCACACCCACCGAGCCTCACAACAGACCTGCCCTTACCTCCTCCAGATACCCGGAGAAACGACTGTCAGGGCGGCTGCCTCCAAGGGCCTGGAGCTGAACCATACTCTGCCCTGCCCCTCCTGCCACAGGCCAGGCATTGTGCTAAATGCTAAGGAGGAAACAGACATGCCCTGGGGAAAGATGAGGCAAGACGGGGTGCAGGAATGCAGACAGGGAGGAATGTGGTGTAGCGAGCTGGGGTGAAAGGTGAGGAAAAGAAGCGTGAGAAGTTAAGCCCTGAGAAACTGAAGAAGGAGAGGCGAAGGAAGGGAGTAGACGTGTGTTCGGAACGGATGGAGATTCACCTCTTGTCTTGCATAAAATTTTTCTTAACGTTCTAAGAGTACAATCTACTGGTTGGTCAAAAAGTTCATTTGGGTTTCCCCATAAGATGGTACGAGAAACTGGGATGAACTCTGTGGCTAACCCAATATATAAAAGCTATATTCCAGAGAGTTGGCTTGAAAGATGTTTCTAAAAATATATACTTTTTTGTTCTAATTCAGTTTATTTAGGAATGACATCTACCTATAACCGGATGTCACCTATGTGACAATATTCCAAAAAATTTTGTTATTGTTGTTTTGCTTTAAGATATCCTCTGATTTTAGGGTGATGACACATATATACTCACAGACATATTTATTTATTTAGGGTGCATAAGAAGGAAGCCAGAAATGTGTTAACTTACTCATAAACTGTTAGGTTTTTAATTCGCAAAATAAAACACTGTACAACCAGTATAAGGGAGAAAAACCAACATGATGGGGGAAATATGAACCAAACATAGCTAATAAAAGAATGGCTATTTCAAGTATGCGGAGTATTTGTACAAATAAATAAAAATTCAGTTCCAGGTGCCACTTGTGAAATGCAGAGCCTAGCTGGGAACGAAAGAAATGCTGCCTTGTTCAGTTAAATGAAAACCTAATAATTCTTGGGAGGGGAAAACCCCTTCCTTACTCCTCAGGTTTCTTGAATAGCTATTTTCTCTGAGCGCAACTTTTTACCTCTTCTCCACAGTTACTGCATTGCTAGGATGCAAATTCTGAATAAAAGACTTGCGGTAGAGGAGAACGATGAATGTCATGAAATCACGGTTACATTGATGCTTCCAACTAGAAGGAAAAATGATTATGTAAGTGAAGCACCCTGGAGAATTTTAGACTGAAAACATTAGGAAGTGTTAGCTACGCTGCATCCCTGTCGGTAACGCAATGTGTAGAATTCACACATGCAGACGTATGAAAATTCAAATGCGTTTGAATTTACTGGCAATCGCCAACAGCGATAATTAGAGCAAAAAGTGCAGCCACCGATGTTAAAGCAAATCATCATCTTTGTGAAGACACGGAAGAGCTCTGCTGCAAGTATTTGCTAACTGTTTTTTCCCTTTGAGACAGAGCTGCTGTTGTAGCTTTCAATACGTGTCCTTTGACCAAAAAGGGCATCTCTGCTGAGTGGCTGATGGGGACCCCATAGAGCCAAAGGTGTTTTCCCAACAAGTGTCACTGGTGATGGGGAGCTATGAAACAAGGACTTCATCTGATGTCTTTTTTTTTTTTTTTTTTTCCTTTCTTGACATTGATATACTTTTTCCATTAGAGTAGAAAAAAAGTTCATCCACTAAGGGGGCACTGCTGTTGCTGCTGCTAAGTCGCTTCAGTCGTGTCCGACTCTGTGTGATCCCAGAGACGGCAGCCCACCAGGCTCCCCCATCCCTGGGATTCTCCAGGCAAGAACACTGGAGTGGGTTGCCATTTCCTTCTCCAATGCATGAAAGTGAAAAGTGAAAGTGAAGTCACGTCCAACTCTTCGCGACCCCATGGACTGCAGCCTACCAGGCTCCTCCACCCATGAGATTTTCCAGGCAAGAGTACTGGAGTGGGTTGCCATTGCCTTGCCACTGTTTAGTAACCCACATAGGTGTCATTTCCACAACAATACAGACAGCTTTGAAAAGCTTCTGTTAATCCCAGTAATCTTCTAAATCACTGTCCTCAAAGCCACTGGCTGCTCTCATTGTCAGCCAAATGATGTGCCATCAATCACAGCTCTAAGGATTTCACTGAAAGATGAAAAGCTCTCAATCTAAGTTGGAAATGGCTCCATGGTCACTGGAGTTTGCTTGAATTCAAGGAGTTGAAGTCATTAAACTAAATGGTGCTACAGATATCACTGTGTAGAATTTTAAACATATATTGAAAGCAATACATTTCTATTAACACTGCAGATTTACTAACAATTCTTAATGTTTTTGAATCTCGGGCATTGAAAAAGACAAACAGAGTATTATTCACAAAAAGTTCTCTCTCATGTCTGGTACATTTTCTTTTCCAGTGAAGAAAAGTCATTGTCAGTGTGTGATCCTGTGTCTAAAAGTATCTATATGCCACCAGATCCACATGTCAGAGATTCTTCTAGTTTATCTTTCATGTCTATTTGCAGCCAGAAGTCTTTGGATTATTCAGACTAGTCTATACGGAAGAACAAATGTGCAAGAGGCATGAAGTTTCTTTGCGTCTGACATAGGCATCTTGGTAACTCACAGAATCCTTTCGACCCTAATAGCTTGAAAACCTATGCAAGATGGATTTCAGTCTCAGAATGTAACTGATTCCACGATACTGAGATTGGATGTCTTTAAACACAGAATGGAATGGTATATGTTTTCCTGCTTGGAGAATCACCTTACTTAAAAAAAAAAATAGCTGCTATTGTTCTGGATTTAATATCCTATTTTGATGCTAATATTTCCTGTCTTGTACAGAGGACTTTGCCTAAAACCCTGAAGTGTGTGAGTCGCAGTGACTTCCCATCACAAAAGTGACATTGACTAAAACAAGTGCGTAGCTTGTTCTAGTTGTACTTCCCTGTAGCCGTTCCCTGATGGGTTTATCAGCGTTTTCTGCCTTTAACTGGACCGCACAGTCAGCAAACCACAGCTCACGCGGCTTCTTGGTGGCTTCCTCATTGCAAACACCTCCTCGTATCAAACCGTGGTGTCTGTCTCCCAGAGGTGTTTCTTTCATCTGCCTGGGTACAGTTATGCCTCCTCAGCAGTCTTTATACCCGAGCCCATCGGTTCTTACATGATCTATCCTGATGAGGTATGATGGCTCTGACCACTGTTTCCAGATAATGACTCTTGACTCCAAGGTTTTCCGCAGAAAGAAGATTTACCATCTTGCTATTCCTAGGCATTCTGATATCAAAAATGCAACTGGGGCAGAGACTGAATATAAAATGAATGGGATGACACAGTTTCTCTCCTATGCTATTACACAAGAGTGGAACTCTCACAGAATCATGTGTCGGTGTGCAGTGCGCCCTTCACAGTTAGTAGAGAATCCAAGATTTTTAAAAAAATCCTTAATGGCGAGAGTAGGAGAAGGAAAGTCATAGGGACTCGTCACTGCAAAATGTAAGCAGTTCTGTTTCTCTAGCTGAGCTGCTCTGCAACATAGGTTACGGTTTACGTTAGTTAAAACTAAACAAAACGCAGTTCCTCAGTCAGCCTAACCACACCTGAGGTGCTCGACAACCACACGTGGCTGATGGCTGCGATGGCCACTGCTGGCTGGCAAAGATGATGCAACGTTCTCGTTACTGCTGAAAATTCTGCTGGACAGCCCCGCTCACTATAGACTTAAAACTCACAAAAATGGGCCTAATGCATATGCAAAAATGAACCCACTTCTGGGACTGGGAGATTCAGATGGCATTGCTACCCTGGTCCACATCACAACAAATGGTCAGTTCAGTGGATAATATTTGCTTTGAAGAAGCTGCAGTGGTGAGAAGGAGGGGGCCCAGGGACGCAAGATGGATCTGGGGCACGTGTGGATGGTGGGACCCAGACAGCAGCAAGACACAGCTCCAGAAGTGGGTGTGGCCTGTGGAGGAGTCCCGAAGCCTCCTGATCGAATCTCAGCTCTTCCGGGTGGAAGCAGAGAGTCTAGACTTGGGTGAAGGGGAACCAGGAAAGGGAGACAGGAATCAAAGAACAGCAGAGAAGTCCAGGTCACACGTCTGGTGGAGACCCTCGCTGACATTTACTGAGTGCTTTCTCTGGGCAGAAAAGGCTGTAAAGCCCAAAATGGATTATGTCCCCTGATTCTCCAGCAACCCTCTGGGAGGACAAGCAAGGGCAGAATGGAGTTGAAGAGTATGCATCCAGGGGTGTTCCCAGAGACTCCAGGAGGACCAGCTGCTTGGTAACAGACTGTCTTCAAGCAAGCAGGCTAGAGGCTCGGAGCAATAAGAAGGGATGAAAAGCAAGCATGGCTTTGCCGGCTGGAGCCAACTAGGATCCTGGGGGTTCACTCAAGCAGAAAGCAGAGTCCAGGGAGATAAGAAGCTGCCCTGTACCTTCTACACCTGGGACCAGCGCTTAGGGCTCCGAGGAGAATGTGGTTGTTTTACAGATTTGTGTGGGGCTTAAGGCTTCAATACACCTGCAATGCAGAAGACCCAGGTTTGATCCCTGGGTCAGGAAGATCCCCTAGAGAAGGGAATGGCTGCCCACTCCAGTACTGTTGCCTGGAGAATTGAATTGCCTGGTGGGCTACAGTCCCTGGGGTGCAAAGAGTCAGACACGACTGAGCGACTAATATTTTCACTTAAGGCTTCAGTGCAGTCCTAGGCAAATGTATGAAGTCAGGAAAGCTTTGCTAAGTGTGACTAGCGTCCCTTCTATTAGCTGTTACCTTCCAGAGTTTGTTGACTTGTTTCCTCATTACAAACGTCAGTGCAGGTCAGCGGCTGAGGCATGATCAGGCACCAAAAGTGGGCAAGGATGCTCGTCATGCCCAGGGTACTGTGCCCTGCCCCGGTTTCATTAGTGGGGTCTAAGATAGGCAGTTAGAAGGGCGGTATTGTGGTGGGTCTTCCAAGGATAACTTATACTAGGTAGCAGTTCTCGGGAGCTGACTGTACTTACGATCCACTGGCTTATGGAAACATTTGTCAAAAGGAGGGGAAAAGGTCAGTAGCTATCTCTTAAGAATCCTGGTCAATGAGAAATGAGAGTAATTCTGGAGAACCTCTGGGGCAAGGTTTTCTTGCTCTTAGAAAGCAACACCAAGAAGGGAAACAGGCTTGTCTCTGCCCTCTGGATGTTGTGTCTGCATGTAATGCTGGAGCTACGGCAGCCACCCTGTCACCATGAGGGTTAGACCCCGAGGATGGCATCCTTTTCCAGGTTATTGAGTTACTGAACTAACCAGTCCTGGTGCTGCCCCACCACTGGATTTCACGGTGTGAGATTCATTCACTCACTCACTCACTCACTTATGCAATAAATAGTAAATGAGCACTGATAAATGCCGAGCATTGCCTAAAAGGCATGTGGGATCCTTTAGAGGATAAAACACAGGAAGATCTTTGGCCTATATTTTCTTACTAGTTTAGCCTCCTTAAATTAAGTTTTTTGTTTTCTGAAACCTTAAGAAACTTATGGTTTAAGAACCATTAGTTCTTAAGAACCATGTTAACTTACACCCGATGACTGCACACTGGCTTCACAGGGAGCTAAAGAGCCTACAATTAACAGCGTAAAAATAATCAAAAGGACATGCCTTATGTGACGTGTCCATAATTGGCGCTTTGGAATCATTTTTCTCCCTGATCTGAACCACTGTCTCTTGGCTGCCACAATGCTACACATTTCTGGCTTACTTCCTATTTTCCTGTCCTCTTCTTAGTTCTTGAGTGCTTTCTTATTCCCAGATCATTTTGTTTTAACTTCCAGATCACTCAGTGCAGGAGTACCGAGGGGCTTTCTATCAGGGGCTCTTACTTTCTCATGCTACATCTTCTCGGAGAAATACCATCAGTCCACATGTCTTCATGACCCTGTATCCACGGACAATTCCAAACCTGCCATCTCCAGCCCAGCTCTCCCTCTTGAGTTTCAAATCTGTACAGTGAGCGCTCTGCTTAGACATCTGGATATCTCACACTCGGTGTGGTGAAACCATTGTGACATTCCCTTCTCTATGCTTGCTTCTCTTCCGTCGACAGGCACCTGCCCTTCGTCCCTGTCCACCAAGACTCCAAGCCAGAGTGCTGAGTGTCAGCCGTGGCTTCACCCTCCCCTTCACTGCCCAAACCTAAGTGGCCATGGGCCCTCCTGACTCCATCCCCATCTCCTGTAATTCTCCAGCATCTCCTCCTCCCTCTCCCATTCCTTTTACCCTCATTCCTGCTCATCTGCCGCCACATCATCCAAATCCCAGCGACAGTCCACTAGCTGGACTCCCTGACTCATGCCTTGGTCTCCCTCCAAGTCCTTCTCCCCTGTAGGCACAGTGATGAGGCTGCATGTCCGATCCTGCAGAAAACCCTTCCAGAACTCCTCGCTGCTCTTGGGACAAAGAACAAACAGCTAACGTCATTTTCCTGCCTGTAAGCTCTGCCCCGACTCCCCCGATCATACAGACATGCTCTCTCTTGCATTATCCCCAACCTATGCCTCCTCATATTGGAGAAGGAAATGGCAACCCACTCCAGTATTCTTGCCTGGAGAATCCCAGGGATGGGGGAGCCTGGTGGGCTGCCGTCTATGGGGTCACACAGAGTCAGACACGACTGAAGTGACTTAGCAGCAGCAGCATGCCTCCTCATGTGTGGGTCCCTCTACTTAGAACATTCCCCCAATGCATTCCCACCTTCTCCATGACAATCCTCACCATCCTTCAGGTTTCCTCTAAGACATCATGCCTTCCAAGATGCTATCCCCGAGTCTCCAGGCCTGGATAACGCGTCCAAGACACCCCACCCCTGAAATATCTTGTACTTTCCTCGTCGCAACCATCAAGCACCTGAACTCATTCTGGGACTGTAAGGTCTGTTAGTCAGGGGAGCTCACTTGCCCCTCCTGGTATTCATGACGCCCAGAATGATGCCTTCAACATAACAAGCATTCATTCAACAAACACACAAAAGATGAATCCACCTGCTGGGGAAACGTCTGCTCACAGCTATAATAATAACTACTTTATCAATTTTTTTCACTTGGGATAGTGATTTCCCAAAAGAACAGTGATATCTGAAAGAGAATCTAGAGTACAATTTCTCTTCATTCTTTATCATTTAATCTGCTTTCCATTTACCCGACTAGGGCTATCCACTGCATTAGGTGCCAAGGTGCTATGCAAATGGTTTTATGTCACTGAGGCCAAAGTAAACATTCTTTTCATTTTCACACAGTTACTCCAAATCACAGCTTCCAGAAGATGCCATTTCTAGGTGAGACATCAGAAACAGCTAAAAATGTGACAAAGTAACAGTGCCTGGGAAAGGCTGTGAAAGCACCACTTCCCATAAACTCCACGGCTTTAAGAATCTATGCACCTGGGACGCCAGATAAACAACGAGACTTAAAAGGCTCAAGTCGACAAATTTGTCTCCTCTGATACAGGAGAGAATTGTTATTTTTATTTTTAAAAGACGACGACCTTTTCATTTAAATACCAGGCTTTTTCGTCATGAATGTCTGAGAGTGGGGGGAAAAATATAGACTCTGCATAAAAGAGTCATCCATTTCAAGGAGGTTCTGTTTGTGTTGATAATTAAAAATAACACCTTCCAAAATGTTGCTCCAACTTGATGAAGGGGGGAAAAAGCACACCTCAATGCACTTTCTTATTTGTTGTGAAATGTTATCACTAATTCCCAGCACACAGGGGAAAGGGAAGATTCTTGTTGGCACACGGTCACACTTCCCCTACACCCCGTCCCACCCCACCCTCCCTTCTTTCTGCGCTGGTGGGATTATGGANAGGAGGTTCTGTTTGTGTTGATAATTAAAAATAACACCTTCCAAAATGTTGCTCCAACTTGATGAAGGGGGGAAAAAGCACACCTCAATGCACTTTCTTATTTGTTGTGAAATGTTATCACTAATTCCCAGCACACAGGGGAAAGGGAAGATTCTTGTTGGCACACGGTCACACTTCCCCTACACCCCGTCCCACCCCACCCTCCCTTCTTTCTGCGCTGGTGGGATTATGGATCTCCTCCCCCAGGTCTTGGTGTGACTGTAGCAAGCAGTTGCCTAGTGACCATGGAACTGCATCGGCCTCAACTCCACCCTGCACACATCCACACATCCCAGCTCCCTGCTCCTGTTTGGGGACTGGATGCGTGTAATATACGGGGGCAAGAGCATGTCATTTCGTGGACAGAGGGGGTCTTCTTTCCCTCTCCTCCCCTTCTGATCAGTGATACAAACTAACTGAGTGAGTGAAACACACTCATCCATTACAAAGCACATGACAGGATTATGATAGAACTGAGGTTTAATCGCAAAACCCAGTGTTGAAAAATACAGAACTTTTGCCACTGTTATCCTGAATGTACTTTATATACAGCATCATGTTTATTTGTAGAGATCACTTGCAATAACCACTAGGAGCAGTGCTTGTCAGTATCCTCTGATAACCAATAGGTAATATATTACAAAGTTTTGTGTGAGTTCCTGTAAGTTCCAAGTGCTTCCCAAGTGGCTCAGTGGTAAAGAATCTGCCTGCCAATGCAGGAGATGCAGGTTCGATCTCTGGGTTTGGGAAGGTCTCCTGGAGAAGGAAATGGTGACCCACTCCAGAATTCTCGCTTGGGAAATACCAGAGACAGAGGAGCCTGGTGGGCTATAGTCCATCGGGTCGCAAAGAGTGGGGCATGACTTAGTGACTAAATAACAACGTAAATTCCAAACAAAGGACAGAAGGTCTAAGTCGAGTTTTCAGAGTCTGCATTCACTGGCTGTGAGCCCTTAGGCAAGGCTATAACCTCACTGGGCCACAGCTGCTTCATTTCCACATTAGAAAAACAACACAGGCCAGGCCAGGTGACCTCATGAGATCCTTGCTATGTCTGAGAAAAATCAGCACTATTTTACTAACGGCCAAACAGCTCACTCTTTTCAGGATATTCTCCATAACACTTAGAAAGCACTATTTGTATGTAGAGTATTTGGCATCCATATACATGAATATAGGAGCTTCCTTAGTAGCTCGGATGATAAAGAATCAGCCTGCAACACAGGAAACTTCAGTTGGATCCCTGGGTTGGGAAGATCCCCTGGAGGAGGGAATGGCAACCCAAACCGGTATTCTTGCCTAGAGAATCCCACGGTCACAAAGAATCAGATAATCAGACACATGACCGAGCGACTAACTCTTTCTTTCTATACATGAATATACATCCAAGATAATGTTTCCTATTTAAATAATTTGCAATAAAGTTTCATGTATCATCAGTTCAGTTCAGTCGTGTCCAACCCTTTGCAACCCCATGGACTGCAGTACTCCAGGCCTCCCTGTCCATCACCAACTCCCGGAGTTTACTCAAACTCATGTCCATCAAGCCAGTGATACCATCCAACCATCTCATTCTCTGTTGTCCCCTTCTCCTCCCACCTTCCATCTTTCCCAGCATCAGGGTCTTTTCAAATGAGTCAGTTNCCAGGCCTCCCTGTCCATCACCAACTCCCGGAGTTTACTCAAACTCATGTCCATCAAGCCAGTGATACCATCCAACCATCTCATTCTCTGTTGTCCCCTTCTCCTCCCACCTTCCATCTTTCCCAGCATCAGGGTCTTTTCAAATGAGTCAGTTCTTCGCATCAGGTGGCCAAGGTATTGAAGTTTCAGCTTCAGCATCAGTCCTTCCAGTGAAGAACAAGGGGGATCAGAGCTCTAGTGTTCTGGATTTTGCCAACACAAGTGAACAGACCAAGTCACATATATATGCAGACAGCCTCAAGCTGGCATTTGTTGTTCTTTTCAGTGAACATATACCGAGCATCAACTATGTCCCAGCACTACTGCGGGCAGCAGGATGCCTATAAGGTCCATGAACAAATCAGACAGAGATCCTGTCCTGCCTGGTGGAGCTCACATTTCAGTGTGGAGAGACCGATGAGGAAAAGGCTAACACAATATCTGTGTAATTTATAGACTGCAGGTGATAATAGACAGAAGGGAAAAAGAGAGCAAGAAAGAACGCAGTGGGGCAGGGTCACGGGACTATGACCTATGGGGGGGGCAACGATTTAAAATCCAGAGCTTCCAAGGAAGGTTCGTTGAGAAGGCGGCATCTGAGCAAAGAATTAAAAGGGCGCTGAACCATGTGAACGGAGTCTCAGGCAAGAGGGTGCTGGGAAGACAGCGCAGCCAGTGCCGGCGTCGCGGCTGGAGAGCAGGTGAGCTGTCACAAGAGGAAGTTATGAGGAGGCACCGCCCAGGAAGTGAAGCAAACACTGGGGGCTGGAGGGCAGATCGCAGAGGGTTTGGGAGGCTGCTGGAGAAACCTGGAACTCCTCTGAGGAGGGGGTGACATGTTCGGATTTACAGAGAACCAAGCGAGAAGCAAATGCAGCCCAGAGGCTTTAATGTACATACCAAGACAACTTAAGGGCCCAAGAATTAGTTTACACGTTGTTTAGAGACAGCAATGGCACCCCACTCCAGTACTCTTGCCTGGATAATCCCATGGACGGAGGAGCCTGGTGGGCTGCAGTCCATGGGGTCGCTAAGAGTCGGACACAACTGAGCGACTTCACTTTCACTTTTCACTTTTATGCACTGGAGAAGGAAATGGCAACCCACTCCAGTGTTCTTGCCTGGAGAGTCCCAGGGATGGGGGAGCCTGGTGGGCTGCCGTCTCTGGGGTCGCAGAGAGTCAGACACGACTGAAGTGACTTAGCAGCAGTAGGACCAATGCTCCTGTTTCACGGCATTTAAGTCTCTGTGTAAAACATCACCTCCTCCAGAGGGCCTCCATGACTGTTGATATAAAATCATGCCCCCAACCCTGAGTTTATCTCCTTACACTACTGCTTTGTTTGCCTGCAGAGTACTCATCACTCCTTGACAGGATATCATATGCTTATTTAATTATTTCCTGACTCCTTTGGAAGAATGTAAACTGAGAAGGTGAGGGTTTTACTCTTTTGGTTATCACTATAGTGTGACACCTGACCACCTGGCCCAGAGCGGGGAGTCAGTACCAATTTGCTGAATGAATGAATGTTCTAGGAATCTAGGAGAATGCTTCAGTTCTCATTCAAAAAAAAAATAGATTACAAAATTGGTGAACAGTTAAAAATAAGCTGTCTACAAAACGACAGGTAATTTTCCATCATTAGTTGGTTTCACATTTTTATTCTTCAGACTGATGATGGGCCACTGTAATGTTTACGCTGTGCTTTTCACAAAATTGCTATATCCATATTGTGAGAAATGTGGGAAACAGAGGAAAACATTTAAAATTCCACCATGATTAAACAGTTTACAATTTTCTTCATAGTTTTCAAAGCCTGCTGCATTCTTATATGGCCTTGATAAATCCAGAGATCAAACACTTTTCTGATTTTTAAAGCTTTATCTAAACTTTCTTCTGAACTCTATACTTCCATGATTCGATAGGGAGACCAATAAAAAATATGAGCCATCCAGTAGCTCCTGCTCATCACACCTGCACTCCATTAAATGAAGAATTCCTGAGCTAGTTTCTACAGATATTGGGAAAATCTCTGCTCTTCAATCCAAGCTCTCATTTTGCCTGACTTAAAGTTAGTGACCAGTTTGGGGTTTTAACCTGCTAAGAAAAATATACTCCAGTATTATATATGCAGTATATAAAAAAATACTCCAGTACTCTTGCCTGGAAAGTCCTATGGACAGAGGAGCCTGGTGGGCTACAGTCCACAGGGTCGCAATAGTCAGACACGATTTAGCAACTAAAGCAACCAAGAATAAGATAAGGAATTTCTAGGAGAACTGTCAGAATAATCCAAAGTGTTGGTTGCTCAGGCGTGTTCAACTCCTTGCGACCCCATGGACTATAGCCTACTAGGCTCCTCTATCCATGGAATTCTCCAGGCAAGAATACTGGACTGGATTGCTATTCCCTTTTCCAGATCTTCCTGCCCCAGGGACTGACCTGGGTCTCCTGCACTGAAGGCAGATTCTTAAGCGTCTGAGCCACCTGGGACGCCGTAACAAAACCTCACTAATTCGGAGTCCCCTCTGCCCACACAGGTGCACTTCTCACATCCCTACACTTTATCTTCACACTTTCTATAAACAAGTGAGGCATTACTAAGCAAAATCAGTAACAAAGAGCCGGAAGAGAAAAGCTCACCTGCTAAAGATAAACTGCTTTCCACATTAGCAATATCATATCCAAAACAGTGTAACTGCAGCGTGAACCCAGGCCGGCCCTGGCGGACGGGCTGACAGCCACTGCGGACCACTGGGCAGCTGTCAGGGGCTGAACCTGTGCTGGACAGCGCTGTGCTACCAGATGACCAGACTCAGGTGCTAACGCAGGAGGCGGTGCCACAGGAGGACTGAGCAGCCAGGCGACGAGGAAGGACGGCTGAAACCCTGTGAAATTCACCTCTGAAACGGACAACCTGGAAAAGGAGGTGAGGCTCTTGGCCCCCTGCCATTCACTCAGGTTGTGGCAATCAAAGTTTGTCTGTTCTACCCCCTAGGCTCTCAGACACAGCCACTGAGTGATGCTGTAGGGAAGGGAAGGATGGTGACAAGCAAACGGCGCATTTAGAGGCTAAGAGGACGAGACGGGAAGGATGAGAAGGCAATGGAATCAGACATCGAGAGGCTGGGTTCTCGGCTACCCACTTGGCAAGACAGTCGTGAAGGGGGCTGAAGATTCCTGAACCTGAAAGGGGACAATGATGTCCGTTCGTAACACTGAAGGGGGCCTGAGCTAGAAGAGGCATGTCAAGGGCTTCAAAAAATACAAAGGATGATGATGATGAGATTATTCCCAATAGAGGTTTGTTAACAAGTTCACTGCAGATGGTGACTGCAGCCATGAAATTAAAAGACGCTTACTCCTTGGAAGAAAAGTTATTATGGCAGAAAGTGAAGAGGAGCTAAAAAGCCTCTTGATGAAAGTGAAAAGGAGAGTGAAAAGTTGGCTTAAAGCTCAACATTGAGAAAACGAAGATCATGGCATGCCCATCAATCATGGGAAATAGATGGGGAAACAGCAGAAACAGTGTCAGACTTGATTTTTGGGGGCTCCAAAATCACTGCAGATGGTGACTGCAGCCATGAAATTAGAAGACGCTTACTCCTTGGAAGAAAAATTATGACCAACCTAGATAGTATATTCAAAAGCAGAGACATTACTTTGCTGACTAAGGTCCGTCTAGTCAAGGCTATGGTTTTTCCTGTGGTCATGTATGGATGTGAAA
This sequence comes from Oreotragus oreotragus, assembly GCA_006410675.1. Classification (NCBI taxonomy): domain Eukaryota; kingdom Metazoa; phylum Chordata; class Mammalia; order Artiodactyla; family Bovidae; genus Oreotragus; species Oreotragus oreotragus. The sequence goes on along the minus strand of SJYX01001064.1, from coordinate 218,626 downwards.
GTTGGACTGTGAAGAAAGCTGAGCGCCGAAGAATTGATGCTTTTGAACTGTGGTGTTGGAGAAGACTCTTGAGAGTCCCTTGGACTGCAAGGAGCTCCAACCAGTCCATTCTGAAGATCAACCCTGGGATTTCTTTGGAAGGAATGATGCTAAAGCTGAAACTCCAGTACTTTGGCCACCTCATTCAAAGAGTTGACTCATTGGAGAAGACTCTGATGCTGGGAGGGATTGGGGGCAGGAGGAGAAGGGGACGACCGAGGATGAGATGGCTGGATGGCATCACGGACTTGATGGACGTGAGTCTGAGTGAACTCCGAGAGATGGTGATGAACAGGGAGGCCTGGCATGCTGCGATTCATGGGGTCGCAAAGAGTTGGACACGACTGAGTGACTGAACTGAACTGATTCCTCCCCCTGATCTGTAAAATAGAGATAATTTCTCCCTCACAATATGTTGGGAAGATTAAATGGGCTTATGGACATTACAAAGCACTGTGGACACAGACTGATGCTCAGACTCCAAGAAGAGCTATCAGCAAGCCTGTCACACTCTGAGCTCTCCTGCTCACTCATGACAGACCTCTGCTTACTCCGACAGGCCAAGTGTGAGCACAGGGTGGATTCCAGAGACACAGAAAGCAGCCAAACACAGAAAGGTATAAATACTCAAAACAACCAGAAGAAAATATGTGAACGTACATAGCAGACATTTAGTAAACAGCCATCACATGAAAAGGGTTCTTACAAACCAATAAAGAAAACACCCAAAAGTGAGCAAAGGACATCAGCAGGAAATATGCACAAAGAATATATGGCCCAATAAATATGCCAAGGTGTTCAACCTCACCAGAAATTGAGGAGAGGCAGATTAAAATAATGCAGAATTTATAAGCTAGTGTAGGAGTTGGAGCCCAGTGCAAAGCTCCTCCCTGTGGTATTTAGGGATCTCAAAGCATTTCGGCTGGCACCCATCTATTCAGCCTTAAATTAAGAAGGATGAGTTGAGAAGACCTGCCCAGGTAAACAGAGCCCCTGGTCAATTTTTTTTGCTGTTTCATTCTTAAATGTGACTAAGCAGCCAAGAAACACCGACCATTTGTGGAAAGTCTGCAACACGCAGAAGAGAAAAGCGAAAGCAAATGAGCAGACAGACAAGCGTTTCAGAGAATGAAAGAAAAGTTTAGGAGTAGCCCTTATCTTTTAGAGATATGCACGGAAATCCTTGTGGATGAAATGACAACTGGGACTCCACACCCTCCAAACCCAGCCAGAGTCCTGCTTCTGGATTTTTCAAACTGGAGCTGTGTTGGCTCAGGAAGAGGAGGGCAGTGTGGGTTAGGAACTCCCCTCTGTAGAGAAAAGCTATGGGAACGGACGCCTGGCCTCCTCAGGGCAGGAGAGGAAGCAGCGAGGAAGGACAGACTCCCCCAGGCCCTTCATCTCTACCTGCTGAGTTCTGAGTCCTCAGCGTCTCCCCAAATCCCGTAGGCTCCCCCAGGGTCCCCTCAGCAAACCTCTTCTGCAGTGAACACTGTTAAGGATGGGTTTCTGCTGTTGACAAGAACATGAATCCTGAGAGCCAATACGGGAGTCAGCCGGGAAGGCAAGGATTCAAGGAGGTGAGGCTGGTGTTTCGGCTATTTCATACTTGATCCCGCCACCCTTTACTGAGTGCCAATCCCATGCTAGGCATGGTTCCAGATGCTAGAAAATACAAAGGTAAAGAGACATGGCCCACTGATCTCAAAAAATTAAGTTTACTATCACCAGAGGCTTAGAGAATATAATTGAGGGAACTCTTGTTCCACCAGAAGAAACAAACATTTCAGAAGACAAGACAGAGAAAAGTCAGTAGCTTCTAACAGCCTGGAAGACAATGGATTTTAAATGATCCTAGTTAGTTAAAACTAGGTTGGTGACATGATCTATTGATAAAAAGCTAGATTTCTGAAGTGACTAACCAGGTACAAGTACAATATAATACAAAAAAGGGGAGCCGAGAAACCATGAATGACACAAAAGTTAAAATGTGTTACAACCTCAATGGCAGTGGGAATCTGCTGGTGATACAGACAGACTCAAGACTTTGGGACGCCCCAGCAGCCATTTCAGAATCAGCAGCTAAAAAATGTCTCCTGGACGCAGAGAGGTGAGAGGTGAGGCCAACAGAGAGGAAATGTCCTGTTGAGTTTCCAAGGCCTTGTTCCTAGGACAGACCTGGGAGGAACAGAATCTTCATTAAGCAGAAGGGCCTGCCAGCTCATGGTCCAGAGCGTCATGGTGAAAAGCCACTGGGCCTCCATTTCTGCAGGACACCAATGGAGGGCTGCGAACACACCAGTGTCCCCACAAGGCCTGAAGGCCAGGGTCACAGGGTCACGGTCAGCGGTGATAGTGATGCTGGCGGTGACACCGACTGCCTGTTTCTGATGGAGCAGAGACAAGAGCATACAGATCACTTGTGAGAAAATTCTGGACTGAATGGGCCTTTTCACTGCCTCTTTCTCTCAGGCCCCTTTTGTAGAGAGACAGAGCAGGAAACAAAGAAGAGATTTATCACCGTGAGCCCGTCCAGCAGCTGTTTTCTCGTTGTCTCTCGTTTGACTTCTCTCAAGAGAGCAGAGCTATCTACTCAAGCCAAGCAGGTGTTTAAGGCAGGTGATTTTGTTTCCATTAATTTTCTGAAGTAACAGTAAACCAGACAATAGAGTTACGTCATGCAGTCCTGAAACCAGAACCCGGCGTGTAACCCCTGGTGGGGTGTGTTTGCTGAAGGACCAGGGGTCCGCCCCCTGTTGCCCTAGCACCTTCCGTCTCTAGTTCTCGGAGTAAGCGGAACCTTAGCGGTCACCAACCGTCCCTACCCTCGACATCTAGATCAATCATCATTAACAATGTGTTCAATAGAAGGTGAGGTTGGAGGCTTTCAGCTCTGGGGGAAAAACCAGACAAAGCATCATCTTCATTGCCCAGATAAACCATCACGTTAATAACCATAAGGACAGCTGCACTACTGTAAAGGAGGTGAATAAAAGCAATGAAACATTTCTGCTTTCACGTTTAGGCTTCAGTTCAGTCGCTCAGTCGTGTCCGGCTCTTTGCGACCCCATGAATCGCAGCACGCCAGGCCTCCCTGTCCATCACCATCTCCTGGAGTTCACTCAGACTCACGTCCATCGAGTCCGTGATGCCATCCAGCCGTCTTATCCTTGGTCGTCCCCTTCTCCTCCTGCCCCCAGTCCCTCCCAGCATCAGAGTCTTTTCCAGTGAGTCAACTCTTCACATGAGTTTCAGCTTTAGCATCAGTCCTTCCAAAGAAATCCCAGGGTTGATCTTCAGAATGGACTGGTTGGATCTCCTTGCAGTCCAAGGGACTCTCAAGAGTCTTCTCCAACACCACAGTTCAAAAGCATCAATTCTTCGGTGCTCAGCTTTCTTCACAGTCCAACTCTCACATCCATACATGACCACTGAAAAAACCGTAGCCTTGCCTAGACAGACCCTTCTCAAACCTATGAATCTAGCCCGAGCCCTGGATGGACCTCCCAATGCTTCTGTGACCCTCCAAGAAGGCCCAGAGCACGGGCCTGCCTCTGCACCACAGCAGCCCATGGCCCCAGGAGGGAGGGCTCCTCTCCTCCCAGTGGGCAACATTTGTCACTTGGGGACCGAGGAGAACGGTCCACCTTCTCACGCAGATGGCAGATGGCCCCTGGCTTACAATGATCTGATTCACAACCTCTCTACCACCATATGATGGTACAAATTTGATACTCATTCAGCAGTGATGTTTATACATGAAATTCTGAATTCAGATCTTTTCCCGGCTTGGCAGCACGCAGCCCCATGGACTCTCACAATGCAGGGCAGTGAGCCAGAGCTCCCGTCGGTCCCGTGATCATGAGGGTAAACAACCGACAGCCTGACAGCATTCTGAACCCAGACAGCCATTCTGGCTTGCTGTCAGTACAGTGTTCAATAAATTACCAGTCAACACTTTATTATAAAACAGGTTTTCTGTGGATTGATTTGGCCCAATTGTAGCCTAACGTCAGTGTTCTGAGAGTGATTAAGACTGGCGGGGCTTGCTTCCCTGATGGTCCAGGGGTAAAGAATCTGCCTGCCAATGCAGGAGACACTGGTTCGATCCCTGGTCCAGGAAGATCCCACATGCCGTGGAGCAAACAAGCATGTGTGCCACAACTATTGAGCCAGTGCCCTAGAGCCCAGGAGCCACAGCTACTGAGCCCACAGGCTGTAACTACCAAAGACATGCTCCCTAGAACCCATGCTCCACAATGAGACGAGCACAGACCACAACTACAGGGTAGCCCCGCTCTCACAACGAAAGAAGAGTCCATGCGGGAACAAGGACCCAGAACAGCCAGAGATGCATAAAATTATTTTTAAAAAAGAACTCATTTAAGACTGGTGAGGCTAAACCACAATGTTCCGGGAGGATGTAGTAAATGCATTTTTGAGTTAACAGTATTTTTACCCGATGATGGGTTCATCCTGAGGCTTTTTGTGTGTCAGCTTACCTTTAGTTTTCTCCTACTGTAGAGCCACTGTCTCCAGGAGCAAACATCCGGTGACACATTTCTCTCTCTTTCTCCATGTAGTCCCTGTAATAGCTGCAGGGAGAAATACCCAGTAGTTAGAGACGCGCAGTATCTATGGCAAGTGACACCTGGTGGCTAGAATTCTCCACTCAGGGCCAGAAACACCGCAACTTCAGCAGGCCTCAACCCCAATCAGGAGTGGGTGGAAACAATGCTGGAGGAGGCGGGGAATGGAGGGGCTCCCCAGAGGGCTGTTCAGGAAACCCTTGGACAAAAAGCCCACCATCTGCAAAGACAGCAGCCTCGAAGGCTGGGAGCCGCGTCCAGCTGAGCAACACCTCATACTCGAGAGATCTCTCATTTATCTTGGGGTTTTCCTGCTAAAAAATGGTCAGATTCCAAAATTTTTACACCTTTCTTAACAGGATATTTATAAATACCAGAAAGGAAATTTTTCTAAGTCTTCAAGGCTGATTGGGGGCAGGAGGAGAAGGGGACGACCGAGGATGAGATGGCTGGATGGCATCACGGACTCAATGGTGTGAGTCTGAGTGAACTCCGGGAGTTGGTGATGCACAGGGGGGCCTGGCGTGCTGCGATTCATGGGGTCGCAGAGAGTCGGACACGACTGAGCGACTGAACGGAACGGAACAAGTTCTCAAGGATTTATGGAATGACTGCCATCAGTGCACTCTGCACGTTGTTACAGATGGAACTGCGTCCGTCCCGCCGACCATCTACATTTACACGTGCAGCCCAAACCCCCAGTGAGACTGTATCTGGAGCTGAGGCTTTTAAGGAAGTAATGAGGTTAAATGAGGTCTGAAGAGTGGGCCTTGGTCCAACAGGACTGAATTTCTTGTGAAAAGAGGAAGACACACCAGGATTGTGCATGCACAGAAGACCACGTGAGGTCACAGGGAGTCGGCAGCCGTCTGCAAGCTGACAGGCAGCCACGCCAGAAACCAACCCCGCTGGCACCTGGATCCTGGATTTCCAGCCTCCAAAACCACGGGGAAACACACTTCTGTAGTTTAAGTCAACCAGCTTCTGGTATTTTGTTATGGCAGCTTTGGCAATCTAATGCAGATATGTGATCTCATGTCATCCACATTATATTATCATCCGCACTTTCAAATATAGAAACAGAAGCACCAGAGGTGTTCAGCAAGTTGACTAAAGTTGCACAGCTCTTGCGAAGTGGAACTAGAACTGAATCCAAGAAATGATTTCAGGACTCACATTCCTAACAGCTGTTGAAACAGAATACAAGGTCATATGATTAATATCTACAGTGACAAAAAAAAGAAAAACAACGCTTTTATCAGAAAAATCTACAGTAAATACAATTTACTTTGCAATTTTACTTCTCCCCTTCTCATCATTCAAACAGTAAGTAGTCTGGTGGGTAAGCCTGTCTCAAGCTTCTCTATCTGAGGCTCGGGGGGTCTGGCAGCAAGCCTACGAGGTCCATGTTCTCCTGGAGTTTATGTGCCAGTGAGGAAGGCCAGTCAACCACCGAATGGAAAAAAGCAGACACTGATAAGCGCAAAGACAAAAATAAAACCGGAAGTTGTGGTGACAGGTGGGGGCCAGACGGTCCTTTTCTCCATAGCCAGTGACTGAACGCGTGCCAGGAGATGACCTCAAACCAGACCCAGCTCCTAATTCTGGGGCAGCTCCTAGTGTGGGCTGGCAGCCCCCAGACTCAATGCACCCCCCACTTCTTCCTCTATAAAGTGGGCCTTTTGCTCTAACAGTCTCAGTTCAGTTCAGTCGTTCAGTCGTGTACAACTCTTTGTGACCCCATGGACTGCAGCACACCAGGCCTCCCTGTCCATAACCATCTTCCCAGAGTTTACTCAAATTCATGTCCTTTGAGTCAGTGATGCCATCCAACCATCTCATCCTCTGTCATCCCCTTCTCCTCCCACCTTGTATCTTTCCCAGCATCAGGGTCTTTCTTCTTTAATGGTCTACGGCTTCCTTGATTAAGTCAGGAAGTTATTCAGGCAATATTTACCCTAACTCAGTTATTAAGCTAGAGAAGGCAATGGCAACCCACTCCAGTACTCTTGCCTGGAAAATCCCATGGACGGAGGAGCCTGGTGGGCTACTGTCTATGGGGTTGCACAGAGTCGGACACAACTGAAGTGCCTTAGCAGCAGCAGCAGCAGTTATTAAGCATAATGGGAATTATAAAGACTATAATAAAATGTATTCTCTCCTTCAGAGGATTCCTGAAGTTTTCCAGTGAGAGACATAAAGGTTGCAGGAAGAACGGAGGGAAGGGGAGATCATTGAACTGGATTGAACAAGCTTTAGTGCTGACAGTAATAGCCCTTGGATGCTGACTGTGGAATACCATACCTATAGTCAGACACTTCCCATCTTCACTGGAGAGGGAATGTGGAGAAAGGAGTTTGAGATGAAAGAGGGAAAGTTAAGATCAACAAAAGGGTGGGTTTGGGGGACCTTAAAGAAGGCTGTATGCTGAAGAATTGATGCTTTCAAATTGTGGTACTGGAGAAGACTCTTGAGAGTCCCTTGGACTGCAAGGAGATCAAACCAGTCAATCCTAAAGGAAATCAACCCTGAATATTCATTGCAAAGACTGATGCTGAAGCTCCAAGACTTTGGCCACCTGATGCAAAGAGCCACCTCACTGGAAAAGACCCTGATATTGGGAAAGACTGAGGGCAAAATAAGAGAGCGATAGAGGATGAGATGGTTAGACAGCATCACTGACTCTACGGACATGAGTCTGAGCAAACTCCTGGAGACAGTGAAAGACAGGGAAGGCTGGAGTGCCGCATCCATGGGGTTGCAAAGAGATGGACGTGACTGAGCAACTGAACAGCAACAGAAAGTAAGACGTTGGATAAAAGTGACAAAGTTATGGATTCTTTTTTTTTCTGGAGAGCCTAATCAGCCAAAGGAACTGTCTCTTGGCATGGCTTGCTCAGAAGTAGAAGGCTAGCATGGCTCACCCAGGAGGGGCCAGAAGGCTCCCATTAATGAAGAGTTAGTCACTCAGCCAAGTCCAGCTCTTTGCTACCCCATGGATGGTAGCCTGTCAGGCTCCTCTGTCCATGGAATTATCCAGGCAAACCTACTAGAGTGGGTTGCCATTTTCTATGCCAGGGGATCGTCCCGACCCAGGGGCTGAACCTGGGTCTTCTGCACCGCAGGCCGATTCTTTACCATCTGAGGCACCAACTAATCCAGGAAACTTGAAACCATACAATTTCACACCCTACCAGTGAGTGGTGGTGCAGATTTTTTGTGTATTTAGTGAAATATACATGGGAAGATCATGTGTGTGTTTGGGGCTGTGGGTATGATTGTTGACAGGGTACACTTGAACTCCTGGTTTACCTGACCGAAAATATTCCAGAGGCCTTTCCAATACATTCATGATACATGACAACTTAGTTTTATTCAATGAAATTTACTAATTCAGATTCGCTTTTAAAAACCCTTAAGAGTTGGCTAAAAATAAAGATTGAATTTTAAAATGTGTTAAAAATAGACTGGGTTTTATTTCATTCATTTTAGAACACTCTAAATTGACACACATTTTTCACTCTAATTGTTGCCTAGGAGATCTTATTATTACATACAAGGCCCTTACAACTTGCAGCCTTTCAGAGTGGCAAAGTGTTCTAAAAATACTTTAAAAGTGCCCTCAGGATGCTCCATGACAGGGGTGGATGAGCTGAGTTGTACCAGAGGAATAAGGACCGACTCACTGAGGACAGCAGAATCAGAGAAAAACACCCAGGTTAGAAACACACCTGCCTTTTGGTGTCAGGACACAAACTCAGCGCGCAGAGGACCTACCAAAACGTGGTGAACTGTCAGAATTCCAAGATCACTTTGATGGTTAGGGTGGATCTTTAAAGGAGAGCATGTGATTTAATAGCCTGGCCCAACACACAACGCTGGCGTCAAAGAGTAAGACCTGAAGAGTATTGACGACCGTAACAAAGCTGGAATAAGAGTCTGTCATTTCTCCTAAAGGGCTTCCCTGGTGGCTCAGAGGTGAAGAATCTACTTGCCAATGCAGGAGATGCAGGTTTGATTCCTGGGTCGGGACGACACCCAGGAGAAGGAAACAGCAACCTTCTCCGGTCTTCTTGCCTAGGAAATCCCACAGGGGGACCTGCTGGGCATCAGTCCATGGGGTCGCAAAGAGTCAGACACGACTGAGCAACTAAGCACAGCATAGAGACTAAACAACATTTCTCGTAAAGCTTTAAGTGAAGGGTGATGAGGGGAAGGGTGGAGAGGAAGGAGAAGGGCTGGCGGGGGCTGGTGATGACTAGTTAATATGCTGTGTAAACCACTGTATACCTTTGTATTTAAAGGCAGTAGTTCAACCAGCAAATGACATGTGATAAATCACTGGCGAACACTTGTGGACACATTCACAGTGCATTTGCAATTATTGTAAATATTATCATTTGAAATCTCTCACGTGTACATTTATATTTTATCATTTTCTCCACTTTGAGTCTCCTACTGCTGGGAGATGAACTGCCCCAAAAAAGCTGTTCGGGATATTCTAGATGCTTGTGGACTTTTAACATTTGTCTTGTGAATCCCTAGTGCTTGAAAGAACCGAAGCAATTAAATTCACCCCAGCTGTGTGTGTTCAGACACCAACAGGCTCAGCCCCAGTACTGACACCATTCCTGGGGCCCCATCACTTTTCTTAGCATCCTGTGGTTTGATTCCAAAGCTGAGAAAAAGGGAGGGTTCACCTTCGCGACAATACCAATCACTTCAGCGCTGTCAGCCCCATTCTCTGATCTCTCCAGAAGTGTCTGGAGTTTTACAGGTTCAAACTGTGACAAAGCAATGCAGAGAACGAAATCCTACTCTGAGAAACACACATACACAGATTCCAAGCATGGCTTCTTTGTGGCCTGTGGAGCCTGGAGTGGTCCCCTTACCTTTATCATAGATTTCCTTCAAGACCCCTCGTTTTATCAGCTCCTCTCTGCTTTGCCTCATGGATATTTTCCTTTCCAGGGCTGTAAGCGAAACACAGAGAAGTAGGTGTGAGTCGGTAACAAAGACCATTAAAAAAAAAAAAGCATATTTTAAGATGTGCTGAAATATAATGTATGGGAAAGCTTCTGTAAATCATACTTGACTAATGTAAGCTAATGATACCAGTGAACGGCTACTATGATCAGCATCTTAATCTGCTTATTTCATTTCATCTTCAAGACAATCCAATTACCTATGATGCAGGCGTTTTCACTTCACTTTATTTAATTGTGATACATCGTTGAGGAAACTACCACAGGGCAGCTCAACCACCTCTCAGAACCACACTGGGAAGAGGATCTAGGATTCGAAGCCAGAAATGCTAACTTCATCCTTGGTTTAACTTCTGCATCACATAGCATCTTCTAGAGTGTGACCTTTCCTCAGAAAGGGATTCCTCAAAAGGGGTTCCTCTTTTAATTACCTAGTTCATACAGATCATGTCTTATTGTCTTATTGAGGATTTAGTCGCTTCTCAACTATTAAAAGATGGTATGAAAACATCTCTTCTAAAGCTCCCTGGATTGGTACCCAGGTCCTGGATTGGTACCCAGGTTCCCAAGGAGAGATTGAAGGGGCTGGGGGAGACCTCCGAGGGACACTCGCCTGTCTCTCTCGGCTCCCAGCGAGGAATGAAGGAATGGTTCAGTTCCCAAACGTCCCTACGGGGACCCAGCCACTCACCTGAGCCAACCGCTCAGGCACGTAGGGGCTGGGGGACGGAAAAGGAAGCATTTCCTCGGGTCAGTGGTGTGATGGAGGGCAAGTCAAGTGGGAACAGAGCCCACGAGTGAGGAAGGCGGCGGGGCAGCACACAGGGCAGGCCAGTGGCTCCAGGCAGGACGGGGGGATTGGCAGGGCCTGTAGTAGAAGCAACGCTCTTCCAGCGCTGACATCCAGGAAGCACTGAGAGGAAGTGAGAAGTGACTGTGGTCCCTTCGGTCAGCTTGAGAGCCTTTGCCTGCTTTGGTTACAGAGTCATCCGGGGGCGCGGGCGCGGGGTCGGAAACATCAGTTATAAAATGTGAAAACAATTTTATGCAGATAAATTTAGATACAGTTTAATTAAACACACACAAGTCTCAGTAGAATTTAATGCAAAAAATATATGAGTAAGAACTAGAAAGAAAGCAAGGAAACAAGAATTGTGATTGAACTCTGTTGCCCACTAGCTGTCCGATCTTCACCAAGTCACTCTGCCAGTCTGGAAAGACACTGATGCCTCCCCTGCCACCATTTAACAGGTCCGGCCTGGGGCCTGACCGCTATATGACAGTAAAAAGCTCTCTGGGTTATCCTCAAGCACATCAGGACTGAAAATCCCTGACTATCCATTTGGAAACTTATTATTTTAAAGATGTATTCTAATGCCCTCCCTTAGATTACCATGAATTCAGTGGTATGAGAAGGAAAAATAAATGTTAGCCCTGGCAGACAGCTTACTGAGAACATATTAATAAGAAGATGATGTATCTAAACCTATAGCCCCCAGAAGTGAGGGCAGGAAGGCTGTATGGAAAGATAAGGGTTAGAAGTGAATGGGGAAACTATTAGGCAGTGTTCGCTTTGGGAGGTGAAGGAGTCTTATGTCCTGAACCAAAGGACAAGATATGGTGGGAAGAGGGCAGAAAGTGCTCTTGTGCAGAAGGGGGATTTCCCGGGGAAGGGGAAGAGAAGCGTGTGCCATTAGGTCAGAAAGTTCTGCCTGATTTTAAAAAACATTTGCTCAGCAGCACAGTAGGAAAGACTGAATAGGCAAGACGAAGTGGATGTTTTCAAGGTAAAAGTTTATTAGCGACCTTCTGGATGAATAAAGAAGTGTCGTCCTGTCCTGAACCATGTAAATGAACAGATTTCCCTTCAACAAAACAAGTTTCGCAGGGGCTTTTCAAAATCGTGGAGTAAAGCGGGTGAGCAGAGCCACAGATAGAAACGAAGGATCTGCAGGCAAGGCGGGCAGAGCCCTGGACACGGGGGTCTGAGAGCTCCAGCACCAGCAGAATATGGACGCGCTCAGGCCAACCGCTGTTACCCGGGCCTCAGCTGTCTCTCCACACTCAGTCAACAACTGAGGACCAGCTGCCCACAGCGCAAGGAACTCCACCGGGGCTGGGGATGATGGTGAGCAGAGGGACAGCCCCTCCCTCCCAGAGACCATAGGCTAACGTGCGATTCAGTCATCAAAGGAGACGCCACCTCATCCGTGATTGCAAATCGAGATGGGCCTCAAAAGAAGACATGCTTCCATCAGAGCATATGCTAAAGAACCTCCTCCGCGGGGGAGTAAAGAACCCGCCTGCCAATGCAGGAGACTCGGGTTCAATCCCTGAGTTGGGAAGATCCCCCGGAGAAGGAAATGGCAACCCACTCTAGTATTCTTGCCTAGGAAATCCCACACACAGAAGAGCCTGGCGGGCTACAGTCCATGGGGCTGCAAAAGAGTCGGACACGACTGAGTGCCTGAACAAGAGCAACAGCTGGGGAATTAGAGAAGGCTTTTCTGGGGAGAGACCCCCAAGTTGGGTCTGAAAGCTGAATGTATGTTGTCTTAGCTCAGGGCAGTCGGGGAGGAACTGGAAAACACTCCAAACAGAGCAAGCAGTGGGGATCAGGGTGCCGTGGACGAGCAGAGCGGAAGCCGGTGTGACTGCACAGCCAGCACCAGCTGGAGGATGATGGTTTGAGATGCAGTCAGAGGGGCAGGGGGCGCTGGGTCATGCAGGGCCTGCCTGACCACGTTCTTCCAAGGGAAATGTGAAGAAACTGATCGGGTTCGAGTTATTTGACAGACCAGTGTCCACTTCAGCATGGAGGACGGGCTGGACGGAGGCCGGTTACTGGGTGATTGCAGGAGTCTGGGCAGAAGTTGAAGGCAGCTACACAAGGATGCCGAAGATAAACATGGAGTTGTTAAGAAATGAAAAAAAAAAAAAAATAGTGACCACAAGAGCAAAAACATCAGTTAAAAACAAAAGTAGTAAATCTAAGCAGATGATTAAATTAAACTTTAGGCCACAGTAAGTGAGAGGGCAGCATTAAAATACAAGGATTAGATATACGGCATATATCTAAAGATATATGGTGAAGATATATAAAGATATAAAGGTGAAGGGGCTTCCCCAGTGGCTCAGTGGCAAAGAATCTACCTGCGACACAGGAGATGCGCGTTTGATCCCTGCGTTGGGAAGATTCCCTGGAGGAAGAAATGGCAATCCACTCCAGTATTCTTGCCAGAAAATCTCACGGACAGAGGAGCCTGGCAGACTAGTCCCCAGTGTCGCAGAGAGTCAGATATGACTGAGCAGTTGAGCATGAGCACAGGCACATAAAGGTGAATTTCTAAAACCGATTATTTTAACCTCTAACATAACAGAACCAAAGCAGAAAAAGCAGGAAGCTGACTTCCCCCACCAAAATGAAAATATAGGTTAGGTAGCAACAATGCAATTCCTTGGATCTTCAGAAAAGAACCATATTTCTGGGCTGCAGTAATGCAGTAAATGTAAAACACTGTAAAAGGCTTTCAAGATAGTCCTGTGGCAACTGAAACACCAAAATAAAGTTGCATAAACAAGCAAATGTGCAAACGCTAAAGCAGTGCTATCCAGTCTAAAATTCCACACCAACATATGAAACAGCCTAAGGAGGAAAAGGGGGAAAATGACTGATTGGCTTTTATAGACCAACGAAGAATCAGAAGAGTAGGTTCACTCAAAGAGTGGCCCACCGTTTCCTCCCATCCTTTCCGCCTCCTGAACCACCTTTTAAAGCTTCATATATCCCCTCTTTCTTGCTTGAAATGAGTGAGAGAAGGACTTCTCAACTACTGTACCCAATACAGCTCCCAAAAACAAGTTAAAAGGTTAGCCCATCTCTGGAAGGCTCTCTAAGCTTGTCATTAAAAACATATTAATGTAAAAGTCATCCAGGAAACCTTGAAAAGCATAGTTATTCTTGCACCTTTATCAACATCTATTGACCACGTCTTTTCATTTTCCATTTTTTGGATCTGTTGACATCTCGGGGCCACGCTGATCCTAGAGTCGGCCCCTCGCAGGGAGCCTGCCTTTCCTATGCAAACCGACCTATCTAGAGCCCCACCCTCAACCACCTCCTTCACAGAGTTCTTACAGAAAATAGGCCACTCTCCCTCTGCCCTAATCACCACAGGGCCAGGTACCAGGCAACTGGAGACACTCCTTAAACCCCAGAGTCCACTACAATGAGTCAAACCAGCCAGGTAAGCCCATTTACCCTGTCCTGCCCATTGCTTCTTGTGGAAACCACGAAAAAAGGCTCTTGCCCACCTTTTCCTCCCATTCTTTCTGTCTCCTGAACAACCTGCTTTGGCCCTCCATGGCCTGGCATGCCCTTTCTCTTGCAAGCTGTGAGAATAACAAACTCTTTTCAATGGCAATCGTCTCGATCTGTTGGCTTCACCATACCTGAATAATAAGAAAACCTACATTTAAAAACATACCTATCATTGCACTGGTTTGTAAACAAACGTAAAAAACTAAGGTTATTTTTCTCCACAGCTTTATGTTCCATTCTACTGCTTGGAAGTCTGTTTACAATTGAGTGAAAGCTTTATAAATAGGAAGCCTGGTGAAAGAAGGACTCTCAACAGTAAGTTCCATCAAAGCCCAGGGACCAACTTTGGTAACGGAATAACAGCAGTTTTAACCACTTTTGTAAACTTTTTTTGAGCCAGTACTGCAGTTTATGCCATGTTTACTAAAAGCCAGTTCCCCATCACCTCCAATTAATTTTTTCAGTTTCCCTATACATTCGGATTTGTGCTAAGCCAAGGAATCCTATGCTTCTTTGACATCGAAGAATTAAAACTGGCATCTTGGAAGGGCTTGTTCTTGCTTAGTGAATGCCTGGGCTGGATAAATTTGTTAAAAATAGCTAGAACGTTCTCTTTTTATTTTCTGCATGTGCACACATGCATGCTTTTTTGAAAATTTATGGAAATAGATGAATCATTTTAACAGTAAATAATTTAAGAAATAGGAAACAAACTTCTTTTTCATTGTCCCTCCTTCCAAACACCCAGCTCATCACCTCTCACCACTGGCTTTCTTTGGTAATGTCCCTCTCTCTCTCCTCCGTCTCTCTCCACTCCTTTTCCACACACTCCCACACTATATAAATACAGTTTTTAAAACCACAAATGGGCGCATTCTGCTCACATTATTCCACAACTCTTTTTTTCTCCTCTCATTTATGAATATGTTTTGGAAATCTTCCCGTTGGTACAGACAGAAAACACCTCATTTTTTTGAGTACCGCCTACCATTACATGGATCTAAGTTTTCCACACACTCCCACACTATATAAATACAGTTTTTAAAACCACAAATGGGCGCATTCTGCTCACATTATTCCACAACTCTTTTTTTCTCCTCTCATTTATGAATATGTTTTGGAAATCTTCCCGTTGGTACAGACAGAAAACACCTCATTTTTTTGAGTACCGCCTACCATTACATGGATCTAAGTGCCAAATTCAGACTTAAATTGAAGAAAGCAGGGAAAACCACTAGACCATTCAGGTATGACCTAAATCAAATCCCTTACGCTTATACAGTGGAAGTAACAAATAGATTCAAGGGATTAGATCTGATAGACAGAGTGTCTGAAGAACTATGGACGGAGGTTCGTGACATTGTACAGGAGGCAGGGATCAAGATCATCCCCAAGGAAAAGAAATGTAAAAAGGCAAAATGGTTGTTTTAGGAGGCCTTACAAATAGCTGTGAAAAGAAGAGAAGTGAAAGGCAATGGAGAAAAGGAAAGATATACCCATTTGAACGTAGAGTTCCAAAGAATAGCAAGGAGAGAAAAGAAAGCCTTCCTCAGCGATCAATGCAAATAAATAGAGGAAAACAATAGAATGGGAAAGTCTAGAGATCTCTTCAAGAAAATTAGAGATACCAAGGGAACATTTCATGCAAAGATGGGCTCGATAAAGGACAGAAATGGTATGGACCTAACAGAAGCAGAAGATATTAAGAAGAGGTGGCAAGAATACACAGAAGAACTATACAAAAAAGCTCTTCATGATCCAGATAATCGTGATGGTGTGATCACCAACCTAGAGCAAGACATCCTGGAATGTGAAGTCAAGTGGGCCTTAGGAAGCATCACTACCAACGAAGCTAGTGGAGGTGATGGAATTCCAGTTAAGCCATTTCAAATCCTAAGAGATGATGCTGTGAAAGTGCTGCACTCAATATGCCAGCAAATTTGGAAAACTCAGTAGTGGCCACAGGACTGGAAAAGGTCAGTTTTCATTCCAATCCCAAAGAAAG
>SJYX01001064.1:174317-201635 GCA_006410675.1 Oreotragus oreotragus | reverse complement strand
TCAAGGCTGTATATTGTCACCCTGCTTATTTAACTTATATGCAGAGTATACCATGAGAAACGCTGGGCTGAATGAAGCACAAGCTGGAATCAAGACTGCCGAGAGAAATACCAGTAACCTCAGACATGCAGATGACACCACCTTTACGACAGAAAGAGAAGAGGAACTAAAGAGCCTCTTGATGAAAGTGAAAGAGGAGAGTGAAAAAGTTGGCTTAAAGCTCAACATTCAGAAAACTAAGATCATGCATCTGGTCCCATCACTTCGTGGCAAATAAATGCGGAAATAGTGACAGACTTTATTTTTTGGGCTCCAAAATCACTGCAGATGGTGATTATAGTCATGAAATTAAAAGACCCTTGCTCCTTTGAAGAAAAGCTATGACCAACCTAGACAGCATATCAAAAAGCAGAGACATTACTTTGCTAACAAAGGTCCATCTAGTCAAAGCTATGGTTTCTCCAGTGGTCATGTATGGATGTGAGAGCTGGACTACAAAGAAAGCTGAGTGCCAAAGAATTGATGCTTTTGAACTGTGGTGTTGAAGAAGACTCTTGAGGAGTTGCAAGGAGATCCAACCACTCCATCCTAAAGGAAATCAGTCCTGAATATTCACTGGAGGAACTGATGTTGAAGCTGAAACTTCAATACTTTGGCCACCTAATGCAAAGAACTGACTCATTGGAAAAGACCCAGAAAATGGGAAAGACTGAAGGCAGGAGGAGAAGGGGACGACAGAGGATGAGACGGTTGGATGGCATCACCGACTTGGTGGACATGAGTTTGAGCAAGCTCCACGAACTGGTGAAGTACAGGGAGGCCTGGAGTGCTGCAGTCCATGGGGTTGCAAAGAGTCGAACACGACTTAGTGACTGAACTGAAGCGGCAGAACTTATTTCACCATCTGAAACTGAAGGAAGTTTAAGTTGCTTCACCTTTTTGGGCCTATAAACATTGCCACTGTGATTATATCTGTTCAGGCACCCACATGAACAGGCATAAGAATTTTTCTAGTATGTACCACTAGACTTAGTGGGCAGAGGGTGCTTTTGATGTGCTCCAGTACTGATGAAGAAAGAAACTCTTATATTTCATAAAATGAGGAAATGGGGAAAAAAGCAATATCAATTCTTTTTAGTCATCTGCTTCTTCTCAGAGTACCAGGGCAGGGAGCAATTCATATATTTCTCTAGGATAATCTATCTTTGTTGAATTCTCTGCACAACTGCCTTAAATTACACTCTGTATCGGATAGAAGTTTGAAGGGGATAAAACAATTGACAAATGATGAAATCTACAGTAACTTACTGCAGAGCCTTATGCCTTCAGTGGTTAAAATAGTCAGTCTGCTAAGTACTGGGTTGGCCAAAAAGTTCATTTGGGTTTTTCTGTAAGATGGTGTGAGGAAACCTGACTGAACTTTTTGGTTAATCCAGTAAAATCTGTAGCCTTTATCCCTTTAAAATTTGACAACTCCACTGAAAGTGAATTTAGGCTAGAGATCTACAAGTAACAAATGGAATGAGCCTCCGGAACCTGGAATCTATCTCTACTTCCCATGTGACATCATAAAAAGGAGGATTATTAATATGGTGCAACAACTACAGACTAGAAAAACCGAACATGAAACAATCAACCCACATTTACATTATTTCCATCTTCTTTAAGATGAAGAGAGTCTCCAAGCTAAGTGCATACAAACAACATATAAAAGAGGAGAAAGAAAAGCAAGGATTTGGAGGGACAGAATAAACCCAGACGTCTTCCACTGCAAAAGAGGAGAAAGCCAATGCCATTTACCTCTTATTTCATAAGACAATAAATGAGAAAAGCAACAACACTGTTGATCTAAGTGGAGGAGGAAATGGCAACCCACTCCAGTATTCTAATGCCTGAAAAAGTCCATGGTAAGAGGAGTGTGGTATCCAGTCCATGGGTTGCAAGGAGCTGGATACAACTGGGCACACATGTCAATCTAAATGCTGTGCTGAAGAAGTTAAAAAAAATTCAATCCTAAATGCTTAGTTTTAGACAGAATGGTATGATAAACACACTCAAGAAGTTCTGTTAATCTAGAAGCAATCTGTGTAAGCACCAAATTTTTACCAACTCAGATGATTTCAGGAGTCCTATGCATATCTAAAACATTTTGCTAAGTGTAGAGTCACTAGGCAAGAAGGTTTTTCCATTGATTATTCAAAGAAAAGCTTACTGAACCTAATTCAAGATGAAAAACATCTTTTAAAATATTTCATGCTGCTACTGCTGAGTCACTTCCGTCGTGTCCGACTCTGTGCGACCCCATAGACAGAAGCCCACCAGGCTCCCCCGTCCCTGGGATTCTCCAGGCAAGAACACTGGAGTGGGTTGCCATTTCCTTCTCCAATGCATGAAAGTGAAAAGTGAAAGTGAAGTCGTCACTCAGTTGTGTCCAACTCTTAGCGACTCCATGGACTACAGCCTACCAGGCTCCTCTATCCACAGGATTTTCCAGGCAAGAGTACTGGAGTGGGGTGCCATTGCCTTTCCAAAATATTTCATAATTAACATCAAATGATCCTCAATATCAGAGACTGAACAACAAGGTCTTACTGTATAGCACATGGAAGTAAATTCAATACCCTGCGATAAACCACAGAGGAAAAGAACATGAAAAAGAATGTGTATATATATAAATAAATGAATATATATTATGTACATACATAATATATATATATTTAAATGAATCACTTTGTTGTACAGCAGAAATCAACACAACATTGTAAATCAATTACACTTCAATAAAATTAAAAACAAAACAAAACAGAGGCACTGTTGAAAAACTCTTTTCCCTCTAAAAATCTAAAGCATGTGGAAATTCCACCTAAAGGGTAGAAACTAACAGTTCAGTGTCTTCATCACGTAAGCATAGCTCCATATTTCCCCCCATTGTTACAATATGAACTTCAGCGACGGTGCAAGTGGAGTGAATACGTGAATGAAGTTCCTTATTTCCAGTACGGCAACCCACCCACTGTACTTAGCTGGTAGCTAGCTTAGATAAACTCTTCACAGCCCATGAGGCAGGAGATTGTTTGTTTACTGTTGATTGTGATCACACCCAAGTCATCTAGATCAGCACTTCCCACAGTCTGTTCTGCAGAACAGTAACCTCCAGAGATGCTCTGTGGAAAGGGTTTGAGGACAGTAAGTTTGGGAAATGCCATGTACCACTAGAGAACCATTGTACTCATTAGCAGGAGAGGACCTACAGAAACCAGTTTAACCCAGTGTTTCTCTCAAATTCATTTGACAATATAACCCTTTCATAGAGGACCACGGGGACTTTTATTCTGAGGAAAATCTTTTGGGAAACACCGATCTAAATGTCAGGATGGGACTTCCCTGGTGGTCCAGTGGTTAAGAATCTGCCTTCCAAGGCAGCGGACATGGGTTTGATCCCTGGTTGGGAAACTAAGGGGTTTCCCAGGTGGCTCAGTGGTAAAGATTTCACCTGCCAATGCAGGAGCTGCAGGTGCGATCCCTGGGTCAGGAAGATCCCCTAGAGGAGGAAATGGCAACCCCCGCCGGTATTCTTGCTGGGATAATCCCGTAGACAGAGGAGCCTGGATGGCTACAGTCCAAGGGGTCACAAAGAGTCAGACGCGACTGAGCATGCATGTAGGGAACTAAGATCCCACATGTCAAGAGGCAACTGAGCCTGTGCGCCACAACTAGAGAATCTGAGCCACAACGAAGGATCACCCATGATACAACGAAGATCCTTCATGCCACAGCTGGGACCCAATGCAGCCAAAGAAATAAATATTAAAAAAAATAAAATAGATGCTAGGTTTCAGGAAGCGTATGTTGTAAAAAGGAGCCAGGGAGGTCAGCTCTTCCAACACAGCAGGGACACAGAGGGGCCAAGATCTTTTACAAAGACCTTTCTGGTCAAAGTTTGAGTCAAACAGAACTGAAAACCCGAAGTCCTGCCATATTAAATGAGCAAGGTGTGACCAACCAGAAAGATCCGAACGGAGCAGAGTGACCAGCCATCCACCTGTTTGTCCTGTGGTCCTGGTGGGAATTTCAGTTGGGAGACATCTATATTCCAGCAGTCTCCCTGGATGGGCAGCCCACTATCCATCCTCCAAATAAGTAAAGACTAGACATAGCCTTGATCAGCTTCCATACTACAGTGAAGTGAAGTGAAGTTGCTCAGTCGTGTCTGACTCTTTGTGACCCCATGGACAGTAGCCTATCAGGCTCCGCTGTCCATGGGATTCTCCAGGCAAGAATACTGGAGTGGGCTGCCATTTCCTTCTCCAGGGGATCTTCCCAACCCAGGGATTGAAACTGGGTCTCCTGCATTGCAGACAGATGCTTTACCGTCTGAACCACCAGGGAAGCCCAAAATAACAGCTTGGCTTTGGACATAATTGGTTTTCTGACAGTAATGCAGACAGTATAATTTCCTCTGGAGTCAAAGAGCATTAAAGTTGGACATGTCATTAGCATAGATGAGGCGATTTATTTTCCTCTTACTGTGGGAGAAGTGCCTGCAGCTAGGCCCCACCAGAACCTTGTCTACCCATGAAGTGTAGGAGAAAAAGGATCACAGACTTGTTTTTAAGCTGTAAGTTGTGTCGTTAACAGCACGTTTCTCATGGATCTTGATTTGGATCCTGGTTTGAACAAACCAGCTGTAAAAGTGTTTGGGGGAGTCAGTTGGGAAAATATGAATATTAGATGATATCATGTTGTGCTTAGTTGCTCAGTCATGTCCAACTCTTTGTGACTCACATGGACTGTAGCCCGCCAGGCTCCTCTGTCCATGGGATTCTCCAGGCAAGAATACTGGAGTGGGTTNCTGTAAAAGTGTTTGGGGGAGTCAGTTGGGAAAATATGAATATTAGATGATATCATGTTGTGCTTAGTTGCTCAGTCATGTCCAACTCTTTGTGACTCACATGGACTGTAGCCCGCCAGGCTCCTCTGTCCATGGGATTCTCCAGGCAAGAATACTGGAGTGGGTTGCCATGCCCTTCTCCAGGGGACCTTCCCAACCCAGGGAGTGAACACAGGTCTCTCACATTGCAGGCAGATTCTTCACCATTTGAGCCACCAGGGAAGTTCTAGATGATATTAGGGAATTACTATTAGTTTTGCTACCCATGATAATGGTCTTGAAGTGATATAGGATATCATCCTGAGTTTTTAGAGATGAATGATTAGAGATGTCTGTCATTTATTCTGATTAAAAAAAACCACCATGAATATGGCCACATCTTAGTAACTCTTAGGTGATGGCTATATCACTACACAATTGTACAATATCATCATATGATTCTCTCATGTTTGAAAATTCTCAAAATAAAAATTAACACACAAAAATGAATGAATCCTACAAGTAATGCTGAGTTAAAAGAGCAAGACAAACGAACACACATGCTGTGATTCCATTTATATATAGTTCAAATGCTGGAAAAACTAAATGTATGGTTTAGAGATGCATGTTCTCTAAACTTCAAAACTACAAAGAAAGACATGATGAAAACACAGGACAGTGACCACTTTTGATGAGGAGGGAACCTGCAATCAGAAGGCACATTAAGGGATTCCCAGATGCTGTCTCTCTAGCTTTCTCTCTCGCGTGCGCTCTCTCTCTCTCTCTCTCTCCACACACACACACACACACACACACACACACACACACACACACACACACACACACACACACACAGACTTGGCAGCAGTTATATGATGTTCACTTTAAAACCAGCTGTTAAACTATATACTGAGGTTTAATGAATTTTCTCAATATATGTTTTATTTTCCAAAGCAAAAACATTCAAAGGACCTTCTTACTAACTCTGCTTCTCTTTTTACTGATTCATTAGTCTCTGAAGGGGAATAAGAACCCTAGCCACCATATAATGCAATTATACATTAATTGCATCTAGTCTGGCCAGCAGACTAGAAAGAAAAGATGATCGTAAGACAATAAAAGCCACAAGATCTTTCCTGGTCATTTCTTTAAATAGTTCAGATATCAACACAGAATGATTTCTCTTAACGCCTTCCAGTATCTGGACAGCAGGAGAGAGACCTTAAGTTTTTTGGGGAAAAAAGCTGACAGAAAGTTTTAGAGGTGAGTAGTTTTACAGAACTAAGAATTCAGATTTTTGAAAATAGGGTAGACTATTCTTGAGGTCCATGTGCTCTTGGAGAAGGACATGGCAACCCATTCCAGTGTTCTTGCCTGGAGAATCCCAGGGACGGGGGAGCCTGGTGGGCTGCCGTCTATGGGGTCGCACAGGGTCAGACACGACTGAAGCGATTTAGCAGCGTTCTTGAGGTCCATCCTGGAAACAACATGTAAGAAGCAATTTAGGGGAGTGTTGCAAAGTATGGATGTGAGAGTTGGACTGTGAAGAAGGCTGAGCACCAAAGAATTGATGTTTTGAAATGTGGTGTTGGAGAAGACTCTTGAGAGTCCCCTGGACTGCAAAGAGATCCAACCAGTCCATTCTGAAGGAGATCAGCCCTGGGATTTCTTTAGAAGGAATGATGCTAAAGCTGAAACTCCAGTACTTTGGCCACCTCATGCGAAGAGTTGACTCACTGGAAAAGACTCTGATGCTGGGAGGGATTGGGGGCAGGAGGAGAAGGGGATGACAGAGGATGAGATGGCTGGATGGCATCACTGACTCGATGGTGTAAGTCTGAGTGAACTCCGGGAGTTGGTGATGGACAGGGAGGCCTGGCGTGCTGTGATTCATGGGGTCGCAAAGAGTCGGACATGACTGAGTGACTGAACTGAGCTGCACTGCCAGGCTCAGGCTGGAAGCTCTGGGGAGGTCGCTAAGGAAAGTTTGTTACAGTTTGTAGATTCCATGTGCTCTCTCTGGCTCTACTCCAATTTACAGAGGAAAAGTTCAAACCAAATTGCAACAGAATGACCATCAGTTTTGTCTTCTGAGATTTATAAGACACAGTAGAAATAATTATTTCTCCATTTAAAACTAAGATCTGAAAAATAATCCCTGACATCACCAGACGGTCAACACCGAAATCAGATTGATTATATTCTATGCAGCCAAAGATGGAGAAGCTCTGTACAGTCAACAAAAACAAGACCGGGAGCTGACTGTGGCTCAGATCATGAACTCCTTATTACCAAATTCAGACTTAAATTGAAGAAAGTAGGGAAAACCGCTAGACCATTCAGGTATGACCTAAATCAAATCCCTTATGATAACACAGTGGAAGTGAGAAATAGATTTAAGGCCCTAGATCTGATAGATAGAGTGCCTGATGAACTATGGAATGAGGTTCGTGACATTGTACAGGAGACAGGGATCAAGACCATCCCCATGGAAAAGAAATGCAAAACAGCAAAATGGCTGTCTGGGGAGGCCTTACAAATAGCTGTGAAAAGAAGAGAGGCAAAAAGCCAAGGAGAAAAGGAAAGGTATAAGCATCTGAATGCAGAGTTCCAAAGAATAGCAAGAAGAGATAAGAAAGCCTTCTTCAGCAATCAATGCAAAGAGATAGAGGAAAACAACAGAATGGGAAAGACTAGAGATCTCTTCAAGAGAATTGGAGATACCAAGGGAACATTTCATGCAAAGATGGGCTCGATAAAGGATAGAAATGGTATGGACCTAACAGAAGCAGAAGATATTAAGAAGAGGTGGCAAGAATACACAGAAGAACTGTACAGAAAAGATCTTCACGACCCAGATAATCATGAGGATGTGATCACTAATCTAGAGCCAGACATCTTGGAATGTGAAGTCAAGTGGGCCTTAGAAAGCATCACTAAGAACAAAGCTAGTGGAGGTGATGGAATTCCCGTTGAGCTGTTTCAAATCCTGGAAGATGATGCTGTGAAAGTGCTGCACTCAATATGCCAGCAAATTTGGAAAACTCAGCAGTGGCCACAGGACTGGAAAAGGTCAGTTTTCATTCCAATTCCAAAGAAAGGCAATGCCAAAGAATGCTCAAACTACCGCACAATTGCACTCATCTCACACGCTAGTAAAGTAATGCTCAAAATTCTCCAAGCCAGGCTTCAGCAATATGTGAACCGTGAACTCCCTGATGTTCAAGCTGGTTTTAGAACAGGCAGAGGAACCAGAGATCAAATTGCCAACATCCGCTGGATCATGGAAAAAGCAAGAGAGTTCCAGAAAAACATCTATTTCTGCTTTATTGACTATGCCAAAGCCTTTGACTGTGTGGATCACAATAAACTGTGGAAAATTCTGAAAGAGATGGGAATACCAGACCACCTAACCTGCCTCTTGAGAAATCTGTATGCAGGTCAGGAAGCAACAGTTAGAACTGGACATGGAACAACAGACTGGTTCCAAATAGGAAAAGGAGTACGTCAAGGCTGTATATTGTCTCCCTGCTTATTTAACTTATATGCAGAGTACATCATGAGAAACGCTGGACTGGAAGAAACACAAGCTGGAATCAAGATTGCCGGGAGAAATATCAATAACCTCAGATATGCTGATGACACCACCCTTATGGCAGAAAGTGAGGAGGAGCTAAAAAGCCTCTTGATGAAAGTGAAGGAGGAGAGCGAAAAAGTTGGCTTAAAGCTCAACATTCAGAAAACGAAGATCATGGCATCCGGTCCCATCACTTCATGGGAAATAGATGGGGAAACAGTGGAAACAGTGTCAGACTTTATTTTTTGGGGCTCCAAAATCACTGCAGATGGTGACTGCAGCCATGAAATTAAAAGACGCTTACTCCTTGGAAGAAAAGTTATGACCAACCTGGATAGTATATTCAAAAGCAGAGACATTACTTTGCCGACTAAGGTCCGCCTAGTCAAGGCTATGGTTTTTCCTGTGGTCATGTATGGATGTGAAAGTTGGACTGTGAAGAAAGCTGAGCGCCGAAGAATTGATGCTTTTGAACTGTGGTGTTGGAGAAGACTCTTGAGAGTCCCTTGGACTGCAAGGAGATCCAACCAGTCCATTCTGAAGGAGATCAGCCCTGGGATTTCTTTGGAAGGAATGATGCTAAAGCTGAAACTCCAGTACTTTGGCCACCTCATGCGAAGAGTTGACTCATTGGAAAAGACTCTGATGCTGGGAGGGATTGGGGGCAGGAGGAGAAGGGGACGACCGAGGATGAGATGGCTGGATGGCATCACGGACTCGATGGACGTGAGTCTGAGTGAACTCCGGGAGATGATGATGAACAGGGAGGCCTGGCGTGCTGCGATTCATGGGGTCGCAAAGAGTCGGACATGACTGAGGGACTGAACTGAACTGAACTGAAGCCCTGTTTACAACCTTCACTTAATCCTTTCACCTATAGATCACCCACTATAAGGGACTTTTTTCATTAAATTGGAAAAGGTGGCCCAATAGTGATTGAGAATGCAGTGGAATTAAAGTATTTATGTTAGAAATAAAGGTTTGATGCTTTAGGGTTTGTTTCTATTACTCAGAGGGAAGTATGTCCTAACATCTAATTTTGATTGTGTCCAAAGCTACAGTTCACTTTTCCACCGGGTTCTCTGCTACCTCTAACACTTCCCTTGCCCTCCCAGGAATAAAAGGAAAATCCATTGATTTCGAGTTAGTTAAGTGAGTTTCTCTTCCGGATGCAGGGAGCGGAATGCTACGCTGTATTTCATTCCAGACACCTAATTATTATTGATCGCTTTATGATTGAAGAGTCCTGCCCAAAGCACTGAAGAAGGACATCTGAAACTCTGCCTGGAACAGTTTAATACCTCCAGCCACCACCTGTTACCTGAAAGCTAAGAGGGCACTTGTTCAAAGGGCTGTGTGGGGCCCAGTTAATGGAAATCGGAATGGAATCGTTAATGGAAGTCCTGCTTGTTTTTCCACTCATGGTCTGATCAACTCTGATGCAATGAAGTTTCCAGAAGGCAGTGTTGAGATGTAAATCTTCCTTCTCTAATGCTTTCTAAGACAAAGACGACAGTGTTAGATTGAGGGCTTTTATTAGTTCTTATTATCTAGTCAGAACTAAAGTCAACGTTCTTGAACAAAAATTTTGAAAATACTATGTATAGTTATGTCAAATGTCTATTTAGATGAATATTTTGCCTGAAAGGGATATTTTTATGAAGACTCGATTTCTCCTTTCCATTGCCATGGTAACACTCACACTGTATAATATTAGGAACTACTCATTTCCATGTAGTACTTTATTGTAAGTCTCACAACTTCGGACTATTATCACTGTTTTGCAGATAAAGATGTTAAGCAACTTTCCCAAGGTAAAACACTGCACTTGAACCCAGGCTGCATGATTCCAGTGTGTGAAAGCTTAAGTGTGGTATTATACTACCCATCTAAGGCTCTCAAAGCCAGGAATATGCCTGTCAACTTATCCAGACTATCCATAAATAAACAACTGTGTACAGATAGGCTACAGTGCATACATAAAGAACGAAAGATGTAACATTCGCTTATTTCTGGTCAAACCTTTGTCGCTTGTAAGATCATTTCTCAAATCATCTTATTAAAGCTTTGCTGTGATTTAATTGTCACCAGCTGAGGTTTCACAAAAGAAGACAAAGCATCCGGTCTTGCACATAAAACTCAATAAACTATGATTGTTTTTAGGATCCCATTGAACTTTAGGAAAAAGTTAAACCAGCCAAAGGAAATACATGGTCACACAAAAATTTATCATTTCACTCTTTTCTTTGATATGACTATGATAAACGATGTTCATGTTTAGGAAAGTCAGCATTGACTCAGTTACTTCTCATTGATCACTTCTGATGGAGAGAACTACACAGGTAAGAAATGTGCGGTTTGCTATGTCCTTGAAAAACTGAGTTACATAAAGACTTTTATGCCAAAGCAAAACAGAAATGCTCATGAAGAAGAAATGCATAACAATCACATGTATTAAATAATAAAACCTTGCAAATCTAAGAGAAAGTCCGAGTAACTTAGGACTCCCCTTTCCTTTTCTGCACACCAAACATACTTTTTCATTTCCATTTTAATCTTCTCCTCTTGCAAGGTAAGATGCTTTACCTAGAAACAAATGGTTTGGCTATCCTTTTTCCAAGCATTCACCAGCTAATGATAAAAACAATGTGGCCAAATAGCCATGACCCTCAAATAGGAGAAGAGAATTATTCATCTGTATTAGGAGGGGGGAAAAAATCAACCTTCAGTAGCTAGCTACTATTCCATAAAAAAAAATCCCAGAATATCTGAATAGCAGGCGTGTGAATCGAACATTTACCCAGGCAGCAACTGGAAAAATTGAAAAACATAAACACTGCCAAAAGAAGAAATCTCAAAATAAATGCAATGAAGAAGAAAGGTCCAGAAGCATGGGGCTATTCAGAGCTCTCCCTGAGGCTCTGCTTGTTCTTACAGCACACCATTAGTGCCCCCCGTAATGACAAGGCAGTGAGATGTGACAAGTAGCACGGTGTGCCCTTAAATGAATGCTCAGCTCTCCATTCATCTTTTGTGGTTGCAACTTCTGAGTTTTGTTTCTGATGGGTATTTTTGCACTCCTTTGGAAGTAACTGTTATATGCACAGTGAAAGCTGACAACCAAGCAACCTTTAATTCACCAATGAAAATAGCAGAATTCAATTTCCTTCTTTGCTTGGGACTGATTCTTTATGACATCATGCGTGGATCTTTTTTCCCACATAACACTGTCTAGCAGTTTCTCATTTCTAGGGGTTGACTCTCAATGATGAACTGATTTGAGGAAATTTCTGGACCACAGCAGCAAGTTATTATTTATTATTTATTTTTATTTTATTAATTGGCTGCTCCAGGTCCTAGTCGTGGCATTCAAACTCTTAGCTGCAGCATGAGGGATCTAGTTCCCTGAGCAGGGATCAAACCCTGGCCCCCTGCATTAGAAGCGTGGAGTCTTAGCTCCTGGACCGCCAGGGAAGTCCCCTAGAATTCAGATTTAATGATCGTTAGTACCATCTTGGGCTTCCCAGGTGGCGCGAGTGGTGAAGGACCCATCTGCCAGAGCCAGAGATGTAAGAGATGCTGGTTCGATCCCTCGGTCAGGAAGATCCCCTGGAGGAGGGCTCCAGTATTTTTTGCCTGGAGAATCCCATGGACAGAGGAGCCTGGTGGGCTATAGTCTATAGGGTTGCAAAAAGTTGGACACGACTGAAATGACTTAGGATGCACATACGCAGTGCCATCTCAGCTTGAGTGAGTGAGCGGATGAAGTGTGTGATTGCCATGGTCCTGCCAGGAATCTAGTTGACCTCAACCGTGCTCACAGGCCAAGCAAATCATCAACCCCTTTTCTTCCTCACAAACCCACAAAGTGGCTTCCCTGGCCTTGTCAGCAAGGTAATAGAAAATCTTGCCCAAGGTTGTGTCTATACAATATTACAGGAGTGAGCCCTGAAAACAGATCAGTCAGCTTGATTTGACTTCTTTCCCTATTAAAACATCCTGTCACCTCACAGAGCTAACGCGATGAATTAACCGCTGTGAAAGCATGAAGACAGAGCCGGGATAGAACAGTCTGGACTTTGTCAAACTTCCCGTCAGAACTCTTAGCTCAGGGACTCCATCAGCGTGGCCTTATTTAAATTGTGGTAACATACGTAAAGTCCACCGTCATAACCACTTTCAAGGGTACAGTTCGGCAGTGTTAAGTATATTCACATGGCTGTGTAACCAATATTTTCATCTTGTGGGACCGAAACTCTGTACCCACTGAACAGTAACTCCCCCTTCTTCTCCCTGCTGCACAGCCCTTAGCAACCACCATTCTGCTTTCTGCATCTGTCAGTCTGACTCCTCTGGGTACCTTGTATACGTGAAATCAGACAATTTGTCTTTTCTCTGTGACTGGCTTGTTTCACTTAGCAAGGTCCATCCACGTGGTAGCCTCTGTCAGGACTTCCTTCTTACAGCTGATAAATATTCCGCTTTATTTGTACATACAGTGCATTCTGTTTATCATTCATCTGTCGACGGGCCCTTGGGGCTGCTTCCACTTCTTGGCTATGGGGAATAACCCTGCCATGAGCATGCGTGTGCAAATATCCTTTGAGATCTTGCTTTAGTTCTTGTGGGTGCATACCCAGAAGCGGAATGGCTGCACCATGTATACAGAGGTTCTGTTTACTATTTTTAGGAACCACCATACTGTTCTCCAGAGTTAACGGCACCATCTTACATCCCCAGCAAAAGTGCACAGGGCTCCAATCTTTCTACATCCTCACCATTTTTGCTTTTTTAAAAGTAGCCATCCGAATGGGTGTAAGGAGATGAGCTTAGTTTGAAGAGGTCAAAACTCAGGGGCAGGAAAATTATAAGAATCTAGTATCTAATATCTGGCTATGAGCTTAAATGCTTTTAAAAGTTGCCATTTATTCACCTCAGGGCACAGAAATATTACAAGCTAAAGGCCTCCTTTGACCCTCTGGGATTATAAGACTTGATTTCTTTATAGAGGAAAAGTAAGGATACATTTTCTGGAAAGGATGAATAAGAAGGAAGGTTATATTTTTCAGAGAAAGAGATAAAGGTTTTGTTGTTATTGTCATTTTTATTTTCAAAATAGAAACTAATCCAGAAATTTCTTCACAATTCATGAAGGACAGTAACTTCACTGCAAATTCTTATATCTCTCCACTGTGTGTGATGAAAGTCTTTATACAGAGTCAACTATAGTTTCCAGTTTATGAGGAAACCTGGCTACTTGCTGCTGCTAAGTCGCTTCAGTCGTGTTTGACTCTGTGCGACCCCAGAGACGGCAGCCCACCAGGCTCCCCCTTCCCTGGGATTCCCCAGGCAAGAACACTGGAGTGGGTTGCCATTTCCTTCTCTAATGCATGAAAGTGAAAAGTGAAAGGGAAGTCGCTTAGTCATGTCCGACTCTTAGCGACCCCACAGACCACAGCCCACCAGGCTCCTCCACGCATGGGATTCTCCAGGCAAGAGTCCTGGAGTGGGTGCCATTGCCCTTGGTATACACTTACTCGCTTTCTTTGAAACTCCTATGGGGCTTGAAACAATGCTGTCCACTCAACCTGAGTTCCTCAAATGAAAATTTAGGAGGAAATACAATTGCGTCCAAAGGTAGCAAGTATAGATTTTGTAAGGTTTTCAACTCTACGCTTCAAACAGATGGAGAATATATTTATAATGAAAAAAAGAATCTGTGACTATGTAGAGTAGATATTGACAGACTTTTTCTGTAAAGGGCCAGAGAGCCACTGTCTTTATGGAAACTATAATACTCAACTCTGTCACAGCAGCTCTACACAGCATACAAATGAATAAGGTGGCTGTGTTCCAATAAAGCTTTATTTACAAACACAGGACTGGAGATGGATTTGCCCTGTGGGTCATAGTTTGCTAACCCCTGCTCTAGAAGACCCAAGAAAAGGAACTTTACAGATTTTTCCTGTCAGTTGAAAGAGGAAGAACAAATCTTCAAGCACTGTAGCAAAAAAAAAAAAAAAAAAAAGGACAAACAGCAAAAGAAACCTTGACAACACTTCTTTCAAAACTAAGTACAAAACTGTGGCTTTCCCATAAAAAAAAATGCACCTCAGGGCTCCAGTGTTACTTTCACGCCTTTGATCCTTGATCTAAAGAAGCTTACAATACATGAGAATCGACATAACCTCAGATGTAGAAACCTGGAATCCTAAGTTACTCAAAAGCTAGAGTTTTAACTTTACAAAGAAGAAAATCTCAGGTAGAAATGTCCGATTCATCACAAGTCACTTAAATTCTTTCTGTCAGGAGAAGGAAATGACGTTTTCCTCCTTACATACACTTGGAGGCCCCCAGGTAACCACTGGAAGGGAACGCTGGACCAGTCCCTCTCACGTCCACCCATTTTCCCCTTGTGCTTGGCCCCAAGTGGTGGCAAAGACTCTCTCCTTGACCAAACTCAAGTCTAAGTCTAGAGGCTTTCTCTGAACGTCCTGTTGACCTGGCCTGCACCTGGGCCTGTGTGTGTGTGTTAAGTCACTCAGTCGTGCCCAGCTCTTTGCGACCCCCGTGGACTGTGGCCCAGCAGGCTCCTCTGTCCATGAGCTTTCCCAGGCAAGAATACTGAGGTGGGTTGCCATTTCCTTCTCCAGGGGATCTTCCCCACCCAGCGATCGAACTGGGTACCCCTTATTGCAGGCAGCTT
Source organism: Oreotragus oreotragus (assembly GCA_006410675.1). NCBI lineage: Eukaryota > Metazoa > Chordata > Mammalia > Artiodactyla > Bovidae > Oreotragus > Oreotragus oreotragus. Next base: position 186,482 of record SJYX01001064.1, on the reverse strand, counting down.
CTTCACTGTCTGAGCCTTCCCCCACCTTGGCCTGGAAGAAGTCAATTTTCAACACAAACGATTTTGTCCACCCCTCCCCGCCACCCCCCCTCCCNTCCCCCCCGCCCCCAACAAACACACACACTAGGAGACTTGAAGAAACACAGTTTCCAGCAGCTCAAGGCTGTGTCCCTGGGGTGATGACTCTAGTCCCCCGAAGTGCCTGACTAAAGCTCAGTGCTGCCAAATGAAGGGACCGCTTGTTCCAGGCAAAACCCGACCCAGGCTCCTGGCTCCCTTTTCTTAGGGCATTTACTTTAGAAAACTGGCAGGAGTAGGTCCTTTCTCTGTCCCTTCGAGACAGACACAGATGTGCATGTGCTTTCTACAACCCAGGAGCATCTCTCTCAGGGATGTGGAAGCCAGTCCTTTGAAGCCTAATCATGAAAAACGACAGAACCCCCGTCTCCGAGGCTCTGTGGGAGGCTGGGAGCCAAACTTCAACAGCCTGCGGATAGACACAGACGGCCTGTTCACAGCGCCAACCAGCTTTGCAGGACCTTTAGCAAACCCAGTGTTTCAAGGCCTCCAGCCTTTTGTTGGCATGAAGCTGAGCTCAGGTCACGCCGGGTACTACCTCTGCAATAGTAAGGACTAACATCTGTCTCACTGCCTGTAACTAATGTCCAGCTTTCTCTGTGACTAAGGTTATTGCTCCACATTGCCTTCAAGAGACACGGTTCCATCTTTAACGCTCAGGCCCCAAGAAGGAAAAAACTCCCTCCTCTTTTTTTTGTTAGCAGGTGGGAGACACATCACCTCTTCAGTCTCGAGAGGCCCAACCAGCCTCTGACGCTTCACAGGAGAATCCAAGAGACGTATTTTCCTCTCCCACCACCTGGAGCCTGCTCTCCCCCTTTCAGGTTTCTAGAGAGACTAGCCTCCTTGTCCGGGTGGGTGACAACAGGAACAGACTCACTCAGTCCCAGTCCCCACATGCACGGACCACCTGTGCAATATAACCATATCTCAGTACAATACAGCAGCGTAGAAGTCAAACCACAGGAATTCCCCAATACAGAAACCAGACTTACTTTATTTTTATTTTGGACAAATAAGAGGAGAGGGAAAGGAATATGGATGACTTAATCCCAACGATTTAAACCTACCAGTGAGACAACTTTTGAAAGTACCACTGTATGTAGCACCTCTGAATTCAGATGGCTTGTGCCTAAATCTAGTTCACACAGTTATTCATTTATTCAGTCACCAAAAACCGAATATCTTTATAGTTAAGGCACGGGACTAGCTTCAGATGGTAGGCACATTCCATTAACATTCCTCAGTACACCTTGAAAAATTAATTTTTGTCTTCTGTACTTTCTAAAGAAAAAACAGAGTATATACACTGGGGTGCAGACACATGTACCCCAATGCCAGTGCAGCAGTATTTACAATAGCCAAGACATGGAAGCAACCTAAACGTCCATCAACGGATGAAAGGACGAAGAAAGTGTGGTACAAATACACAACAGAATATTGCTCAGCCATAAAAAAGGAATGAAATAATGCCATTTGTAGCAACATGGATGGAACTAGAAGTACCATATTAAGTGAAGTAAGTCAGAAGGAGAAAGACAAATATATATGCAGAATCTAAAAAAATAATATAAAAGAACTTATTTACAAAACAGAAGCAGATTCACAGATATGGAAAATAGACTTATAGTTACCAAAGGGGAAAACTGGAAGGGGAGGGATAATTTAGGAATTTGGGACTAACATAGACACACTGCTATATATAAAATAGATAACCAACAAGGATCTACTGTATAACACAGGGAAGTATACTCAATATTTAGTAATAATCTATTACTGGAAAAAATCTGAAAAAGAATATATATATATATAAGAATACATATAAAATTAAATCATTTTGCTGCACAGCTGAAACTAACACAACATTGTAAATCAACTATACTTAAAAAAAAAAAAAAAAGGCTCAGGGAACTCAAACCAGGGCTCTGTGACAACGTAGAGGGTTGGGATGGGGTGGGAGGTTTAAGAATGAGGGGACATATGTATACCTATGGCTGATTCATGTTGATGTATGGCAGACACCAACATAATATTGAAAAACAATTATTCCTCAGTTAAAAATAAATTAAGAAAAAAAATTTAAAAAGAGAGGAGGACAAAACCAAGCCAAAATCTAACATCTCATACTTCCAGACTTTGCAAAGAAGATTTCACATCCAGGGTGCCAAAGATTGCCCACTGATTACCTTGGCAGCCTCAACTGCTAATTTTCTGTAGTGCTTCCCAAAGACAGTGATTCCCTTTTAATAAAATAGATTGTAATCGCCATTACTACATCATCGGCCACTATGTCATGGACACCTGTCAATATTACTACGCGTGGGCTGTGGAGGGTAGTGGGAGGCCTCAGTGTTTGCAGAGTGTGTGGGGCAGATGAGGGCACAGGTCTCTGGGCAGAGTTTTCAAGCTCAGGGCTGAGAGAAGCGGGGAGACGGCAGGGGATGCTGTGCGTTCAGAGCAAGGCCGAGTCACCTGGTAGGCGAGCCAGGTGGGACTTTGGCTGGGATCGGACGGGAAGGCAGAAGTCAGCCCTGCGAGAACCTGAGCCAGGAAGGCCTGCTCGTTAATCAGAACTAGAACGAAGATCTCAACCAGTTCTCCCAATGACTGATTGTAACCTCTTCTGAGTTAATAATTCGAGGGGTTTTTTTCAGAGGGTTACCCACATGAACCTCTACTTTAATAGAAGAAATTGATGCACGCGATGAGGGGCCATTTGAATTTATTTTCTAGTTTCTAATTGAAGTAGAGTTGATTTACACTGTTGAGTTAGTTTCCAGTGTAGAGCAAAATGATTCAGTTATCCATATATCCGTATCTATTTCTTCAGATTCCTTTCCCTTATAGATTATTACAAAATATCGAGTATAGTTCCCTGTGATACACAGTAGGACTTTGTCGGTTATCTATCTTATATTGACTTTCCTTTCTTAAAAAGGGAGTTTAGTGTACTATTTTACTTATAGTGGTTCTTGGAAAGGGTATTAGAAGAAAGGAGATTAGGGAATGTCAAGAAACTCAAATTTTGAATGATATCTGAGTTTAAGCTTCTTTTTCTAAACTTCTTGCTTTTTAAAAGCCCCTTCCAATATTATTAAAACAACATGGGAAGGTTGTATGTTTGTATGTGAGGTGCAGTCACATAATTGAAATGAATCCCTAAAAAAACAAACAAACAAACAAAAAAAAAACAGGTCTACACAGCAGATCTAACAAGCTGAGGAAGCTTTTAAACTATTTTAATTATCATTTTAAAAGCAGAATGCTACATGTTACCAAATTAAATGAAGTTAAAATTCCACAAAAATTTGAATAGGCTTTTGAAATGGAAATATTAACTGACAGGATTTTAAAATAAACCTTGTTCTTGACTTAATTGAGAGTTATAGGAATTAAATGTAGCATCTACACAGCTTGTGACTGATGTCATTTTTAGAGAAATGCAAGGTGAAATACATCTCACTGAATGTGCTCAATCTCAATGGAAGATTCACCCCAACCAGAAGGCAGATTCTGCTCGGCCTTCCGTGCCCAGAGACTTCATAGGATTCTATACTAACAGGAAGGACAACCAAACCTCAACTGTCTGCTCTGCTTCAAGTCAATGAGCAATGTTTGGATATTTTATCTGTGGATTTCATTCATCTCTTTTTCCTATAACGTTTCTTGTTATGTTTTGATTTTAGCCCATCCTATGTCCCAGGCATACAGGCAGGCACTGGAAACGGAGTGGAGAATAAGACATCTAACCTGGTCTTAAGAACCGGGCTAATCCTGCTCTGCCCGAGTACTCTGATTTTGGAACCCCAGTTTTAGCAACTGAGTCCTTTTCTCAGTTTCCTCTTTGAACTCTGTTGGGACTGAGAGTCTCCTGTTTCTTCCACTTTTGCTAAGCTGTTGTTGCTGTTTTCCCCTGAGCATTTCTGCTTGGGAATGAAATCCTGAGTTTGAATCAACAGGCCTGTTCCTATCTAACTGTATTCAGATAACTTTCCATTACCTTTTCATTCTCCAAGTGATGTAAGTGCCTCATTTCTTATATCAAATCCCTTCCTGCACTGAACTCAACTGATGCCCCAATCCTGATAGGGAGGTAAGGAAGGGGTCTGACTTTGGGCTGGGAGTGAGATAGATTCGTCTTTTGAATGAGTTAGGATATCCCAATGAAAATGTCTTATGGTCAAATCAAACATATGCAAACTGGAGAACTGACAAGAAATCTGAAGCAAAGGGACAACCAAACAAGTCTCAGTATAAACTCAAGGGAGAGAACAGGCTTCCTGGGGAAATGAAATTGGACGAGAAACCACAAAAGGACAATGAGTGAGCCTTAGAGACAGACACAGTGACGAAGCTGGAAGAAACACATTCAGAGAAGTGAGAGGGAAAAAGCGAAGCTGTTGGAAAGTGGGCAGTAACAAATTTTAGGTATTTTGAAAGTTATATGTAAGAAGTAGTATTACTCTATTTCCCAGAGGTCCTCTATTTCATGTAAGAGTTGTGTACCTATTGTTTGAACAATAGCTTAAGGACTTCCTATGTCAATTATAATCAAAGTAGAATTTTTACCTTCTTAAATATTCATGATAAAGTTACCCTCATTTCCTAATTTGCATAGCTGAGAGAAAAGCACTTTAACTTTACCAATAAGAAAATTACACCTTCAAAACTTTTATGTATCCACCTATGAATGGGCTTCCCTGGTGGCTCAGATGTTAAAAAAATCTGCCTGCAATGCAGGAGACCTGGCTTCAATTCCTGGGTTGGAACGACCCCCTGGAGAAGGCAATGGCTACCCACTCCAGTCAATCCTAAAGGAAATCATTGGAATGATTCCTGAATATTCATTGGGAGGACTGATGCTGAAGCTGAAGCTCCAATACTCTGGCCACCTGATGAGAAGAGCCGACTTACTGGAAAAGACCCTGATGCTGAGAAAGATTGAGGGCAGGAGGAGTAGGGGGGCAACAGAGGATGAGATGGTTGGATGGTATTAGCGATTGAATGGACATGAGTCTGAGCAAACTCTGGAAGATAGTAAAGGACAGGGAAGACTCGTGTGCTGCAGTCCACGGGGGTCACACTGAATTGGACACAACTTAGGGGCCTCCCTGGTGGCTCAGAGGTTAAAGCGTCTGCCTGGAATGCGGGAGACCTGGGTTTGATCCCTGGGTCGGGAAGATCCCTTGGAGAAGGAAATGGCAACCCACTCCAGTACTCTTGCCTGGAGAATCCCATGGAGGGAGGAGCCTGGTAGGCTACAGTCCATGGGGTCCTGAAGAGTCTGAGGAACTTCACTTTCACTTTCACTTTAGGGGCTGAACAACAATAACCTGAAAGTGTTTTAATCACTAAATTGTGTTAGACTTTGAAACCCCACGCACTGTAGCCCGCCAGGATCCTCTGTCCATGGCATTCTCTAGGCAAAAATACTGGAGTGGGTTGCTATTTATTTCTCTAGGGGATCTTCCCGACCTAGACATTGAACCCGGGTTTCCTGCACTGCAGGCAGATTCTTTACCATCTGCGCCATTGAGGATTAGCCTACAACTGATTTATTCAGTTACAGAGAAAATTCAGAGTCGCATTATCCTACCAAGAACCCCTCAAAATAAGAAACTGATTTGAAGAGTGAAAAAGGGTTTTAAAAAAATCTAAGTCTCAGCTTACCAATTTGAGGTGGGAATTTTATAGAACCAGCTTAGAGCATACCAGGTTTTGGTCATTTAGAATACACCTAAAAGGTTATTTTCAAATGCACCTACCTAAAATCACAGGTTGCATGAATTTCCTAACGAGGTCATTAAACTATTTTCACGTCTCATGTTGCCAGTTTATAAGAAGGCTCAGCTAAAATTTTAACTTGCCTCAGTGGAATTGCAAAATTTATACTGGGTTGCTCAGCAAAAATAGGCAAGAAGAAAAAGGCTTTCAGGTTGTGAGCTGCAGCTAAATCTTCCATACCTGTCAATTCCTTCCCAGTTTAAAAAAGCCACTGGAAGAGCAAGCAAGCCAACTAAATGAGTATGAATCTGAAACTAATACTTTTTTCTTTATATTGATGTATTTTAACTTGGAGAACTTCCACCTTTACTAATGATTTGAAACAGATTCGATGAATTGTCCTCCACCTAAGAATCCAGGCATTACTTTGAAATAGTTGCTAGAGTCTGAAGTCACCACAGCATTCACAAATCGAAACTGAAGTCAACTTTCTGGCCAGCAGAAAGCCAAAAAAGCAATGCAGCCAGCAGAATGGATGGCACAAACCCATGCATTAAAACTCATGCAGGTAAATCATTCTGAGGGCTCCCCAAGCTCCCACTCCCAGCGGGTTTCCTCTCATTTTAGTTACAATCTGAATGGGCCTGATAGTCTGGTTTTCTAGACCATAGAAACATAAATCAGAAAGCAAGAAGCAGCCAGACAGAAGTAGCATCATAGAGAAATGGAGATGGGGGAGGGGATTTTAAAGCAAAAAAGACCAAATGGTTCTACACCCTTTAATAGCCCCCGTGAGCCTCATTATTCAGGGCCTGCATAGTAAGAAATGTTTTAATAAGGACCCTGAAGCATCCCGAAAGTATAAAATTAGGTTTACTGTACTCTGAGGAGAAATGGGAAAGCACATATTTCAAAGAGAAATTGATTTTTTAAATTCTTTAAGGCATGGAAGAGAGAGACTCTTTTGGTAAAATGGCTAATACAGAACACCTAATTTCCTAATGCTTAACGAAGTGTTACACTATTTCCATAATGATGTCAACCGACATAAATCACAGGGAGACAGGGTTATGTACACAGCTCAATAAGGCTGTGGGCCTGTGCTTGGCTAAAAATACAGAAGAAATTAACAATGTAGTAAAGGTATACTGATGTTATTGTTTTATAAGCACTTCAACAACCTTAATCTGTATTTCTGAAGTTCAGATAATACACATTACACCTTCAAAGTGACAAAGCTAGGACACGATTCTAATTCTACAGTATCATGCTTACCAAGCCTGCTGCTGCTGCTAAGTCGCTTCAGTCTTGTCCAACTCTGTGCGACCCCATAGATGGCAGCACACCAGGCTCCCCCGTCCCTGGGATTCTCCAGGCAAGAACANAGTGACAAAGCTAGGACACGATTCTAATTCTACAGTATCATGCTTACCAAGCCTGCTGCTGCTGCTAAGTCGCTTCAGTCTTGTCCAACTCTGTGCGACCCCATAGATGGCAGCACACCAGGCTCCCCCGTCCCTGGGATTCTCCAGGCAAGAACACTGGAGTGGGTTGCCGTTTCCTTCTCCATTATCAAGCCTAGTCTGTTTCAATCTAGACTCCTAGAGGCCAGTGGGAATTAAAATTTCTGGGAGCTGTCACTAAAGCCATCCATCATTTAGAAAGTAAGAAGATGCTTTGGGGGGGTCCCACTGGTCTCTGATTCTGAGGAATATCTTCTTTGGTCAAACACAAAAGAATGCAAAAATGGCTCCAAATAAGCCATAATTTGTATAAGCCATTCAACCCGAAGATGGGACAAAGTCTAGCACAGGAAAGAAAAAAACCCCTAAAACCATCGCCTTCAAGCATAATGAATCATCCACACAATACATCCGAGGTACATCTACATTTATATTCTCATACACATACATTACTTTCCACTTTTTCTATAGGTTATAAACTAGAATATTTTCAAGTTGTATGCTGCTGCTGCTAAGTTGCTTCAGTCGTGTCTGACTCTGTGCGACCCCATAGACGGCAGCCCACCAGGCTCCCCCCGTCCCTGGGATTCTCCAGGCAAGAACACTGGAGTCAGCTGCCATTTCCTTCTCCAATGCATGAAAGTGAAAAGTGAAAGTGAAGTCGCTCAGTCGTGTCCGATGCTTCACGACTCCACGGACTGTAGCCCACCAGGCTCCCCCGTCCATGGAATTTTCTAGGCAAGAGTACAGGAGAGGGTCAAGTTGTATGAATATATGACAAATATCAAAGAGCTAAGGAATGAAATGTTTTTACAAATGGATGAGAACTCAAGGACTTTCTAATCTTCTAAGAGACAGAAGCTGGAAGAGATTCCAGTGATGTATGCACTCAATGTTCACAGTCAGTAACTAAATCCAAAAGCTGAACTCCAGGATACTTTCAGTCACATGGATAATCAATGTAGGAAGATCAGATGCATGTCATACACAAACCTCTCTTACTTTGCATTTTCATTCCTTAAGTTTTATTCCCTCAAAACAGCCAGATACGCACTTCATATTGACCTTCTGTCAAGGAGTCAGGTGGGAGAAAGGGAAAAGGAAGAAGGATTTCCCAATAGCTAGCACTTAAAATTTCTGCACGTAGTCATTATCTGCCAAAATTTAAAAACTTCTGGTCAGACGATTCACTTCTACAGTCAGCTTCTATATGATTCTTTAGAAATAGTGTCATTGTTTGCACTGTATAAAACATTAAAAAATATATACATCAATTTATACCTCACCACCTACTAGAGAGAGAAAAGGCAAATAAGAATATTGACGCTTATCTCCAACAATTCAGACTCAAAACAAGAAATACAGGTTGATGCATAAAGTTTTAACATTTGGTAAGGAATACAGATTTTGGTAGGAAGTCAAGGATGACCTGGAATAACAGGCAGATTTGGCCCTGGAATGCGGAATGAAGCAGGGCAAAGACTAATAAGAGTTTTGCCAAGAAAATGCACGGGTCATAGCTACCACCTTCTTCCAACAACACAAGAGAAGACTATACACATGGACATCACCAGATGGTCAACACCAAAATCAGATTGATTATATTCTATGCGGCCAAAGATGGAGAAGCTCTGTACAGTCAACAAAAACAAGACCGGGAGCTGACCATGGCTCAGATCATGAACTCCTTATTACCAAATTCAGACTTAAATTGAAGAAAGTAGGGAAAACCGCTAGACCACTCAGGTATGACCTAAATCAAATCCCTTATGATTATACAGTGGAAGTGAGAAATAGGTTTAAGGGCCTAGATCTGATAGATAGAGTGCCTGATGAACTATGGAATGAGGTTCGTGACATTGTACAAGAGACAGGGATCAAGACCATTCCCATGGAAAAGAAATGCAAAAAAGCAAAATGGCTGTCTGGGGAGGCCTTACAAATAACTGTGAAAAGAAGAGAAGCGAAAAGCAAAGGAGAAAAGGAAAGATATAAGCATCTGAATGCAGAGTTCCAAAGACTACCAAGAAGAGATAAGAAAGCCTTCTTCAACGATTAATGCAAAGAAATAGAGGAAAACAACAGAATGGGAAAGACTAGAGATCTCTTCAAGAAAATTAGAGATACCAAGGGAACATTTCATGCAAAGATGGGCTCGATAAAGGACAGAAATGGTATGGACCTAACAGAAGCAGAAGATATTAAGAAGAGGTGGCAAGAATACACAGAAGAACNATCCCCATGGAAAAGAAAGGCAAAAAAGCAAAATGGCTATCTGGGGAGGCCTTACAAATAGCTGTGCAAAGAAGAGAAGCAAAAAGCAAAGGAGAAAAGGAAAGATATAAGCATCTGAATGCAGAGTTCCAGAATAGCAAGAAGAGATAAGAAAGCCTCCTTCAGTGATCAATGCAAAGAAATAGAGGAAAAGAACAGAATTGGGAAAGACTAGAGATCTCTTCAAGAAAATTAGAGATACCAAGGGAACATTTCATGCAAAGATGGGCTCGATAAAGGACAGAAATGGTATGGACCTAACAGAAGCAGAAGATATTAAGAAGAGGTGGCAAGAATACACAGAAGAACTGTACAAAAAAGATCTTCATGACCCGGATAATCACGATGGTGTGATCACTCAGCTAGAGCCAGACACCCTGTAATGTGAAGTCAAGTGGGCCTTAGAATGTCATCTGTTTGCTGATGCCTAAAATTCCAGGTCAGAGCCTAATCCCTTTAGTGAAAACACACCATCTCCATTCAAATGCAAATATAACCTTATCTGTCCTTTCTACTTTAGTACAAATTGATTTAGCAAGCATGTTTGTGACAGCAGGTTTTAATAATGGGAGTGTCCAAGGAGACACTGAGACTAAGATTTTAAAGTGGAAACATTTTAGGAAGATGAAGGGTGGGGGAAGGGAATTTGAGATCATGACTATATCTCAGGCTTAATTGGAACTTGCTGTGCTGGGGAGAAGTGGGTGGGGTGAGGGTGGAGGGATACATGTTTCATTTTCCCTTGGTTTACTGATATTTCTATATCTCCATCTAAGTAAGAAGGTTAAAACAAGACCCAAAATTGCCACAGAGCAGGAAAAAGTACAAAAGTCTCAACCTATGGGGTAAATCCCTAGGAGATTGTGGAATCATTAAAAGGCGATTCTTAAAGTTCTATGTTCACCAATTATTCCCTAAAAAGCGAACAAACATTAAGCCATATATATATACATATACAATCTAAATTATTGATTCACTATATACATAGATATATAGATACAGATACACACACACACACATATATATATCACTATTTCTCAAAATTCCATTCTGTTCAAATCAGTTCAGTTCAGATGCTCAGTTGTATCAGACTCTTTGTGAGCCCATGGACTTCAGCATGCCAGACTTACCTGTCCATCACCAACTCCTGGCGCTTGCTCAAACTCATGTCCATCGAGTACCTGATGCCATCCAATCATCTCATCCTCTGTCGTCCCCTTCTCTTTATGCCCTCAATCTTTCCCAGCATCGGGATCTTTTCCAGTGAGTCAGTTCTTTGCATCAGATGGCCAAAGTATTGGAGCTTCAGCTTCAGCATCTGTCCTTCCAATGAATATTCAGGACTGATTTCCTTTAGGATTGACTGGCTTGGTCTCCCTCAAGAGTCTTCTCCAACATCACAGTTCAAAAGCATCAATTCTTCGGTGCTCAGCCTTTTTTATGGTCCAGCTCTCACATCTGCACATGACTACTGGAAAAACCATAGCTTTGACTAGACAGAACTTTGTGGCAAAGTAATGTCTCTGCTTTTTATTTATTTATTTTAATTTAAATTTATTTATTTTAATTGGAGGCTAATTACTTTACAATATTGTATTGGTTTTGCCATACATCAACATGAATCCGCCACATGTGTACACGTGTTCCCCATCCTGACCCCTCCTCCCACCTCCCTCTATGTACCATCCCTCTGCTTTTTAACATGCTGTCTAGGTTGGTCATAGCTTTTTTTCCATGGAGCAAGCGTCTTTTAATTTCAAGGCTACAGTCACCGTCTGCAGTGATTTTGGAGCACTCAAAAATAAAGTCTGACACTGTTTCCACTGTTTCCCCATCTATTTCCCATGAAGTGATGGGACCAGATGCCATGATCTTAGTTTTCTGAATGTTGAGTTTTAAGCCAGTTTTTTGAGTTTCCTCTTTCAATTTCCTCAAGAGACCCTTTAGTTCCTCTTCAGTTTCTGCCATAAGGGTGGTGTCATCTACGTATCTGAAGTTATTGATATTTCTCTCAGCAATCTTGATTCCAGTTTGTGTTTCTTCCAGTCCAGCGTTTCTCATGATGTACTCTGCATATAAGTTAAATAAGCAGGGTGACAATATACAGCCTTGATGTACTCTTTTCCCACTTTGGAACCAGTCCGTTGTTCCATGTCCGGTTCTAACTGTTACTTCTTGATCTGCATGCAGGTTTCTTAGGAGGCAGATTAGATGGTCTGGTACTTCCATCTTTTTCAGAATTTTCCACTGTTTATTGTGATCCACGCAAAGACTTTGATATAGTCAATGAAGCAGAAATAGATGTTTTTCTGGAACTGTCTTGCCTTTTCTATGATCCAAAGGATGTTGGCCATTTGATCTCTGGTTCCTCTGCCTTTTTTAAATCCAGATTCAACATCTGGAAGTTCTTGGTTTACATACTGTTGAAGCCATGCTTGGAGAATTTTGACCATTACTTTGCTAGCATGTGAGATGAGTGCAATTGTTTGGTAGTTTGAACATTCTTTAGCATTGACTTTCTTTGGGATTAGAATGAAAACTGACCTTTTCTAGTCCTGTGACCACTGGTGAGTTTTCCAAATTTGCTGTCATACTGAGTGCAGCACCCTAACAGCCTCATCTTTTA
>SJYX01001064.1:81737-164425 GCA_006410675.1 Oreotragus oreotragus | reverse complement strand
AAAAAAAAAACAGTCAATAAAACAAATTATTTGGATCACAGTGAGGTATTATTCAGATATAGATTTATATTGTTAATCTAAACCATTAATGTACTGAGAATTGTCATTCCAATGGATCAGGAAATGTGTTTTAAAGAAGAGACATGTAGTGGATTGGATTTAATTAATCCATTTTTTTCTCATGAATGGTGCCAGGTTTCAGCTCTGAATCTTCTCTTTGTTGTTCACCCATGCAAATATGGTTTTAACAATACACTGAACTCCACATTATATAAAAAAGCAAGTATATCTTAAACCTCTTTATGTGAAGATGTATAAGGACAAAGCCTCTAATTTCAAGATATTTCAAAATTCTCTTTCAGAAGACAGAACACAGAGAATCAGAGCAAGCAGGCAACACATGGTAATTACAGTGAGAATGCATTTACTCTAAAAATTGTGGTGTTTTGTGCATTCTGCTCCAGGGTGTATATTCTGGCATTGTTGTACACATTAATCTCTGTCTTATACATATAAGACTCTGTCTTATATATCCACATTTCTCAACCTAACAGGCTTACTGCCAATCACTAAGAAGTTCATACAACTGTGTGAAGCTTCTGAACATGGCTTATTGGTTAAGGACCCTTTAGGGACTAGGTCTTTCTCAGTTTGGGTTCTCTCATTGTATATAATAGGAACTCAATAAATACTTGCCTAAGCTATTTGTGATTTGTTGAATCTAGTGGAATGAACTAGTGTTTACAACTAGGTTATTTCTCCTTTTAGGGCATACAGTTGACTCTGCACATACTCTTGGATGTAAGGACTTTACTAGTGGTAAAGATCTGCCTGCAATTCAGGGGACCCAGGTTTGATCCTTGGGTCAGGAAGATCCCCTGGAGGAGGAAATGGCAACACATCCCAGTATTCTTGCCTGGAGAATCTCATGGACAGAGCAGCCTGAGTGGGACACGACTGAGTATAAAAATAAATATATATGCTCATCAGTTCAGTTCAGTTCAGTCACTCAGTCATGTCGGACTCTTTGTGACCCCATGAATTGCAGCACACCAGGCCTCCCTGTCCATCACCAACTCCCAGAGCCTACCCAAACCCATGTCCATCGAGTCGGTGAAGCCATCTAGCTATTTCATCCTCTGTTGTCCCCTTCTCCTCCTGCCCCAATCCCTCCCAGCATCAGGGTCTTTTCCAATGAGTCAACTCTTTGCGTGAGGTGGCCAAAGTATTGGAGCTTCAGCTTCAGCATCAGTCCTTCCAATAAACACCCAGGACTGATCTCCTTTAGGATGGACTGGTTGGATCTCCTTGCAGTCCAAGGGACTCATGTAGGGAAAAATGGGTCACTGGACTCAAATGTTGAGTATCTCACTGTTGAAGCATAGAGGGCTTATGTGTAAAGGAAGACCCTTGATGAATGGTTCATGATGACCAGGGGAGAGCTAATTTATTAGTTTGGTGCAAACATAATTGTGAATTCAGACTATAAATTTTAAATCATTATAACTAGGCTCAAATACATCTTTATTAATTAAAATAGGTATCATTATAATCAATACATTTTTGCCAATGAGAAATGAGTTTATTTATTCCTGTAGTAAAAATCTGTGCTTTGGGATTTGATGGACTCTTGGAAAGAATTTTCTGCATCCTATTGGTTGGGAAGTGTTTTCCCTGTAAAAGTTGTCAAGATGCTTGAAGAAGTGGTAGACAGCTGGCAAGAGATTAGGTGAATATGGCTGATAAAGCAAAACTTCATAGCCCAATTCATTCAGCTTTTGAAGCATTGGCTGTGTGATGTGCAGTCAGGCATTGTCATGGGGAAGAATTGGGCCCTTTCTGCTGATCAATGCCAGCTGTAAGCACTGCAGTCTTCAGTGTGTCTCACTGGTCTGCTGAGCATACCTCTCAGATGTAATGGTTTCGTCAGGATTTAGAAAGCTGTAGTGGATAAGACAGGCAGCAGACCACCAAACAGTGATTAAGACTGTTTTTTGGGGATCCAAGTTTGGCTTTGGGAAGTGCTTTGGAACTTCTTCTCAGTCCAACCACTGAGCTAGCTGTCACCAGTTGTCATATAAAATCCACTTTTCATCACACGTCACAATCTGATTGAGAAGTGGTTCACTGTTGTTGCATAGAATGAGAACATGATGCTTAAAAATAATTTTTTTGTTTGTTGTCCGCTCATGAGGCACCCACTGGTTGAGCTTTTTCACCTTTCCAATTGGCTTCAAAAGCTAAGAGGCCACAGAATGGTTGACGTTGAGTTCTTCGGTAACTTCTCATGTAGTTGTCAGAGGATCAGCTTTGGTGATGCTCTCAGTTGGTCGTTGTCAACTTCCTATGGCTGGCCACTGTGCTCCTCATCTTCAAGTCTCTTATCTCCTTCGCAGAACTTCTTGAACCACCACTGCACTGTATGTTCATTAGCAGTTCCTGAACCAAACATGTTGTTGGTGCTGGAAGTTGTCTTCACTGTTTTACCAACCATTTTTAACTTGAATAACAAAATCATTTTGCCGGGAGCCAGCGTGAGGAACTCCGCATGTGGCAAAGGTCATGAGGAAGGAGGTAGTGCCAAATGTAATAAAATAGCATGAAGAGTAAAAGTGAGAAGGTTATAATTCAAGAATATGAATTAATAGAGTCATGAATGTAGACGACTCATTGAAAAAATGCTTATCCTGAGAGAGAGAACACTGTAATTAAGGATGGAGGAGCCTAGGGAGAATTACAGTAATCATCTTCCAAGGCAAACCATTCAATATCACAGTTATCCAAGTCTATGCCCCAACCAGTAATGCTGAAGAAGCTGAAGTTGAACGGTTTTATGAAGACCTACAAGACCTTTTAGAACTAACACCCAAAAAATATGTCCTTTTCATTATAGGGGACTGGAATGCTAAAGTAGGAAGTCAAGAAACACCTGGAGTAACAGGCAAATTTGGCCTTGGAATGCAGAATGAAGCAGGGCAAAGACTAATAGAGTTTTGTCAAGAAAATACACTGGTCATAGCAAACACCCTCTTCCAGCAACACAAGAGAAGACTCTACACATGGACATCACCAGATGGTCAACACTGAAATCAGATTGATTATATTCTTTGCATCCAAAGATGGAGAAGCTCTATACAGTCAACAAAAACAAAGAAAACGGATCAGTTTCTGGAAAGACTGATTCCCCTGTGTCTGTCTTTCTTGTTCTGCATTTTTCTGGCTGAATTCCCATCTGGAGCATGGGTACTCGCCAAGCCCTGGCTTCTAAGATCCATGCAAGAGGGAGCCCAAGGCGGGGCACCCTCTGCTATACAAGTGGGCGCCAGTGGCCTACATAGGTGGTATAAATCTCTTGTCTTGAGATTTTATTGGTACGCCATGTAAATCAAGTTATTCAGCCTCTTTTTCTCCACTAGTATTTTCCTACTACACTATTTCTTTCTAATCTCCCTCCATATCTTTAATTAAGCAATTAATTCCAAGGACACTGATTCCATCCCCGCTTTGAATTACCCTGGATCCACCAGGGCTGGACCCCAGCATTAGTTGAATTCCCTTTTTGTCTAACATCATTTCCCTAGTCTAAAATAAATATAAAATAAACTGCAAGTAACAAGTCATTAACGAGAAAAACATAAAGCAAGAAATGCACCTTAAAATTGTGTATAACATAACTACATTTATTTAAGAATGTATTTCAATAACAAATGGCAAAATTCAACAATGCAAAACAATTACCTTTGCACCAACCGTATAGTTCCACTGTAAGTAATACAACAGAAAAGGCAGCATTCTGTTATGATTTTGAATCTGTCAATAATTAGTGTTGTAACTTGGATAAATTTCTCAATCTTTGTCAACGTCAGCATCCCTGCCATAAAATGAAATGGAGCAGGATTTGAGCTAGAACAATTATATGACCTCTTAACCTCTTAATATGCCCTAAAATTCTATGATAGTGCCTTCCAAAAATATATCCTAGAAGAACTTAGTAAACATTCTGTGAGAATGTGTTCTGAGGCAAAATAAGTTTGCTAAAAATTTGTATTAAAAAGGACTTTGTTTTAAATGATAGGACTTTTAATGACTTTAGCATGCTAATGTGCATTTTGTGACTCTTCAATAGGATCTCCTCAAGCTTATTTGACTATGAAATTCTTTATTTTTATGTAAATCCTATTAACTAAAGGGATGATCATATTCAACAGAATCGAGTTTAGCAAAGGCATAAAGTTTTTGAAAATTCCTTGAGAGCCCTTAGACAGAGCTTGTCACAGTAAATAATAGTCCAGCTAATTCCATCCATCTTTATTGAGAATTTCCAATGTGAAAAGCTCTTTGAATACTATTATAAATACTTTCATAAAAAACTGTGGATGTAGATATTACTATCTCATATTACAGGTGAAGCAATTGAGTTCTGAGGGATTACATGATTTGCCCAATGTGACAAAATAAAGAAGTAAAATTATAACCCACTATTCAAATTCTATAGTGTTGTCTACTTTGCCTCACAGACTTTTATCACCACCAAAGCTATACTTTTACCTTGCTGTGTAATCTGATTAGGGATTCTCTGGATGGGAATGGCATTTCACAGGGAACAATGACCATGGGCCACTTGAAAGAAAACAATTAATTACCATTAATGAATGATGTGATGTGGGGACCACAGCCTTGTAATATTTAATTGTTTAACCACTCAGGGATCAATCATCAATAAAAGTAAACAAAAATCCTCATTAAAAATCACCTTTCTTCATGAATTTTTAGAAGTTGAATTTTCCTTAATCTCAGCAGTACATAATAGCATGTCTCTGGAATGTATTTTCCTGTCCTCTGACTAAAAGTGATATCAACATGGTCCCTGGGTCATGGTCTCTACTCTGGCTTATTCCAATTAGTCAGCAGCACAATCCTCAGATGCTCTGCTTCAGTGATTTCTGGGAAGCCGGACAGAAAGCAGCCAGATGTGTATAAGAGACAGTATATATATATTCCATATATAAAAGAGGAATATATATATGTAAGATGGAGATATATATATCTCTAAAGAGGAATTTTTATGCAACTTCCTTGTTTTAAATTTGGGAAATCAATAAACTTTTCAACCACTTGCTTTCCATGAATTTAACAGTTTTCAAAGCCAGGTAAATTGTTTATCTTCACAACTCTTCTTCAAGAAGTATCTCCTTCTTGTTTTATACTGAGGAAACTGGTGCATTGTGGAATTAATGACTAGAGAAAACTTAACTTAATAGTTGCCCAGAATTTAAAGACAAACATTAAATTTTCTTTCTTAGCCTGTGGCAAATGACTCTAGACATTGACCATTCTATCACCCTGGCTTCTGCGTGGAGAATATTAAGGATCTCAGTGAGTGTAGGTTCTCTGATGGNAAACAGTGACAGACTTTATATTTTTGGGCTTCAAAATCACTGCAGATGGTGACTGCAGCCTTGAAATTAAAAGATGCTTGCTCCTTAAAAGAAAAGTTCTGAACAAACTAGACAGTCTGTCTCTTATACACATCTGGATCTCAGTGAGTGTAGGTTCTCTGATGGATCAAAAAAAAAAAAAAAAAAAAGAATTAGAGATAAAGAGGACAGACAGAAGGAACAATAATCAGCCACAGCTAGGTAAGAGAGTTTTGACAAATTTACAGAAGAATTACTGTAAACCAAACATATATTGAATGTACTGTTTCATAATTATCAATAAGTTCAGAGACAAAGGAATTCCAATAATGATATATCCCAAATGGAGGTTCTACCCATAAATAAATAGTTTTGAAGTAATAGCCTATTAAGTGTTTTTTCAAAATAAAAAATCAGTCTATTTGCAAACTTTTATAACCAAACAATAGGTTCAAAGCCTACATTTTGACTGCAATGAATACCGTCACCAAATAGATAACTGGCCCGGTAATATATTTCCATGTGAATCAGTGTATTGTTTCTCCCAAAACTCATATAACAAGAATGCAATGGAGGTAGTTAGAGTAGGGAAGGAAGAAACTAACCAACAGAAGATTTAAGCAATATCCCATGCATCGCTTTTCATATTTGTAAACTAGGGCTAATAATTCTTAGTCGTTAATGAGTTGCAATCCAGATAAATTGCAATTAAATGGAATATAGTCTAGGTGAGTACATTCTTGAAGAAGTTTTGCAGTTTTCCTTGCCTCTGATTTTCTAGAACTAGCCCTTGATGAAAGGCCTGTGAACTTGAAAACAGCCAATACCAGCAAAGAGATCAAATGATCCTCTGTGATCATCAACTACAAAGTCCCGTCAAACGCTAACCAGTGCTTCTAACCTCAGCCAGACTTACCCAGAAAGAACATCTTAGAGTTAATAGAGAAATGGACTCTAAAGTCCTGAGTGCTACTATGGACTCTTTCACAGAGGTTGTTTGGCTTTGGCAAGTAGCTTAACCTTTCTAAGCTTGACTCCTCATCTGGGGCCATTGCTCTTGGTCTCCCCTGCTTCACAGGGTTGTGAAGAGGATCGAATCAAACAATATATGAGAGTGCTGGAAAGTACACAATGCTATAGCAACAGACACACAGAGCCTCTAGCCTGTAGGATATTTGACCCTGTCTATCTCTGTAAAATTTCTCTTCTTCATGGTGACATCTGAGACTCTTTTATTTAAAGAAAGGCTGACTAGGAAAAGAACTATCCCATGGCCAAAGACCTGCTGCTCATGTGCATGCCGAAGACTATTGTGGCTACAGTCGTGAGACACCTGTATAGCTTCCTGGGCAGGGTTACCAGACTCTGTACTGTTGTGAACAAAATATACTCAGCTTTGTGATGTTCTGTAACCTGGAGCTGTCACCAGTCAGCTTCAGTGCATGGGTGAAACCGATGCAATCACCCAATGGTGAACACATGGAAGAAACTAAAATGAGAAGTAGGAGAGATTTAAGAACACATTCGTCACTGAAAGTGTAAAGTGATGCTATTGGAAAAGGGATCAAGTCACGTAACAAATTTTCTGGTGCCAGAGTGGAGCAGCATGGATGGTCATTAGGGAATTGAACCAGATTTTATGGGAATAGGAACTTAAACATAATACATCATATCTTTATGCACCCTAATACTCTGCACTGCCTCTTGTCCCTTTCAACATGGGGCTAGAGTCAAACAGGATCTATTAATAAGAAACCCTGCAAAGACATTTCAGTGACCATTCAAATATTTCAAGTGTTGACAAGAGGGAATCCAAAAATGTTGTCACAAGATCCTTTTCAGGGTAGGAAGTCCTCCAGGTAGCTCCTCAAAATAATCAAACTAACAAATACACAAAACTGTTCTCTTTCACACCCCAGTCTCCAGTCCTCCCTGATCAGTTTGACTGATTCATCTCTCTCTTTCAGAGCACTTTAAGCCTTAATTTTTACATCAATCTATCCTTTTTTTTTTTTAAAGCTCTTTTAAATTCTGATCCTCATTCCATTTCTCCAATTAGACAAAGCAAATAAACCTCAGACACCTGAAGTTTGTTGCCTGAACAACAAATGCTGGACAGGGAGAGAAAAAGAGGAGAGAGGAAAGGGAATTATGAATATATTTCCATCATTCAGTTTATATTGTTTTCAGCCACATATGGCAGGTGGGAAAAGGTTTGATAATGAAAGACTGGCCCCTATCAAAACATAACCACATTTATAGGTGGAGTTGAAATACTCTGAACATGCATGGGTTTCTAGGACAATATGTCTGTTTTACAGATGTGTGTTTTACTGAGGCCCAGAGAGTTACTGTAGAGGCTGACACAGCTCCACTGTGGTAGAGCAGAAAGAGATATACTATCATTCTTGTTTTCCAAACCAATGATTCTTCCTCCATGTATCAGATATACGAAGCTGATTAAAACAAGCACATACAAACAGGCACCTCTAAGTGTACAAGTTATAAGATATTGTTAAATGTTTGATTTCTAGAGTTACAGGAAATATGATATAGCAGGAATAACTCATGCTAAAGACAGTTCATTTTGGCTTACTCTGGAGACCATTTCTGTGCTTTATTAGCTCTACCTTTATAAGGAAGGTCAAAGGCCAGCAAACATAATTAAAAATAATACACATGACTAATACAATTTCAATTCTGTGACTAAAAAGTGTTTTCCCTTCAGGTGATTTTGGATAGTATTTTATATAGTTAGGCTTTTACTAGTCTCTTCATTGTACTTTGCAACTGAAGTTCTGGCTTCTTATTAATTGGGTCAGTAAGCAATCATCAATAAAAGTAAACAAAAATCCTCATTAAAAATCACCTTTCTTCATGAATTTTTAGAAGTTGAATTTTCCTTAATCTCAGCAGTACATAATAGCATGTCTCTGGAATGTATTTTCCTGTCCTCTGACTAAAAGTGATATCAACATGGTCCCTGGGTCATGGTCTCTACTCTGGCTTATTCCAATTAGTCAGCAGCACAATCCTCAGATGCTCTGCTTCAGTGATTTCTGGGAAGCCGGACAGAAAGCAGCCAAGTTATGCAAACTGGAGCAAGACAGTGAATTATTATCTAGCAGCAACTTCCTCTTCTTCCCACTGTATCCTATCTTCACATAACAAGAGTCTATTTGGAGTTTTTTTGTAGGATAAGATTGTTGAAAACTAGTGTTCCTCCAAGATATGCTGATTACTCAGTCACAATGAGGATGGTATGTTTCCAGACCAGAAAAGAGAAGTGTTTTTTTTTTGTGTGTGTTTTATTTATTAATTTTTTTTAATTTTTATTTTTACTTTATTTTACTTTACAGTACTGTATTGGTTTTAGCATACACTGACATGAATCTGCCACGGGTGTACATGAACTCCCAAACATGAACCCTCCTCCCACCTCCCACTCCATATCATCCCTCCGGATCATCCCCATGCACCATCCCCAAGCATCCTGCATCCTGCATCCTGCATTGAACATAGACTGGTGTGTGTGTGTGTGTGTGTGTGTGTGTATGTCTTTCTGAGGAACAAGTGAAACCATAATGCAGTGGCTATCAGGTCTGCTGTTCACTACAGACTGAATGACATGACTGGAAATATGTAAAAGCATCTGTCAGAACGCCTTATTCTCTGAATCAGTGTGTGTATGTGTGTATCAATTTTCTTATTTTATGCTATTTTATCAATCTACTATTAATTCTCTTAACAATAATATTATCTCATAAGGACTATTCTTCAAAAGAAGGATTTTCTGTGACTTCTAATGAACATTTATTTTTAGAAAAGATTTTGTTTCAAACGTATGAAACATTTATATAATAAATCATCAAAAGATGTAAAATTATATCATCTGGTTATATTTATGTTCATGAATATAATGTGACTTTTTTCCTTTCACATAGGTCTGTGCTGCTGTCAACCTCAACCTTTCCAAGTGACATTTTCATTTAGAATCTTATCATTTTATAATTATTACCTTTCAGAACTCCCAGGGAGTGAACAAAAGCTTCCTCTTTGTATGTCCATTGTTATGTTTCTTTGAAGAACAAATTAAATTTTGGCTCTAGCCAAAATAAACTTTTAAGTGGCAAAATAAATCTAGAATTATGTGAAAAGCAAACCCTTTTCGTGGAAGCTTGACTCGACATCGTAAGTTCAGGTGTATTTAAGATAATTTACTACCATGTTTTCTTTTCTGTGTGCAAGGCTGTGGTGCCGTATGCTCTCTTTGTAGTAAAAAAGGGAGGAAAGAGCTAAGGTCCGGAAAACATGACTACAGAATGAGCTGAGGAAACTAGTTAGTATATCATTCTATCCTGTCCTGAGAACAAAGACAGATAGCTGAATGTTCTTTCCCAGCTTAACTCTCATCTGTCTCTCTTACAGACCCTTTACCTATTAACATCAGTGAATGAGGGTACATTGAAGGGGTCTAGAGTCTGAATTTGTAGAATTAGCTATGTTGGCTCAATGTACCAATAAAAAAAAAAAAATTAACAACCCCTTTGGTATATGCAGCCGTTTACCTGATCTTCTACCAAGTATCTGACCCTAGGGAAGCAAAACAATTTCATTTAACATACACAATATGCCAAATGGATTTCAGGGCTTTAACTTATTAGTTATGATTTGACTTACACATAAAATGACCCAATAAGCTCACTTGGATCGGTCTTTGCAAGTTGCCATATTAGACTGTCGATTTCTTTCTTCTCAGTTCACCATATTGCTAAAATAAATTGCCTTCTCCCATTGTTTTGGCTTCCTCTATGTTTTTTTTTCTTTGATGTTTTTGCTTATTTCTCCTATGGTCATTCTTGGTTCTGGATTCTTACCTTTCCCCCTGCCGAGTATAAACACACCTTACGTCTGTTACTGCTGCTCATTTAAAGAAAAATACTCTGAACTGTTTAAGTAAAGAAACTATTACATCTTTACTCTAAGAATAATGAAAATGCAGTATCGTGAACACTGACTTTCACATGAACTTGAAATATTCTGAACAAAGTAAGTACATCATGAAAGATTTTTTAAAAAAACATTTGGCAAATTTCTTCTTTAAGGAGGTTCTTTTTTTTTCTTTCCTTCTAATTTTGTTAAGATTTCTCATTTCTCTGCTGTGTCACAATGTCTGACATAGTGTTCTTTTTTATTTTTAATTGGCATTTTTTTTCATCAAACACTAACATTTTATCAACCTTTTAATATTTATTGCCTTTTCAGGGTTTTTTTTTCACTTTAATTGCTTTACTCATTTCATCCTATTTTTACTTATTTCCTTTTTACAAATGTTCAAATCCTCAATGTTTACCTTTTTAATATACTTGCACACATACATACTGATTTAAAGTATTAAGAAAAGAATCGGTGCTGTGTCAAAAGCTCTATGCTGATAAAATGTTCTGGTGTTCTTTGTCTTAATGTCAATGAATTAAAATGGATTGTGTGGACACTGGGTGCTATGTTCTAGGACTTCTGATACAAGAGTTATTTTAATGTTCAATATCCTAGGACATTTGTGGTCAGTGGGAGAAAGATTCCAGGATACAATGCTTACCTAGAAAATAAAATTTAAACAATGCTTAAAGTTTTATGTATTGACATATTGTTATCTTTATATCAAAGTTATTGGCAGTTTTTTTACTCTATTTATAGATATACATTTTGTAGCATAAAGAGGAAACTCAAGAGCATTTGGTTGGTAGATTTTAAAATTTAAAGTTTAGGAGCCTTGACTTCAAGTATGACTTTTTTCACCCTGTTTTGTTGACTGTTGGGGGTTGGTTGCAGGTAGTTTAGTGACTAAGCATGGCAGTAGTTATGTATGGATGTGAGAGTTGGACTATAAAGAAAGCTGAGCACTGAAGAATTGATGCTTTTGAACTGTGGTGTTGGAGAAGACTCTTGAGAGTCCCTTGGACTGCAAGGAGATCAAAAGAGTCCATCCTAAAGGAAATCAGTCCTGAATATTCATTGGAAGGACTGATGCTGAAGCTGAAGTTCCAATACTTTGGCCACCTGATGCGAAGAACTGACTCACTGTAAAAGACCCTGATTCTGGGAAAGATTGAAGGTAGGAGGAGAGGGGGGATGACAGAGGATGAGATGGTTGGATGGCATCACCAACGTGATGGATGTGAGTCTGAGTAGGCTCTGGGGGTTGGTAATGGACAGGGAAGCCTAGCGTGCAGCAGTCCATGGGGTCACAAAGAGTTAGACATGACTGAGTGACTGAACTGAACTGAAGACATCTCTGAGGTCAGACAGGTTTGGGTAAATATTGTACTTTATCACTGTGTAACTATGCAACATTGACTAAGTTACTCAGTATCTTTAACATCTCAGTATTCTCACCTGTAAAGTGGGAAAGAGAGTAGTATTGTTCCTGATGTGAAAGAGAAAGAGGTATTTTCAAGAGATATTGGTTTAGTGGAGGCCAGCACATCCAAAATCTGTAGGGCAGATGCACTGGCTAGAAACTCAGGTAAGAACTGAAGTCACAGTCTTCACCAAGTCTAAAGGGCAGTCCAGGAAACTGGAGACTCAGGCAGGATGTCTGGTATGATCCTGAGGCCAAATTTCTTCTTATCTGGGAAATCTCAGGTTTTGCTCTTAAGGTCTTCAAAGGATTGAACAAGGCCTACCCTTATTCAGTGTAAGGAACTACTTATGGACTGTAATCTCCTTCACTGAAAGTCAACTGATTTTAAATGTTAATCACATCTACAAAATACCTTCACAGCAACATATAGTGTGTAACCCAATAACTGGGCACCATAGTCTGGCCAGGTTGACACATAAAATCAACCATCAGATGTTTGTTGTAGAACAGTAGCAAATGTATGGGTAAACTGAAGCACTTGGAGGGGCAGAAACTGGAGAGATCATCTTTATGCAGACCTAGGGGATTTCCATTTCCTGTCCTTCTGTTTGTGTGTGTGTGTGTGTGTGTGTGTAATAAAGTTTTATTAAAGTATAAAGGAGACAGAGAAAGCTTCTGACATAGGCAGAAAGAGTATCACCTTGTTAGAGTTAGCAATGAAGTTATATACTCTCCAATGAATCCAAAAATGTCTGGAGGTTGTAAAGACCTCACCAGACCTACTCCCATAATTTACATTTTAAGATAACGGAATTAGCCAGAAGGTTTAATCCAGAGACTGTCCTCAGGCAGAATACATTGTTATTATATAATCCTAAGGAATGTAGAGAAGAAAAAAAGTTTGCCCTTTCTTCCTCCTTGAGAATTCCAGATCCCTCTCTCCTTGGGGACCCCTAGACTTCTTATCAACCTGCCTAGGAAATGACTCTCTCATTCCCCACTTTTCTTTTAGGAGAATTATGTTGCCTAGGGAAAAGGGGCATTGTTTCCGTTACATAACTGCTTCTGAGCTGAGAAGGGGCGTTGTCCCTAAATTGACGAGGCAACATATTCTCCTAATCCTCGTATTGAGGATATCTGATCCAGGGGCCCCAGATATTAGTTGGAGGAAGGTGCAGCAGTAGCAGGAGTTTGAGCAACCATTTTGTAACTTGAAAGCTTTCATGCGGCTAGAAACAAACCCAGTTATACAGTTACAGACATAAGGCAACATAGTCATTACAACAAGTTAAAATCAAAATTAATGGTGAAAAATTGAAAGCATTTCCCCTAAAGTCAGGAACAAGACAAGGGCGCCCACTTTCACCGCTACTAGTCAACATAGTTCTGGAAGTTTTGGCCACAGCAATCAGAGCAGAAAAATAAATAAAAGGAATCCAAATTGGAAAAGAAGAAGTAAAACTCTCACTGTTTGCAGATGACATGATCCTCTACATAGAAAACCCTAAAGACTCCACCAGAAAATTACTAGAGCTAATCAATGAATATAGTAAAGTTGCAGGATATAAAATCAACACACAGAAATCCCTTGCATTCCTATACACTAACAATGAGAAAGTAGAAAAAGAAATTAAGGAAACAATTCCATTCACCATTGCAACGAAAAGAATAAAATACTTAGGAATATATCTACCTAAAGAAACTAAAGACTTATATATAGAAAACTATAAAACACTGATGAAAGAAATCAAAGAGGACACTAATAGATGGAGAAATATACCATGTTCATGGATTGGAAGAATCAATATAGTGAAAATGAATATATTACCCAAAGCAATCTACAGATTCAATGCAATCCCTATCAAGCTACCAGCGGTATTTTTCACAGAACTAGAACAAATAATTTCAAGATTTGTATGGAAATACAAAAAACCTCGAATAGCCAAAGCAATTTTGAGAAAGAAGAATGGAACTATATCTACCTAAAGAAACTAAAGACCTATATATAGAAAACTATAAAACACTGATGGAAGAAATCAAAGAAGAGAGGTTTTAAATAATTTATCTGGCAGAAGTCTGAGAGAACAATGTTTAGTTTTTAGAGACCTTTAGGGATAAGAAGATGCAGCTGGGGACCAGAAGGAGAAAAAAAAAAGGCCATGATTTTTCAGAGATTCAGAGCTGGCTCCACCTCAGGCTGCATCTGGCATATAGAAGGTGGTCAACAGTTGCTTGAGGAAGGGAGTAACTCTACCTGGAGGACATAAGATAGTGGGAGGCAGTAAAAGGCAGGGATCTGTGTTTCTGGGCTTAGAATGGAGCCAGCTATCCTGATGGGAATTCAAGAGGGAAAGCTGACGGCTACAGAAACAAAGTAAAACACTCAGAACCCATGTTCTTTTCCTGAAATCACGTCAATTCCAAGGTACCAAAGTACTCCTAGCTCACCAAGTTCAGAAATTCAGGAATCCAGAAAGAACAACAATAAATTTATGGGACTGCCTTGGTTTAATGAATGAACTGGTGGTTGGGAATTTCCATCCTTGCGGAATCAGGAGCTCCTGTTCAGTATGTGTGTCCTCAGTCAAGCAGACAGGGTGAATCACTTTACCCCATTAGACCTTCACTTCCTCATCTGTGAGATGAGTGAGTTGTCTTAAATGGATTTACATGAGATCCATAATCCTTGAATCTCTCTCTGCATCTGCCATGGGAAGCTTGTGAAAGAGCACGAATGGCAGAGATTGTGCTAAATTATTTCACAGTCTTCCATGACTTAATCCTACATCATTCCTTTAAATTATGGATTCTTGCTCCCCCCACTTCTTTTTAAATAGAAAATCCAAGGCTTATAATGGTTCCAGAACATGTTCAAGGTCACACAGCTAGTAAATGGCAAAACTGCAAACCTAACTTAGAGCATACTTGTTGCAAATTTTATAGACAGATTAACAGGAAGCAGCCTCATCTCATCCTGAAAACAATAAAAGGATGATCACTTTAGATTGCATCCTGGTGCTTAAAATAGAACTGTGACAAGAATTGTCATGAGATGATTATTTTTTCCCTTGTGCCAAATATAAATAAGTGGGAACTGCAGTTGAAACTTGAGAAAAATCTCCGTAGGGTTTTGAAATCATCATTGGGTATATAATATAACGGTACTAAAACTCCATTAACCCGTGCCCTTGCTTCAATCAACAAAATTTTATTGAGATGTCAAACGTGGATGGAATGGTGAATGGAGAATCCAAGTCGGCTTATCTTAAAATCCTGTAGCACACGAGGAAACAATACAAGAAGTTTGTGTTCAAGAAAATAAAACAGGTACAGAAGAATTTTAACTTGCCTAAAATAAGACTTAGAAGTATAAACAGACTCATCTTATAAATAGAGTCAATATTTATACACACACACATATATATAAAATTTGACATATTTATGTGTGTGTGTGTGTTTGTGTATATATATACATATACTCCCAGACATATATATGTCCATCTATTTTTAAGATCTAAATATGACAGGATATTGGGCAAAAAAATGTCAGGATCAGTAAACAGATAATTTTTTTTTTCTTGTGCTAAACCTCCATAAATTAATTCCAATTTGTTCAAAAGGAAGATGGGGAAGTAATTTCTGCACTGGGGCATATCGTCTCTAATTATTTTTCTGCACACACACATACACACACATATACTCACTCAATCCAAACTGTAATTAAATTTTATTTGAGTTACTTCATTTCACTGATTGTGACTAATAGTTATTATCATATAAATTTAAACACATGTGCACAAATACATATGTACATAAATATACAGCACTTGTATATGAGTGTGTTTGCATGTATCTATCCATCTTTCATCCATCCATCCATCAGGCAGATTTTACACTGCAAAAAGGTGACTATAAACTAGAGAGACTGACTTTAAGTCCTTCGTATTTTACAATCATGGAAAACTTATTTTGACCTCATACTTCCAACATGGAAGCAATAGATCTGTGAGACATATATGTATCGTGTGCTATGACAGGCAATAACATGAAACAGATATGTCTACACTACATTCTGAAGCCTTCACTTTAGACAAGAAAGTATTAGTAATGCTGGGGAAAATGTCTGAGGAACTGCTGACAAATTGTACACTTTCTATAGGGACTTGGATCTTGCTCAACCATTAAACTCATTGACCATACTTTTTGACAAACAGCAAGAATGCTATATCTACTCTATCTTTTAGTTCTTTCTGAGGGTAGAAACCACTGCTGTCTTGAATCTGTGCTTCCCCAATGGGGAAAATATGACTTCACCTGGAGCTGGGGAATGAAAAGACAGGTATATCATAGATACAAGATGGTACTGGTTGTCACTTTGCTTTGTGGTATTATGCCCAGCTCCTCAGCCTTGCTAAAAATCTTATAGAGACTCAGTCTGAGTCATGGTCAATCACTTTCAGGGATCTTGTTTTGTGTCCTTGACTGCTTGTAATCATTTTTGTTCAGATTTTTCCTTTTTCTTTTTTTCTTTTCCTAGCGTCCTGCAGGCCTGATTGTGACATATTTCTCATTAAAATTTTGTATTGAAGCTTCTTTTCTGAAGGTGCTAATGAATTGATCTTCATCTGAATAAATATGTTGTGACCAGAGAGATAAGCAGCAATTCAACACACGCTATTGTTTTCAGTGTCGTTCTTCACCATGCTCCCTCCAACACAGATCCTCCAAGGGGCGGGGGAAATTTCATAATTTCATTAATTCTCAGTCATCAGACCACTGTAATCATTTCCCTTTACTAGAGGGTAGACTCATGAATGGATGGATAAATGTCAGAAAATAAGTTATTTGTAGATTGAGGAGAAGGACCTAGAATTTCTTACAGCACTGGATGTGAAACAGTTAAAGAGCAACACCTCCCATGCTACTGAAAAGGGAATCCATAATGTTACTGCTTTCATCTCAGACTCCATCAAAGCAGTGGCTTTCTTCACCAAAGAGAATGGAATAAGACCCTTCCTTTTGCAAATGGCATCAGGCCAATCAAATAGAAAAATAAAGTCATTTCTGGTGTTAAAATATAGCACAGTATATAACTTCCTCTTGCCGGTTACCACCTAGAGTTCAAATCTTGGTTCCACTACTTTTCCCTGGAAAAACTACTTAACTTATTCTAAACTCAATTTCCTATTTTTAAAAAATGGAGTAAAATTTTTCACCTTTCAGAATTGCTGTAAACATTAAATAAGAAAATGATGTAACATGAAACAAAGTAGGTGATAGTAAACATTCAATAAATATTAATTCCCTTCTCCCTACTTTTGTCACATTTGGGAATGAGGAAAACCTATAATTTGGTAGACTTTTGTGAATGAAAAGACCAAGGCCTTCTACAAATAATAAAGACCCTGAATGTCAGTCATTATAAAACACGGGTAAGAATTCAGTGGAACACAAAGAAGATCAGTAGAAATAAGATAATACGAAGTGATGACAAGTGGGTTATCTGGTTAAGCATCATCACCAGGATTTTAGCAAGGAGGAGAGCCATTGGTACTTTCCCTAGAATAGGAGCTTGTGAGGTAATATTGCATAACTGTTAGAAGTATCCACTGGGGAGGCAGACTGCCTGGTTTTGAATCCAAGTTCTATCATTAGAACTACGTGATTTTGAACTAGCTATTTTATTCTGTGTGTGTCCCACTGTAAAATGGAAATGATATTAATGGAAACCCAAAGGATGATTTTGATGATTACATGAGTTAATATATATAAAGTGCTTATATGAGTGCCTGGGACATGATAATCAGCATTTAACAAGGCCAGCATGTTTGTGTATGTGTGTGTGTGTGTGTATGCACATGGGTGCACACACTTTTAAATTCACCTAATAAATTACATATGGTAATTTCAGAGTAAGGAACAGTCATTTCTGAATAAATCAATTTGCCATTTCATAAAGCCCATGGGCTCTTGTAGATAATTTTAAGCATAGAGGCCTTGGCTGGAGAGAATTATATCTGAATAATTCAGAAAAGATACAATGCTTATAACTGATAAAACAAACAGTATTATCCTTTAAAGGTGGTGCTTCTAAGAGCATAGAATTTAGGTCACTTGCATAAGAACCACTTGCAACACTTGTTTTAAAATGAAGTTTCCTAGATCCTCTTCCTAGGGTGACCATATACTCAACTGATCAAACCTGGACATGTTTGAGAGTGAAAGGAATGACTATAAATAACTGTACCAGGTTAACAAGCATAACTGTACTGCCCTGGGTAAAACAGAACATAGGGTATCCCTGTACATCCCAGAACTACAGCACTTTTGAGTGCCCCAGATTTGTAGTTCTATTAAGTTTTCATGATGATTCTTTTGTGATGTCAGTTTGAGAAAGGCTGTCTTGAATTGTATCATTTTAACAAAATTTAATTAATGCAGAACTCTGTGAAATTTATATCATACCTGCATTTCCTAAGGATATTTCTTTGAGATAGGCAAGAATGTAAAAGAGAAAGAAAAGGACCATTTATTAACCATCTACTCTCACTCAAGTTTTCCCTCCCCTTGGCATGGCACTGTCTTCCATAGTTTATAAAATAGGTTTACAGATCTTTGTTTGCTCTTGAAACTGAGTTAACCTCATGTGATTATGGTAAACCACATTCCCCTAGCTAAGGAACCAGCTCTATAAACAATTTAAAGAGACTGACTCTGGGAAGAAAGGAGGCACTGCTTAGCTAACTATCTTAAATAAAAGGACAGCAAGAACAATCAGTAGGAATTAACCCATCATACTCTCATCTGACTTACAGCATCTATTACCAGAGGTATAATCCTCCCAGTCATCTACCAGACCTTGGAATCAATCTCCTGAAGCTCTAACAAAACCTGTAGTCTGACCTAAACTTCTGCCCTTTTTCAGGCTTCCCCAAACGCTTCAATTGCCTTCTAAAACAGTCTCTCATCAGCATATTTCCCTTTACCCTCAACATTTCATCTGAACAGGCTCTTCTTGCATTTGCCCTAAATTAAATGTAAATATTCCTTAAGATCAAAGTCGCCCTGTAGCCCTCCCAGGGAGGGCTCTCCCATGACCTATCCTCACCTCTGAAAACATGTCCTGGAGGTAGCAGAGGTTTCCTTCATACTCTTCATTGCCACACCAGACCATCTCTTTCTTCCTCCTTCAATGACTCAAGAGTCTGAAGCATGTCACCATACCACCCCATCTACTGACCAAATGATCATGCCTTCTTTCATTAAAAATATTTAGAATTTGCTCACTGTCTTTGAATAAACTTGAATCACTGTTTGTTCACCAAAATGGTAGGTACTCTAGCACTCTGCATTGTCAATTTCTTGTTTTTTTCACTTCCAGTGATTTTCCCCTTAACTTCAGCCAATCATTCTCATGGTGTCCACTGCACGTTGTTATCTTTAGCTCCAAAATCTTGATTTTAATCAATCCTATCTCAGTTCCCAGTTCCTATCCTTTAAAGTTATTTGTCACGTCCAAGGTCAGTGGCAGCCGGGAGGAGACACCCTGCGTCCGAGGTCAGGGGTGGCCGAGAGGAGCTAACCTGCGTCGGAGGCCAGGGGAGGCAGCCAAGAGGAGCTACCTCATGTCCGAGGTCAGTGGTGGCTGGGAGGAGACACCCCACATCCGAGGTCAGGGGCTCCCAAGGCCAGGGGCAGCGGCTGGGAGGAGCCACCCTGTGCTGGAGGTCAGGGGCAGCGCCCGAGGCCAGGGGTGGTGGCGGGGAGGAGCAACCCAAGGAGCAGTGGCTGCGCAGGTGCAGGAAGGCCTAGAGGAGCTATCCCACGTTCAAGGTAAGGAGGGGCGGCGGTAAGGATATACCCCTCGTCCGAGGTAAGGAGCAGCAGCTGTGCTTTGCTGGAGCAGCAATGAAGAGATACCCCATGCCCCTAAGAGAAACCNGTCTTTTCCAGTGAGTCAACTCTTCACATGAGGTGGCCAAAGTATCTGAGTTTCACCTTTAGCATCAGTCCTTCCAGTGAACACCCAGGACTGATCTCCTTTAGGATGGACTGGTTGGATCCTGTCTCTTATACACATCTGCTGGTGTATGGGGATGATCCAGAGGGATGATGTGGGGTGGGAGGTGGGAGGGGGGTTCATGTTTGGGAGTTCGTAAAAAAAAAAAAAAGTCACATTAAGTTCATAGTTAAAGTGCAACGTATTGCACCAGTCCATTTTAGGGTTGGTAGATGTCATCAGATGAAGGAGAGGCATCACATGTAATTGTTGTGGAAGGTATTTACACACTTGGAGAAAGTCTTTTCCTTGAAATGGAGATGTCCACCACAGGAAGCCTTCCACTGATGAAGAGGGGAGTGCTCCACAGACCCAGCAGTTAGACTGATTGTGGAATGCAGCATAGGAGTGAGCCCAGTACAGGAAGGCATTGTCTTGAGGATCAAATGGCAGACTCAGGATATTTGGAGTCAGCAGAATTAAGCTCACATAAGTTATTAGGCCCATCTGAAAAGTACAAAGTCAGAGCATAGAAAATAAAGACATAGTTTTGGTCAGGTGCCACCTCTTAACTCGAGTGTGATGTACCCACGAATCAATTCCTGGCACTTTGACAGCCGTGGGAGAAGAAAGAATAACCTGGTAAGGGCCTTCCCAAGGGGCTCAAGGGATGGGCCCCTAGATCCCAAAGTTTTTTATGAGGACCTCAGTTCCTGGCTCAAATGAGGCTTGCTTGACTCAGAGGCTTCTTACTGTAGTTTGTCATAACAGCAAAGGCCTCTGCACTGCTCTACTGCTTAAAACCACATGGGCTTTGATGAGTTGCTAATTTCCATGTGACTCAGGCATCTTAACAAAGAGAGTGCTAATGATACTTTCCTCATGGTGGAGGGCTTTGCTAAGACTAAATAAGGAATATGCTAAATTTCACAGGACAATGCCTATCATATACTAGGACTCAATACATGTTAGTTACTTTTATTATTTCACCTGATTTTCACCCTCCATGTGATTGGCTTGATACTAGGGTAAAAGATAATCTTTGTCAAAACTGTGATATATTTGAGAATGAAAGAGAAGTTTGTAAATGATTTCTCTGGTAAATCAAGTATGGACCTGGGTGTCCGGAGAAAACCAGGCCATTTGGCTAACCTAGATGTACTTAAATTTGCTGTGGATTTCTTTTTACCTTTCAGAGTTGAATATGCTTAATTCATTAAGTGTCTTAACTCTTTGAAGTTTTTTTTTTTTTTTTTCTTCCTAATTAGTATTAGTCATTACATGCAGTTTGATTCTGGCAGCTAGTATGGACACAAATACCCTAGGCTGTCCTTGTTGATTTTTTGTGGGTAGGTGGTGTTTAGGTGGTGTTAGAGAAAATTTAATTTTTATTAAGGGTTGCTTCAGATGGAATTTAGCTAGTTTGATGACATCAAATTCAATTTATTGCTTCCGCTTCCCTGGTGGCTCAGAGGTTAAAAGCGTCTGCCTCCAATGTGGGAGACCCGGGTTCGATCCCTGGGAGTGGTATTGACATAATAGTTTTTGGCTTTTGTTTTTTCCTTTTTTATAGAATTTGAGTGATATAAAAGGCATTTTTCTCTTTGTTGCCTTCTCCTTAACCTTTGCAGAGTGAAAGCCATTAAATATATTAAATTTAAACTTGACAGGATTCATTATTATTGTTTAATAAAACAGCCGTGACACTGTTATATGCATAAAAAACACAAGAATTTTGGGTAATAATATTAATTTATAGGATTCCAAGCCATTTTATGCAACATTTTTTTCTTTTTTGTTTAATATTACTTCTTTTTATCAAAATAAAATGAGAAAGTATAGATATACTTTAACACATCCATTTAGTTAAAGCCAATATGGCATTAGGCCAAAGAACACAAGTGAAGTTCATTTACTCTGTTCCCCAGTTCCATTTTCTCTTGTAACTCTCCAAAGTCTCATTTATTTCACAAAATACTTTTCAAAAGTGTTTTATTGAGTATCTATTATGTAACAGATATTATTCTAATTGGAATGGATTAGGGTATTGGGGCTTCCCTGGTGGCTCAGAGGTTAAAAGCGTCTGCCTCCAATGTGGGAGACCCGGGTTCGATCCCTGAAGTTTTTTTTTTTTTTTTTCTTCCTAATTAGTATTAGTCATTACATGCAGTTTGATTCTGGCAGCTAGTATGGACACAAATACCCTAGGCTGTCCTTGTTGATTTTTTGTGGGTAGGTGGTGTTTAGGTGGTGTTAGAGAAAATTTAATTTTTATTAAGGGTTGCTTCAGATGGAATTTAGCTAGTTTGATGACATCAAATTCAATTTATTGCTTCCGCTTCCCTGGTGGCTCAGAGGTTAAAAGCGTCTGCCTCCAATGTGGGAGACCCGGGTTCGATCCCTGGGTCGGGAAGATCCCCTGGAGAAGGAAATGGCAATCCACTCCAGTATTCTTGCCTGGAGAATCCCATGGACGGAGAAGCCTAGTAGGTTACAGTCCACGGGGTCGCAAAGAGTCGGACACGACTGAGCGACTTCATCTCTCTCTCTCATTAGTCAATATGTAGTTATACTCATGTGGAGGCCAGGTCTGCAACCAAGTACAAATCGCTGAATAAATGCTGCTGCTGCTACTGCTGGTAAGTCACTTCAGTCAACTCTGTGTGACCCCACAGATGGCAGCCCACCAGGCTCCCCCGTCCCTGGGATTCTCCAGGCAAGGACACTGGAGTGCGTTGCCATTTCCTTCTCCAACGAATGAAAGTGTAAAGTGAAAGTGTAAAGTAAAATTGAAGTCGCTCAGTCATGTCTGACCCTCAGTGACCCCATGGACTGCAGCCTACCAGGCTCCTCCGTCCATGGGATTTTCCTGGCAAGAGTACTGGAGGGGTGCCAGGTATACTGAGTTATCTATACAGTCGGGGGGAGGAGGGGAGAAAGACCGGGAGCTGACTGTGGCTCAGATCATGAACTCCTTATTGCTAAATTCAGACTTAAATGAAGAAAATAGAAAAACCACTGGGCCATTCAGGTATGGCCCTTATGATTATACAGTAAAAGTGACAAATAGATTCATGGGATTAGATCTGATACACAGAGTGCCTGAAAAACTATGGACCGAGGTTTGAAACATTGTACAGGAGGCAGTGATCAAAAGCACCTCCCAAAAAAAGAAATGCAAAAAGGCAAAATGGTTGTCTGAGGAGGTCTTACAAATAGCTGAGAAAAGAAGAGAATTAAAAGGCAAAGGAGAAAAGGAAAGATATACCCATCTGAGTGCAGATTTCCAAGAAAAACAAGGAGAGATAAGAATGCCTTCCTAAGTGAACAATGCAAAGAAATAGAGTAAAACAATAGAATGGGAAAGACTAGAGATCTCTTCAAGAAAATTAGAGATATCAGGGGAACATTTCATGCAAAGATGGACAAAGTAAAAGACAGAAATGGTATGGACCTAACAGAAGCAGAAGATATTAAGCAAAGGTGGCAAGAATACACCGAAGAACTATACAAAAAAGATCTTCATGACCCAGATAACCACGATGGTGTGATCATTCACCTAGAGCCAGACATCCTGAAATGTGAAGTAAAGTGGGCCTTAGAAAGCATTACTACGAACAAAGCTAGTGGAAGTGATGGAATCCAAGTTAAGCTATTTAAAATTCTAAAAGATGATGCTGTTAAAGTACTACACTCAGTATGCCAGCAAATTTGGAAAGATCAGCAATGGCCACAGGACTAGAAAAGATCAGTTTTCATTCCAATCCCAAAGAAAGGCAGTACCAAAGAATGTTCAAACTACTGTACAATTGCATACAAAAAAGATCTTCATGACCCAGATAACCACGATGGTGTGATCATTCACCTAGAGCCAGACATCCTGAAATGTGAAGTAAAGTGGGCCTTAGAAAGCATTACTACGAACAAAGCTAGTGGAAGTGATGGAATCCAAGTTAAGCTATTTAAAATTCTAAAAGATGATGCTGTTAAAGTACTACACTCAGTATGCCAGCAAATTTGGAAAGATCAGCAATGGCCACAGGACTAGAAAAGATCAGTTTTCATTCCAATCCCAAAGAAAGGCAGTACCAAAGAATGTTCAAACTACTGTACAATTGCACTCATTTAACACACTAGAAAAGTAATGTTCAAAATTCTCCAAGCTAGCCTTCATTCTAAATGTACAAGCTGGATTTAGAAGGGCAAGGGACCCAGAGATCAAATTCCCACCATCCTCTGGATCATAGAAAAAGCAAGAGAATTCCAGAGAAACATCTACTTCTGCTTCATTGACTATACTAAAGCCTTTGAATGTGTTGATCAGAACAAACTGTGGAAAATTCTTAAAGAGATTGGGCTACCTGACCACCTTATGTACCTCCTGAGAAACCTGTATGCAGGTCAAGAAGCAACAGTTAGAACTGGATGTGGAACAGACTGGTTCCAAATTGGGACAGGAGTACGTCAAGGCTGTATATTGTTGCCCCACCTATTTAACTTATATGCAGAGTGCATCATGAAAAATACTGGGCTGGATGACGCACAAGCTGGAATCAAGATTGCTGGGAGAAATATCAATAAACTGAGATAAGCACATGACACACCCTTATGGCAGAAAGTGAAGAGGAACTAAAGAGCCTCTTGATGAAAGTGAAAGAAGAGAGTGAAAAAGCTGGCTTAAAGCTTAACATTCAAAAAATGAAGTTCATGGCATCTAGTTCCATCACTTCATGGCAAATAGATGGTGAAACAGTGGAAACAGTGTCAGACTTTATANAAAGTGAAGAGGAACTAAAGAGCCTCTTGATGAAAGTGAAAGAAGAGAGTGAAAAAGCTGGCTTAAAGCTTAACATTCAAAAAATGAAGTTCATGGCATCTAGTTCCATCACTTCATGGCAAATAGATGGTGAAACAGTGGAAACAGTGTCAGACTTTATATTTCTGGGCTTCAAAATCACTGCAGATGGTAACTGTAGCCATGAAATAAAAGACACTTGCTCCTTGGAAGAAAAGCTATGACCAACCTAGCCAGCATATTAAAAAGCAGAGCTATTATTTTGCCAACAAAGGTCTGTATAGTCAGGCCTATGGTTTTCTTGTACTCAGTTATGGATGTGAGTGTTGGACCATAAAGAGGGCTGAGCCAAAGAATTGATACTTTTGAACTGTGGTGTTGGAGAAGATGCTTGCGAGTCCCTTGGGCTGCAAGGAGATCAAAGCAGTCAATGGTAAAGGACAACAATCTTGAATATTCAGTGGTAGGACTGATGCTGAAACTCCAGTACTTCAGCCACTTGATGGGAAGAGCTGACTCGTTAGAAAAGACCCAGGTGCTGGGACAAATTTAAGATAAAAGGAGAAGGGGATAACACAAGACGAGATGGTTGGATCGCATCACTGACTCTATGGACATGAGTTTGAGCAAGCTTCGGGAGATGGACAGGGAAGCCTGTGTGCTGCAGTCCATGGGGTTTCAGAGTCAGACACAACTGAGTAACTCAACAACAACAGAGTTATTTCCATGTTTCTATGAGCAAGACAGTTCCTACTTCAAAAGTTCCATGTTGCTGTGTTGCCATGAAGCATGATGGCATGCTTACATTATATGACATATGACTAGATACAGGATGAGAGGAGTAAAATTCACTTGATAAATACTATATACTATATTTTATTTAATTCTTTGTATATTGCATGTTCTTTGTCCCAATTGTACTTTTTCCCCCACTCCAGTTTTAAGGAAATATTACATTTTTCTGGTCTTTGACTTTTTTCCCCATAATAGGCTATCACTGATGGCATCTGCAACCCCAAATTCTAAAAGGTGGCTAAGAGCAATCCACAAGGAACAACTTGTATACTGCTTAGGGTTCAATAAGAGAAGATCCACCAGGAGCGACACAGAATCAGAAATTTTTTAAAGTGATTGTTACCCAAGCCTGGAAGAGCAGTCTATATCAGCTTGCCACACTTGCATCTGCTGATGGGTCTAGTATCAGCAAAGGCATCAACTGAGAAGGGCAGAAAGAAATCAAGTAGGACAGACCAAGGAATAATAGGAACCTGTGAGGGCACCCCAGAACCACATCTGTCTCTCACTGCCTCCAGCATCAATGATGCAGGTGATTTGTAGGGTGGGCTGGCACCCTTTCTGCACATGTGCATTGCTCATGTTTCTTGGATATTGAAGGAAGAGGTCCAATAAGCGTGGCTGCTGTCTCTACCAACAAGATGGGTGAGAGCAAAAACAGTTACTTAAGTGAATGCCAATAGGGCCTTCCCTGTTCGTGTCTTAAATCATAAATATGCCTGCTTCTTTGCTTCTGCCTTGCAAATCTCACACAGATTTCTCTTGTGGCCAACTCTGACTCAGTCACTTTTAGGAAAAGAAATTCTGGAAATGTAGTTCAAACTAAGTTGACACAGGATAAAGGCAACTATAGTTTCATTAAGTTTCTCATGGCTTAATGTAAAGTCTCATTTCCCTTAACTCTTTTATTCCCTTGACTTCAGAGGGTCTGCTATTTCTTGTGATAAGTTGGTGAGCTGCTCATAGAAACCTAAATGATACCAAAATTTAGTTAGTGTCAAAGCAAGACCAGCACCTAATTTCAGGACCTAATTTTATTTAATTTAAAGATCTCATTCTCCTCCACTGTAGTAGTAATATAAAAAGCACACTTTCAAGAAATAATTAGAGTTGAGTGTGGTCACTGGTTAAGAATGCTGACTCGTATCAGCCTAGGTGTATCCATGGCTTCTCTCCCTACTAGTTATATGCTGTGGGGAAAGTTACTTAAGTTCTCTGCTCCAGGTTTCTCATCTGTGAAGTGCAGATAATAATAGGACTGCTTCATCAGGTGTGGGCATTAATATTTCAAACATATAAAGTGCTTAGGCCATTGCCATGCTTAATAAATCTTGACTAATAACATTTTACCACAAATCTACTTGAATTAATAATCAGTTGTACAATATTTTATCAAGTCCTCATGATTAGTAAAATTAATCTGCCTTGTCTTTTTAAATCTGATCTTTGAAAGAAAATGTTATGTTGGATATGGATCTCTGTCTCCATACCATACCTTATCATTTCTTTTCTCGTGGGAGAAGTCTTTCTGGAATGACTTTTATTAAAGAGCAAGGCCTTTCCCATCTGCTTTAACTTGCAAATCTATGGCTGAAATTAAGATGCTTATGATCCTCTTCTCTTCCCATAGCTCATGTATTTGGACAAGTAGGTTTGGCTCTGAGAAATGTGAGAGGGGCCAATGCTTTTATCACTGGTTGCCTATGGCTTTTAAAAACTATATTTTCTATTCTATTTCTTTTTCTCAGTTATGTTGAACTCATACATATTCACAAATAAAATATTTCCATTGAGTCTGGGAGCCACCAATAATCCCAGTGTTGACTTCCTGATGTGTGAGTAGAGCACGTTTATCCCAGAAACCCATGCTGGGAAGTAGTATTCTACCCCATGCTTTATTGTTCTATGTTAACAGGAGGTGGCTAGAATACTCAGCAGCTGTCTTTCCAAACTTTCAAAGGAGCAGATTGAAACTTGGAGCCAAGTTTGTCCATATTTGACTATTTTCACCTTGTGAAGTTGTGATGGAATTTACCACCATGCACTAGGTGGAAAATATGAGTAATTGCCTTTGCTTCAGTGAGTAAAATATATATTTTATTATCATCCTTAGAGTTGAGGAAATTATATTTTCTAGCTTTGTTGTGCACAGATCAAAGAAGAGACTCTCATTTATGCCAGATTTCTCTACATATTAAACTAGCTATTTTTGGTGAAATTATGAGGTAACCAAAACTCTTTCTAGTTTAATTTTACCTTTAACTGGATTCAGATTGCTTTAACTGAAGAGTCAAAAGGGCCTGACCTCTAATTCATTAACATAATCAGAAGCACATGTAAGCTACTGGCTGCCAGTCTGTTTGTGAAGCAGTGACTGCAGGATACTCACAGCAGCCTTGGTATTTACTCGGTATTTACTCAGTGGTATACGCAGTGGTATACTCAGGCCATGCTTAGGTACACAGGCAGAGGAAAGTGTACATAGAGAGAACGAAACAAAGAAAAGGAATGCCATAAAATAAAAGTAGGCACGCAGATCTGAGTACAAATTTTCACACGGTTTAAGCAGTTGTTTTTAGGTGGAGGAGTCATGTAAACACACCCTTCCTCCCCTCAGAAATATTCCTTCCCAATTTTGTTTATTCTATAATTCCTGAAATTTTCAATGGCAGGTAATCGTAACAGCTTCTCTTGAGACTTACTCTCTTGTGGAATATAAATTCTACGAGCAAATTAACTTTTGGTAAGAATTTAAGTAGGAGAAGGGAAGAATATACGGCTTCAAATTTGCCTCCTGACACACATATAAAGATTAGGAAAGCAGAAAGAAAATCCTGTGTTGAAGTGAAACAAGGGTAAAAAGAATGAGCTACCAAATGATCCTACAGTCCCATTCCTGTGGAGATTTCTAGAGAAAACCAAATTCAAAAAGATAGATGTACCTCAACATTCACTGCAGCACTATTTACAATATCCAAGGTATGGAAGCCACTTAAATGTCCTTTGATAGATGAATGGATAAATGTGGTAAATGTATACACACATTGACATACTACTCAGCCTTAAAAANGAGCAAATTAACTTTTGGTAAGAATTTAAGTAGGAGAAGGGAAGAATATACGGCTTCAAATTTGCCTCCTGACACACATATAAAGATTAGGAAAGCAGAAAGAAAATCCTGTGTTGAAGTGAAACAAGGGTAAAAAGAATGAGCTACCAAATGATCCTACAGTCCCATTCCTGTGGATATTTCTAGAGAAAACCAAATTCAAAAAGATAGATGTACCTCAACATTCACTGCAGCACTATTTACAATATCCAAGGTATGGAAGCCACTTAAATGTCCTTTGATAGATGAATGGATAAATGTGGTAAATGTATACACACATTGACATACTACTCAGCCTTAAAAAGGAATGAAACTAGGCAATTTGCAGCAACATGGATGTACCTAGAGATTAGCATACTAAGTAACTCAGAAAGAGAAAGATAAATACCATGATATTGCTTATATGTGGAATCTAACAAATGATACAAATGAACCTATATACAAAACAAAAATAGATCCACAGACACAGAAAACAAACTTTTAGCTACCAAAGGAGAAAGTAGGGGAGTAAATTTGGTGACTAGAATTAACATATGCACACTTCTATATATAATATAGATAACCAAAATGGACCTACTGTATAGCCTGGGGAACTAGACTCAAAGTAACCTATAATGGAAAAGAATCCGGGGGTGGGGGAGAAATATATATATATATATATATGTTTACCTAACTGAATCACTTTGCTCTACACCCGAAACTAACACAACATTGTAAGTCAACTATATTTAAGTATATATATGTATATATATTTTAAATGTACACTAAAGTGGATGATGGCTGAGTACCCTCTGATCCTCAGGGACTCTCCTCAGAAGGATTTTTGTGACTATCCTCCTTTCTAGGTTATTTTTTAACTTTGTAAAACAAGTCTCATTTTTCTAGAGGAGAAACCCATACCTTAAAGAAGTAAATTAGATATTTGTTGCTCAGTTGCTCAGTTGTGTCCAATTCTTTGCAACCCCATCGACAGCACCATGCCAAGCTTCCCTGTCCTTCACCATCTCCCAGAGCTTGCTCAACCTCATGTCCATTGAGTTAAGGTAATGGAATTCCAACTGAGCTATTTAAAAGAAATTAGATATAGTACAGTTCAGATTTTTATTTTATTTTTCTGCCATCTGGCAAAGAGAACCAAAGTATATGGGCTATTGTGTATGTTACAAATACAGAAATGCAGAGGCCATCTCAGGCAGTTGGCCCCACTGACCTCACAAGATAGTAGCAGCAAGCACCCCCCTCTACTAGCATTCTCTATTCAGCAATGTTACCATTTCCTGAGATGCCTTAATGAGTAGTTTGATTGTCTGTCTGGTTTTGGTGTCATGTGCTACCCCCACCTTAAATGGTGAAATCATCAAAGCTGATTAACTCTGATTATTGTGGTGCTTTATTGCCTTACTCATATCTGTAACTCAGATTTGTCCCTGGTGACAAATTTCATGTAGGGTGTCTAGGTCATTCTTAAATATACATGGCTTTCTTTTTACAATTTAATCCTACATATTATATTTCTGTATTGTACATAAAACACTTATGTCTTTGTCTCACAAGACAAGCAAGAGAAATATGGTATTTTTGTAATTCAGAAACACTCTTAAAACTGATCTGTAAGAATGATTCAATTAATTTAAGCATTCATTGCGAAGCTGTTTTAATATCATCAGGAATCTCTTTGCCAACCATTTTTTCTTGCAAATATATTTTGATGAACCATATAAAGTTTCATTAACTCAGTCTCTGATACAGTAACTGGTGGATAATAAGTACTCAATAATTTGAATGGACTGGTCTGATATTTTATATAAAGCAGCTGAGATTAAATGGGAACATACCTAATGGCCCAGATCTGAAAAGCCAGTACCATACCTTATATAATTAATTTTCAGTAACCAGTGTGTGTTATCCATTTTGCAGAACATTTACCATTCAGCACCCATTTCCTACTTCTCATCACTTATTCCCTGAGCACCTTTCTTTCCTACTACACTTCTCAAATTGACTTTCTGTTACCCTTCTCAAAATCCGAATATTACCTGATTTCTCAGTTTTTCTTAGTGTAGTGTTAGCATCAACTACTTCTTTAACACGTACATTGTCCTTTGTCAGATTTTTAAGAGACAAGTCAATTGTAGATAGACAGATAGACAGATTTTAAAGTTAGCTGGTACTGGATTTAAATCTCTGATAGTTATTACCTGTATTTACATAAATAATCCATTAATCCTATGGGGACTCATGTCTTCATCTATAAAATGGATGCAATGGCTGCCTCAAAGGATTCTATTTGTAGATTGGTAGATTTTCAGTAAATGTTCCCTTTTTATGCTTTTCCTACTTTCTTTTGCTCTGTAGTTCTTGACTTTGCTGTTTGTTTGCTCAAATTTATGTCTATAGCATTGGTGATACTATCTAACTATCTCATCCTCTGCTGCCCCTTCTCCTCCTGCCCTCAATCTTTCCCAGTATCAGAATCTTTTCCAGTGAGTCAGCTCTTTGCATCAGGTGGCCAAAGGATTGGAGCTTCAGCTTCAGCATCAGTCCTTCCAAGGAATGTTCAGGGTTGATTTCCTTTAGGATTGACTGGTTTGATCTCCTTGCTGTCCAAGGGACTCTAAAGAATCTTCTCCAGCAACACAGTTTGAAAGCATCAATTCTTTGGTGCTCAGCCTTCTTTATGGTCCAATTCTCACATCCATACAGGACTACTGGAAAAACCATTGCTTTGACTATACAGACCTTTGTTGGCAAAGTGATGTCTCTGCTTTTTAATATGCTATCTAGGTTTGTTATAATTTTTCTTCCAACGAGCAAGCATCTTTCAATTTCATGGCTGCAGTCACCATCCACAGTGATTTTGGAGCCGAAGAAAATGAAATGTCTTGGTTTTCACTTTTTCCCCTTCTATTTGCCATGAAATGATGGGACTAGATGCCATGATCTTTATTTTTTAAATAAGTTTTAAGCCATCTTTTTCACTCTGGCTTTCACTCTCATCAAGAGGCTTTATAGTTCTCTTCACTTTCTGCCATTATGGTGGTATCATCTGCATGTCTAAGGTTGTTGATGTTTCTTCACTATGCAGGGTGTGGTTCTTACTTGTGTATTCACAGGAGAGCTTATAAAAATTCAGAATCTCAGACCCTCCCTAGATGTGGTGAATCAGAATCTGCATTTCCTCAAATCTTTTCTGTGTACAGTAAAGCTAAAGAAATGCTTTAAAGCACATTGATTAGAAAAATTGAAAGTCATTTTTGAACTAAAAATAAGAAAAATAGAGGCAATATTTAAATATCACTTTTAAACTAGTGAATGGGGAGCTGAAAAAGAGATCTAACTTTTGCAACCTGCCATCGTATAAATGACAGACTAATTGCCAGTAGAAGAGATGGTCAACAACATTGGTCATGACAAAAGAGAGGCTAGGCTAGAATTTCCAGCTTAGTGCCAAATGGAGCCATGGTAGATGTTGTTTGTAACCACCTGATGCTATA
Source organism: Oreotragus oreotragus (assembly GCA_006410675.1). Classification (NCBI taxonomy): domain Eukaryota; kingdom Metazoa; phylum Chordata; class Mammalia; order Artiodactyla; family Bovidae; genus Oreotragus; species Oreotragus oreotragus. The sequence goes on along the minus strand of SJYX01001064.1, from coordinate 132,452 downwards.
AAGAAAGAAATACCAAGTGACATATTTCTAGATTAAAAGGAAATATTAAAACTGGCTTTCATTATTTAAAGCTTACTTAACTAGTAACACTTTGCTTGACACTGACTCATGTCATTTTATTTCATTCTTCTTTTGATCCATGCAAATAGTTACGTGCTTTAAAATATATTAACATGTCACCTTTTTGATTAGATCAGATGAAAGACTATTTTAATACTGGGTGGTGAACCCTATGGCCAAGTCTTCATGAGACAATGTATGTGATAAAGCAGTGAACAGAGGCAAGAAGAAAGCCGTATTTTCCTTTTTAAAAATGATGAAAATGCGTTATTTCTACCTACTCTTTCAATATTGTGCTCACTGATAATTAATGAGAAGTTTTGTGGCCATGTACTTAAGGTGTTTCCCAGTGTGTAGGACTCTCCTCCTCAGTTTTATTTGCAGAATCAAAAAGGGGCAAACCACTGGTTTTATTTCCCCTTTGATTGTAAAGATGCAAAGGATATCACAAGGAGTATTAATATAAAATAAAATAATTCCTATTCTTCTTGGTTTTAAATTACTCAAGTTATTATTATTATTTTTCTTTGCTTCAGATTTAAAGAACTGAGGTTCGTTTCCCATACTTGGTATGTAGTACATCTTTTTTCTCTGAGTTAATTCTCCAAGTCTGGTCTGTCAGCCAGTATAAACAACACTTGATGAATGAGACTCAAGGTGTTTAGTCACCTGAAGCAGCTGTTTGAAGTAACTCTACACACAGCCTGAGGCCTGTGTTTTCACAGCTGTGAGAACTCTTCAAAAGCTTTCCCTCTTGGCCTAGCTCTTTGCTGTGGCTTTAAACTCTTAGCACAAAATCTGGAGTATTTCAAAAGAGCAGAATGAAACTAGAGACAGTAATTTTGCATAATTTTGAGCCAAAAATGGCCTAAAATAAATAAATGAAGTACATTTGAAAGTGCTTTACCTAGGTGGGCTATATATCTGAGAATTGTTCTCCTCTCTACATCCCCATATACTCTCCTAAAAGGGAGATGTGTGGCTGAAACACTACCTCTGTTTATATGGCAGTATTTTCATTTTCTGTTCTGATTCTATGACACCAAGGCTAAAACCTTATGAGCTTGGAACTCTATGTACCTAAATTAAGCTTAGGGAATTGCCTGATGCTTGAGAGCATTCCAGGCTCATAAAACGACCTAAGGTGATTAAAAATGACATTCTTTGCCAGCCTGCTTAGGTGATTCAGGCTTTTGAAGTTCCTCTGATGTGTTCTATTGCCCTGGTATGCTTAACATGGAGCAAACTCAACTGTGACCACTACATTTGTTATAAGGCTTCACACTTCCTTCAGGTGAGTTCATTAACAGCTGTTTTTCTTTCTCTTATTTATTATGAAAAAGGCATAGTCATTTTTTGAGCTTCCTCGATGGCTCAGCTGGTAAAGAACTCACCTGCAAATGCAGTAGACACAAGAGACATGAGTTTGATCCCTGGGTCAGAAAGATCCCCTGGAGAAGGAAATGGCAATATACTCCAGTATTCTTGCCTGGAAAATTCAATGGGCAGAGGAGCCTGGTGGGCTATATAATCCGTGGGGTTGCAAAGAGTCAGACACAATTGAGTGTGTGTACGCATAACCCCCCCACCCCCACCCCCGCCAAACACACACAGTTGCTTCTCACAAATTCCATTTCTTCTTTACTAGAAAGATGTAAGGACCATTTTGCTCATAACAACAATTTTTTATTTTTAATTTAGGGATTTTATTTCTGAATTGGAAGGTATCTATTTTCTTTTTTGAGTTCCTTGGCACTATGCCAAGTAAAGTACACTCATAATAAATAGTCTTCCAACTATTCTCTTTTATTTAATTAAATGGAATCATATGTGTGGTTTATCCATTCACCTCACAAATATGTACTTAATGTCTCATAGGTGCCAAGAACTGGGTTAACTGATGAGAACACAGAAGTAAAATAGACAAGGTCTTGCCACCAAATAGCTTAAAATCTAATTGGGAAAGAATGCATTAAGTAAGTAACAAAACAAATAATGAGTGTTTTACAATGAAGATAAGTGCTGCAAAGAAAGAGCCAAGATGAAATGAGAGCAAATAATCCTAACTAAATCTATCTTACTTTCTCTCAAGTTTTTGATTCTAAGATAATGTTAAAATCAACACTGACAATGACTTTTTATTGTAATATTATCTTAGTGCATTAGTTATTATGGGAAAGTCTAGTTTTTATCATTAGAGTTTTCATATTGACTCATGCAGTACTTTGGCCTCTATGTTTCTAAATCTCATTTTTCATAAATACTTTGAAGTTTAAATACATTTTTGTTATTCTCAAATACTTGTGTAAAACATTGAGAGTACTTGACACAGCATAATGTTGAGAAACTGTGGGATTTATGCCAATTTGTTTAGTTGTATGTTTTCCCCTAAATGATTTCCAAAGACAAAAGTGGAGTCAGGTTAGACTCACCCATTCATTTATTAATTCATTGATTATACAGTTTACTGATTACCTGCTATGTGCCATATTTGTTCCCGGGAATACACAAATGAATGGATTACCACTCTTACATTTAACTATTTTTGTAAATAGTAAGCTCTGAAGTTTCAGTGGGCTAACAGGAATGGGCCCATTACAGCCCAAGGGTTCCTACCTGGGTTTTAAGCCCTTTGAGCTAGGAATGGTTTTTTTTTTTTTTTAAAAATTGAAAAATATCAAAGCAAGAATACTATTTCATAATAGGTGGAAGTAATATAAAATTCAAATTTCAGTGCCATAAATAAAGGTTTAATGGAACACAGTCATTCATTTATGAGTTGTCTTCAGCTGCTTTTGCTCCACAATGACAAAGTAGTTGCAACAAGANGTTTTTTTTTTTTTTTAATAATTGAAAAATATCAAAGCAAGAATACTATTTCATAATAGGTGGAAGTAATATAAAATTCAAATTTCAGTGCCATAAATAAAGGTTTAATGGAACACAGTCATTCATTTATGAGTTGTCTTCAGCTGCTTTTGCTCCACAATGACAAAGTAGTTGCAACAAGACCATAAGGCACACAAAACTGAAAATATTTACAACCTGGAGTCCTTAATAGGTTGTCCCTGATTCGTATCTCGCCTCCAAGTAGTGATGCAGGGACCCTGAATCCCTCCATTTCTGATCCCTGGGAGCCATATTTAACATGCTGTTCTAGAGTTCTGCTTATTTGCAACATGCTGGAATGACAAGAGTATGTATGTAATACATAAGTCGTTTCTTTGAACCAGGCCTGAATGCATTGATCCAGCTCAAAGTGGGTTAACTGGAACCTATTCCTGGAGCCACACTTAACTGTAGGTGAGACTGGAAAACACAGTCTAGCTTTATGACAAGGAATAAGAGGAAGAGGGTTAGGCTACCAATCACCAACCTCTGCCATAAACTTTTCCTTCAAAGTCCTCAAACAAATGTATAAGATAATTATGATTATTATGTAATGATTTAACTAATAGAGTTATGTCAAAGGTAGAATGGAAGCAGGGAAAAATCATTTAAATATTTCTACAGATCTAGAAACTTGCTGCAAAGTAAAAAGAGAAGAGCATGCAAAAGTTACAATAAATTTCAATTCCATAGTAATAATTTCCATAACTTGCTAATGGAACTCTGATAGGCTATTGGGAGTATCTAACTTTGCATGGGTGAATCAGGGAAGTATTTACAGAGGGGCTTTCATTTTTATGATTAAAATAATAATAGCTAATATTTATTGAGCATATACTGTTTAAGATGCAGTCAGCAAAAACAAGACCAGTAGCTGACTGTGGCTCAGATCATGAACTATTTATTGTCAAATTCAGACTTAAATTGAAGAGAGTAGGGAAAACCACTAGACCATTCAAGTATGACCTAAATCAAATCCCTTACAATTATACAGTGGAAGTGAGAAATAGATTCAAGGGATTAGATCTGATAGACAGAGTGCCTGAAGAACTATGGATGGAGGCTTGTGACATTGCACAGGAGGCGGGTGATCAAGACCACTCCAAAGAAAAAGAAATGNCTAGACCATTCAAGTATGACCTAAATCAAATCCCTTACAATTATACAGTGGAAGTGAGAAATAGATTCAAGGGATTAGATCTGATAGACAGAGTGCCTGAAGAACTATGGATGGAGGCTTGTGACATTGCACAGGAGGCGGGTGATCAAGACCACTCCAAAGAAAAAGAAATGCAAAAAGGTAAAATGGTTGTCTGAGGAGGCCTTACAAATAGCTGTGAAAAGAAGAAAAGTGAAAGGCAAAGGAGAAAAGGAAAGATATACCCATTTGAATGCAGAGTTCCAAAGAATAGCAAGAAGAAATAAGAAAGCCTCCCTCAGTGATTAATGCAAAGAAAAAGAGGAAAACAATAGAATGGGAAAGACTAGAGATCTCTTCAAGAAAATTAGAGGTACCAAGGGAACATTTCATGCAAAGATGGGCACAATAAAGGGCAGAAACAGTATGGACCTAACAAAAGAAAAAAGATATTAAGAAGAGATGGCAAGAATACACAGAAGAACTGTACAAAAAAGATCTTAATGACACAGATAACCATGATGGTGTGATCACTCCCCTAGAGCCAGACATCCTGGAATGCAAAGTCAAGTGGGCCTTAGGAAGCATCACAATGAACAAAGCTAGTAGAGGTGATGGAATTCCACTTGAGTTATTTTAAATCCTAAAAGATGATGCTGTGAAAGTGCTATACTCTATATACCAGTAAATCTGGGAAACTCAGCAGTGGCCACAGGACTGGAAAGGGTCAGTTTTTATTCCAATCACAAAGAAAAGCAATGCCAAAGAATGCTCAAACTACCACACAATTGCACTCATTCCACATGCTAGCAAAGTAATGCTCGAAATTTTCCAAGCCAGGCTTCAACAGTACGTGAACAATCAAATTCCAGATGTTCAAGCTGGATACAAAAGAGGCAGAGGATCCAGAGATCAAATTGCCAACATCCGATGGATCATGAAAAAAACAGGAGAGTTCCAGAAAAACATCTACTTCTGCTTTATTGACTATGCCAAAGCCTTTGACTGTGTGGATCACAACGAACTGGAATATTCTTAAAGAGATGGAAACACCAGATTACCTGACCTCCCTCCTGAGAAATGTGTATGCAGGTCAAGAAGCAATGGTTAGAACTGGACATGGAACAACAGACTGGTTCCAAATAGGAAAAGGAGTACGTCAAAGCTGTATATTGTCAAACTGCTTACTCAATTTATATCCAGAGTACATCATGTGACATGCCAGGCTGAATGAAGCAGAAGCTGGAATCAAGACTGCTGGGAAAAATATCAATAACCTCAGATATGCAGAGAGTCTCTTGATGAAAGTGAGAAAAGAGAGTGAGAAAGTTGGCTTAAAGCTCAACATTCAGAAAATTAAGATCATGACATCCAGTCCCATCATTTCACGGCAAATAGATGGAGAAACAGTGAAAACAGTGACAGACTTTATTTTGGGGGGCTCCAAAACCACTGCAGATGGTGATTGCAGCCATGAAATTGAGACGCTTGCTCCTTTGAAGAACTGCCATGACCAACCTAGACAGCATATTAAAAAGCAGACACATTACTTTACCAACAAAAGGTCCATCTAGTCAAAGCTATGGTTTTTCCAGTGGTCATGTATGGATGTGAGAGTTGGACTATAAAGAAAGCTGAGCGCAGAAGAATTGATGCTTTTGAACTGTGTTGTTGAAGATTCTTGAGAGTCCCTTGGACTGCAAGGAGAGCCAACCAGTCCATCCTAAAGGAAATCAGTCCTAAATATTCATTGGAAGCACTGATGCTGAAGCTGAAACCAATACTTAGGGCACCTGATGTGAAGAATCGACTCACTGGAAAAGATCCTGATGCTGGGAAAGATTGAAGGCAGGAGGAGAAGGGGATGGCAGAGGATGGGATGGTTGGATGTCATCACTGACATGATGGACATGAGTTTAAGTAGACTCTGGGAGTTGGTGATGGACAGGGAAGGCTGGCATGCCACAGTCCATGGGTTTGCAAAAGTTGGACGCAACTGTGACTGAACTGAACTGAACTGAACTGAAGATACCTTGATGAATTAAATACATTGATCATCAATCTCCACAATCTTATAAGGTAATATTTATCAGCATTTTATCAATGAAAATAGTAAGACTAAGATATATTAAATTTTTCCTCAAGGTCACATTTGTAGAAAATTGGGACTTTAATTCTTAATTCCAAAACTTTTGCTCTTCACTATGTTTCACATTTTTCAAACAGAAGGATACCAATGGACAACAGGAGCCCATTACACTGTGTAGGGAGTTATTTATATACAATAACAGGCTGAGTGAAAGAGAACATGTGGAGAACTGTAAATAATTCTAGGTGATGATAACATCGAGAAGAGGTAGATGATGAAGATAAAAAGGCAAGTTAGACCTTGGCCTAGAGTTATAAGGCTCCAGAAAATATTTTTATGTGAGACAGGAACATGATAAATTTATGTTTCAGAGAAATAACTCAGATGTCTAGTGAAGGACCTATTTGGCTGAAGAGATGAAAGAATGTTTGACGGGACAGACAAAACAAGCAAATTTCTTAGAGTGTCTCATTCATGAAACAGAATGTATGTCTAATCAACTGAAGTTTTAATGTGGCTCATTTCAAGGAAAAAGGAACTAGATAGTCTGATTATTTTTAAAGTTACCGACTTTTCTTTTTTTGCTATATAATAGACTTAGTTTACCAAAGTTACTGTGGACAGGCTTATAAAGTAGCTTTGATTCACAAAAACATTTAAGGAAGACTAGGATATTCATTATGTTTTTAGGTGGAACTTTTATAGAGCTGAAAACAGCAAGAATGAAACCCCTCATGGACACTAAGGCGAACATTACCTGGCATTTGTACAAAAATTTTATGAGTTCTTTCTCACCATAAAGGGCAGTGCTTTTTTATTGCTCAATTTAATTAAAACTTGCTAGAGACCACCTATACAACCCAACCACTTCTTCCTTCCACACTTCTATCAGAGAAAGGCTCCTCAGACATTTTTTGGGGAATCTTTAGCATTTTTCTTCACTATCTTTTCTAGGCTGGTGGAGTAGACTATTGGTCTTCTTAAGAATATTGTATCTTTACATCAAAATATTTTTCATCTGGTCAATTAATATTTTGTGTTTTAGATTTCATGTATCTGAGACTTGGCATTTCTCTGTGTGATTGATTAGCTTACAAGTAAATGATTTTATATAGAGCTTGAATTTTATGTTTGCCACATTTTTCAAGCATGAACACACTTTGGATATTAAATCAATAATATCAAATTTGAATTTATTTTACTCTAAAGCTATTTATTGCAATAGGACCCCAGGGTATGTGTACATTTTCTGAGTATATGTAGCTGTATTTTGCTGATCAGAGCCATGTTTTCTCTTAAAATGTTCTCTTAGGAGCAGGGATTTGCTTCAGTTCTCTCTTTTTTACCGCCATTGCCACTTGTCAGTATATTGCATGATATATAGTAATTGGTAAAAGTTAACTAATATTATTCTAAGTAATAATAATGTCATTTTTTAAAAAAATGTGGCTCATCCTGACTATGTAACAAGAGAGTTTGGATGGGGATAATTTTTGGAGAAAATAAAGTTGACTGCCCTCTTTTTTTGGAAAGTGCTAAAAGTTAAAGTATGCCACTCAGTCATGTCCAGCTCTTTGTAACCCCATGGACTGTAGCCCATCAGGCTCCTCTGTCCACGGGATTCTCCAGGCAAAAATACTGAATGGGTAGTCATTCCCTTCTCCAGGGGATCTTCCCAACCCAAGGAATGAACCTGGGTCTCCCGCATTGCAGGCAGATTCTTTAATGTCTGAGCCACCGGAGAAGCCCCAACACTATAAAAACTATTGCCAATATTAGCAAAGTTTTTGTGCACATTTATGTAAATGTATGCATATATGTGTGAATATATAAACACACATATATGTATATTAGAATAAATGAATATGTTATACATTCATTTGTATTTTTATGTATGATATAAATATTTTAATATATACTGTGGGTTTTCTAATATACATTAACATTAGTATTTATAATAAGAATTGATAATAGATCAATACTATCTTCCTTAGATGGCCTTGCAGTATTATCTCAAATTGAAGCAAAAAGACCAGACTTTTGTATACCATTACTTCTTAGTCATCAAATGTGGCCTTGTCCCCAAAGAGGAGTGTTGACCTAATGTGAACAGTTCCCTTAAACTTGCTATAAGCCTGAAGGAAGGGACTTGACTGTGTGACCCCAGAAACCAATGCTTCAAGGGAATAAGTACTTTTCTTGTGGACATTTACAAAAAAAGAAGGTTGCTGCTGCTGCTGCTGCTAAGTCACTTCAGTCGTGTCCGACTCTGTGTGACCCCATAGACGGCAGCCCACCAGGCTCCCCCATCCCTGGGATTCTCCAGGCAAGAATACTGGAGTGGGTTGCCATTTCCTTCTCCAATGCATGAAAGAGAAACGTGAAAGTGAAGTCGCTCAGTCTGTCCAACTGTTAGCGACCCCATGGACTGCAGCCCACCAGGCTACTCCGTCCATTGGATTTTCCAGGCAAGAGTACTGGGGTGGGGTGCCATTGCCTTCCCCAAAAGAAGGTTACTGTCATGAAATACAGCCCTCGCTAATGCAGCTGGACTCAGATCTACAATAATATTTGACATTACTCTGCTATTCTAGATGTTGCTCACCCTGGCTGGTAGCTCTGCTGATCTAGAAGGCTTACACAGTGGGATGATTTAGAGTCTCATCTTCAGATGTCCAAATGACTGATCATCACAAACTTATTAGACCAATACTGCTATACTTGTTTGTTTATCAAAATGAATTACCCAGTGAATCACTAAACACAAAATATATACTCCCCAGACTCCAGTGAGAAATACCAGCTCTACCTTTTCCTGATGATCAGAGTCCATAAGTTACCCCTGCCAGTTTGGTGAATCCTTTCCTTAACTCCTGATCTGTTGGCATGAGAAGCCCAAAGTAACTCTACAATAGTCATAGATGAAGTTTAATGTACTCTTGCTGTGTTCCTTAGTGAAAACATTTCTCTTCTGAGCAATAACATCTGTAAACCTACAAATCTCAGAATTACAGGGACAGAGAGCACAGATTCTCCAAATAGATTTCTAGAAATGATGACAAGTGAAGTCAGTCTTACTTCTGTCTGGTTCCTGGACCCATGTATATATCCACTGGGAACAGTTCTGTGCTGTGCTTTGTCAGTCACTCGTGCCTGACTCTTTGTGACCTCATGGAATGCAGCCAGCCAGGCTCCTCTGTCCTTAGGGATTCTCCAGAAAAGAATACTGCAGTGGGTTACCATGCCCTCCTCCAGGGGATCTTCCCAACCCAGGGATCAAACCCAGGTCTCCCACATTGCAGGCGGATTCTTTACCAGCTGAGCCACCAGGGAAGCCCATTGGGAACAGAGCTCCATATAACTTGTAATACATCCTGAAGTATGGTGCCTCATCACATCAGATTATTATTTCAAATCTGGTTGTANCAGGGATCAAACCCAGGTCTCCCACATTGCAGGCGGATTCTTTACCAGCTGAGCCACCAGGGAAGCCCATTGGGAACAGAGCTCCATATAACTTGTAATACATCCTGAAGTATGGTGCCTCATCACATCAGATTATTATTTCAAATCTGGTTGTACCTTCTGAAGACTTTCATTTTTCTTACAGACAGGTAGTTTCTGGGTTATACAATATGTTACTGGTTTGGTTAATCCCATGACCACAAGTCCACTGCTATACCTTCTTTGCAGTAAAGTGGTTTCCTTGGCCTGATGTAATGTTATGTGGAATCCTTTGTCTGTGAATCCTTCAATCTGAAAGCCCTCAATAGCAGTGCTGGTTAAAGCCCCACAAGCATTAAAGGCAAACCACACACAGAATAGTTATTGATGTTAATTGAGATGAATTTTTGCTCCTGCCAAGAAAACAATGGTAGGGTTGTGCTAGCTATGTACATTTCAACTATGTTTCCAGAATCTGTAGATAATGACTACCAGGTTTGTCTGTTTCTCAGAGGACCCTCAGTGAGCTGGAGCTAGACTAGGATTCCATTTACCTGCCTTCATACATCCTCACTTAAGCAGATCTCTGGGTTTCAGTGTCAACTCAGACACTTTGTCATGAAGTTCTTGGTAAGTTTGGGTAGTTCCTTTCACCAATGTACAATTTTCAAATAAATAATCAAGAGTTTCTTTTAGGAAAGACTGAAGGAATGACTATCATTCTTACTTGGGCTGTTGTGGCATTCTTTATGGGGACCTATCTCTTAGGTAGTTCGAGGTTTCCATGTCTGAAAACTGATGCAAGTCTGAAAACAAGGTGCAAAATCATTTTATTGGGATGGTTACCCTTAATCTTATCTTCCATCCATGATGACAGGTTATTGAATAAATTAAGCAAAATTCATGTTAACTGCCCATTTGTCTTTTGTCTGAAGGTACTGTGTGCTAGTAAACATTCCACAGTTCCTTGTGTGTAGGGATGGCCTAGTAATCATTCTGACATTATTGCTCATTATGAAAATCCACATATTTTCTTCTGACAGTTAGTATCCAATTATTGTTATTAATAATAATATTATCCTATTATTATAATAGCCTCGGTTATTTCAGGTTTCCATTATTCCAGTTGCTAAAAGGAAGTCCGGTACTATAAATGCATCTTTTATTATCATCCCTGGTTTAGAGAGGACGTCCACTACTGAGTTCCATAGAGATTCTGTGTCCCTTTCACCCGTGTGTTCTTTATTGTGTTTGTAACTGGAGTGTCCTCTAGTCCCTTCCCTCCCATGCAACATCATTCAGCCTCATACAATATACTTAGTGTATTTTACGCTTGCTTCTCTAAGTTTATTGATCTTTTCTTACACTCTTCTAGAGGTGCTTTGGCATTTTTCTTCATTTACAGTGGGCTATGATTTCAAGTTTCTCGAACCCGGGTCTCCCACATTGGAGGCAGACATTTTAACCTCTGAGCCACCAGGGAAGCCCTATGATTTCAAGTTTCTAGTGCTCATTTTAGTAGTATAGCACCTTCTCTAGAGAGGCCCATCCAGGTGTCAGTTCTGTATTATGATCATGAAAGTGCCCCCATACTGATACTCTCCTTTATCAAACTATGTTCTACTCTCCTTGATTCAGGGTCTTCAGGATCCAGTCCCATGCATACTCTCCTATCTCTTACTCACATGTTTTGAATAGGTCTTGCGATTACCCCTGGGTGAGTCTCATTCATCCCTTAGTATCCTACCATACTGCTGACTTAACTCTAGTTCTTGGTCCTCTTATTAGAAAGAGAAGTAAGGATGCATCCTAAGTGATCATAGATTGTCTTGAAAGACAGAAGTGTCTATACCATCTTCAAATAAAGGGATTATCACTAGTTTTAGCAGAGAAGAAGGATCCACCTCTGCACACTCCAAGGGTTTCAGGGAATCTGAGATTTCAAGATTATTGACCGCATCCATTCAGATATCTGGTACCAAATTTCAGGTCCCTCACCGATCCAATTAGAGCTCTGATTTTGATGTGAAAGCCTTGTCAGCATGGAGGATTCACCTTCTCTAGAGCGAGCTCTACCATTCTAATCATCGAATCCTATAAGTAATCTTTGGCATTTTCTTCATTCTGGCTGTGGGAGATCAGAGCCTCTTTTTAAGCAACTAAAGGCCTTCTTGTTTCTACAATTACTCTTAAATCTGTGATTAGTCATCTTATTCTTTATTGTCTTTCTCCAATGCATTGATAGTCCCCAGTGATAATTTTCTGCATCTATAGACTTTATAATTGCTACATCTTCTGTACTTTGCAGTCACCTAAAATACTGACCCTACCAGTCTATTCCCTTCCCCTGATATTTTCTATCAGTGTAGCTTCAGTAAAAGTTTTAACATGAGAAGGCAATGGCACCCCACTCCAGTACTCTTGCCTGGAAAATCCCATGGATGGAAGAGCCTGGTGTGCTGCAGTCCATGGGGTCACTAAGAGTCGGACACAAGTGAGCGACTTCACTTTCACTTTCATGCATTGGAGAAGTAAATGAAAACCCACGCCAGTGTTCTNCCCACTCCAGTACTCTTGCCTGGAAAATCCCATGGATGGAAGAGCCTGGTGTGCTGCAGTCCATGGGGTCACTAAGAGTCGGACACAAGTGAGCGACTTCACTTTCACTTTCATGCATTGGAGAAGTAAATGAAAACCCACGCCAGTGTTCTTGCCTGGAGAATCCCAAGGACGGGAGAGCCTGGTGGGGTGCCATCTCTGGGGTCGCACAGAGTCGGACAGGACTGAAGTGACAGCAGCAGCAGCAGCAGCAGCATCATAAGGACTATCAGTACTGCATCTCCTACCACTGATGCCTGTCTGATACCAGTCCCCCAGTGCCAGTCTGGTGGCTGGTATTCCAAATCCAAATTCCTTTTTAGAGTCTGGTTTCTTGGACCACATCCTTCACCAACAGTCTTAGGTCATATTCCCAGGAAAAGACTGTGAGGCAGAAAGTTGTATTCAGTAAGAGAACTGTGTCCAAGTGTCTCCTGAAGCAACAGACTCAGGGAATAAAGAAAGAATCTTTGAGCAGAGTGAGACATTGAACTATAGTCCACTTATAATAGGGCTTCCCTGGTGGTTCAGATGGTGGAGAATCTGCCTGCAATATTGGAGACCTGGGTTAGATCCCTGGGTTGGGAAGATCCCATGGAGAAGGGAATGATCATCCATTCTAGTGTTCTTGCCTAGAGAATTCCATGGACAGAGGAGCCTGGAAGGCAACAGTTCATGGGGTTGCAAAGAACCGGACATGACTGAGTGACTAATACCTTTTCACTTCCACTTGTAATAAAAGCCTTTGTCAATCTTTAGAGGAGTCCTAGAGCAAGGACATCTAGAACTAGAGTTGTTCCAAGTAGAGGGGAAAGTTGCAAGCCTCTATAGTCCCACAACACTACTGCCCAGTCATTAAATGTGAGGAGCTCTTGAGGATAAAGCATGTACTTGGATGGGCAGTTTCTGGAGTGGCACTCAGCTTTCACCCATCATCAGGCAGCTTGGGAAATTAATGAAAAGAATGCTGAGTTTTAAAGTGAGGAGGAAGATATTGGTTGTGAAGTACCAAATTCACTAGCCTAAAATAATGTATTTACTAAAAATAGTGTAAAGTGAAACTGAAAGTCTCTCAGTCGTGTCCGACTCTGTGACTCCATGGACTAAACAGTCCATGGAATTCTCCAGGCTAGAATACTGGAGTGGATAGCCTTTCCCTTCTCCAGGGGATCTTCCCAACCCAGGCATCAAACCCAGGTCTCCCGCAATGCAGGTGAATTCTTTACCAGCTGAGCCACAAGGGAAGCCCCCAAATAGCTTATATAAGTTAATTTGAGAATTGCATTAAACCACTATAAAATGGTTTGAATAATTGTTCTTTAAGAAACGTTGGCTATGAGACTGATAGAAGAATTATGAGAATAATTTATGTTGTTTGCTCCACCAAAGGCAGTAGTAAAGAAAGTATTGCACATAGAAAAATGAAATAAATATGACAAAGAAGTAATTATCCCCATACAGCTCCATAAACTTCCACCCATATCCAAGAAATCATATATAAGTACAAGATAATCAGATACATGTGCTTGAAAGCCTTGTAGTCCTCTTTTCTCTTAATCATTTTTAAAAAGTAGTAAGAAAGGAAGAATATTCACTCTTCTAACTGTTAAAAAAAAAAGCACACTCACATGATAAGCCACCTTGAATCTTTCCTTTCTTTCTTTCTTTCTTTTTAATTGATGGATAATTGCTTTACAGTATTGCATTGGTTTCTACCAAACATCAGCATGAATCAGCCATAGGTTTACTCACGTTTCCTTCCACTTGAACCTCTCTCCCACTTCCCTCCCCCTCCCATCACTGTAGATTGTTACCGAGCCCTGGTTTGAGTACCCTGAGTCATAAAGCAAATCTTATTGGCTATCTATTTTACATATTGGTAATGTGTGTTTCCATGTTACTCTCTCCATTCCTGCCACCCTCTCCATCCCCCCACAGCTGTGTCCATAAGTCTATTCTGCATGTCTGTGTCTCCATCGATGCTCTGCAAATAGGTTCATCAGTACCATCTTTCTAGATTCCATACATATGCGTTAGTATATGATAACTGTTTTTCTTTTTCTGACTTACTTCAGTCTGTATAATAGGCTCTAGGTACATCTACCTCATTAGGACTGACTCAAACGCATTTCTTTTTATGACTGAGTAATATTGCATGGTATATATGTACCACATGGTTTCTTTATACACATTTTTTAGGTCTTTGCCAGCCATGTAGCTGTAAAAGAAGACAAGTTATAGCCAAATGAAGAGAAACAGAGAGTAAATAAAGTAAATAAATATAAGGCGTGATTGCATGTAGTGATTGCTGATGATGAGTCCTACAATAAGAAAATCAAGCAAAGAAAAAAAATAGGGATTTTTTTTTTTCATGGTGGAATTTTCAATAGTGAAGATGACAATCTTAAGAATGTATCATTTTGATACAAACCTGCAGGAGATGACAGAGTAGTCTTTGCAGGTATCAAGAGGAAGAGAGTCTCAGGAAGATAGAATAGCAAGTACAAAAGAGCATGTAGTGAAAGCATATTCCTGCATCCAAGGAATAGTATAGAATGGCGAGAGGAGAGACAGTATGAGTGTAGGGAAGAATTGTAAGTCATTAGAACTTTGGCTTTTACACAGTGAAATGAACAGTCATTTGGAGCAGTGGAGTAACAAGATCTGATTTTGTTTAAAAGGATCACACATTGCAGCAACATACACATTGCTGTGCTGGGAACAGACAGGAAGGCAAGGGCAGAAGTAGGAAGATCGGTTTGGAGGCTAGTGTAATAATTGAATTAAGCAGTCATAGGCAGAATATGATGACAGCTGTGGAATTTTTTAAAAGCAGTCAGATTTGGGATATATTTCTGAAGACAGAGCCAGCAGAATATTCTGTAACAATGGGTGAAACAGAATCAGAAATTACTCAAAATTTGGGGATTGAGTAAATGGAAAGGTGATGATGCCACTTTTGAGAGTGAATCTGTAAAAGGAAAAAGTTTGGTTTTGTGAAAAAACTGACCAGGAACTCCATTTTGGCATTAAATTTGAGTGGAGATGACACATCGGCAGCAGAGTACGCATGTATGAAGTTTGAGGGCTAGGTCTAAAGTGAGAAATGTACATTTGGGACATTATTACATTGAAGAGTACTAAGGATGAAGATGAATAAGAAACACACTTTTTAAAAAAGCATGCTAAGAGATAGGAGAAAAACCAGGAAAGGGGTATGTCTTAAAATATAATGAAGAAAATGTTTTGAAGAGATGAGTTTTTTTTCAAAATGCAACCTACAGGATATTCTTAAAAATGTATATATTGACAACCAATTCTGACTAAGTACTTAATTGTAAAGCAGTAATCCAATAAACCAATAAATATTTTCTCAATACATTACATGTAGGCAATTGGAGGCTACCAATTTGTTAGTTACAAATTTTAGACAGGCTATGTACTTGTTCTTGTTGAAAGTTCAAGCTCCTGGAGGACTATGACTATATCATTCTATCCATGATATTCATTTGGAAAAGATCATTGCTTGCATTGCTTTTTTAAAAAATTACATTTAATCGTTCATATTGATATTGCTCTTTCTATGAAGCAGTAGTGTAAAAAGATATATAATACTCAACTTTTTAACACTGATATGGAATACATAATGGTCTTTAGAATCTAAGCTCTTCTTATATAAGCATATATAGTACCTCATTTTGCATTAAACAATTTGTTGTCTCTCTAGCCCCTTGATTAATTTGGGCACTGTCTTACAGATCTCATTCCTCTCATTTTTGACTTTCGTGTTGTTGAACTATAATGCCGTTAACATCTATTTCAAGTAATTTCCCCTCCCTGGTGATTGATGGTAGATACTACAATTACGATGCCAACACTGGGGATAATTCTTCACAGATGTTGTCAAATTACAGGTTAAATGGGGAAAAGACTTTCTTTCTTCCGGCCACCCACTCTTCGTTCCCTTGAAATAGGTGCATGGTAGTGTGTATCCTGAGCTGTATGTATGCCAACATGCCATCCTGTTGCTCATCTGGTTTAAATGACTTCCATTTGCTCTTTCAAACAATGACAGAAAGTTATGTTCAGAGTGCTTTGCAGTACCAAAATGCAGTAATTCGGCCTTGAATTTTAACTGGCAAAGGGAAGTCCCTTGGGTCTGGCATAGTCACATTGATTTTCCCCTTATTATAAATAACATTTGCCACTACTAATTAAAAAAGAAAGAAAAAAGAAAGAAATGATATGATGACTGTGATTTGCTTCAAACCATTAAGGAGAAGGAAAGAAGTCTTAAGTTGATAACTGTTAACCTATGGGATAACTGATACCTATGGGTCATAGGTATATTGTGTCTACTTTACCTGTTTAATTTTACATTAGAAAAATAAAAATAAAAGCAGCATTTATGATATTTTAACCCTACATAAACCTTTCTGTTCTCATATGAAGGAAATACAGAAATTCCACAGGAATTATTTAAAATAATGAATTCATTTTTTTCTTGCTAGTTCAGTTTGGACCAGTGGATTATGGTATGGCATTCTTTTAGTTTTTGAATTTATTTTTATGAGTGAGTTCATTGCACTTCTCAGCAGGGAAAGAGGGAAGGATATGAGATGAAGGACAGAGGAACAAAAAGGAAAATTGGGTTCCCAAGTAAACACATTAAGGTTAGGAAAAAAGTTTGAGGATTTAGGTTTTAGCCTTACTGAACAGCTGACATATTTTAAGTTGGAAAAATCTGATCTACCTTTTAGCTGAAATTACCCCCACCTGGATAAACTTGGTGGTGCTTATTTGAGGTATTTCTATAAACGTGTCTGGAGAAGGCAATGACACCCCACTCCAGTACTCTTGCCTGGAAAATCCCATGGATGGAGGAGCCTGGTAGGCTGTAGTCCATGGGGTCGCTAAGAGATGGACACAACTGAATGACTTCACTTTCACGCATTGGAGAAGGAAATGGCAACCCACTCCAATGTTCTTGCTTTGAGAATCCCAGGGATNGTACTCTTGCCTGGAAAATCCCATGGATGGAGGAGCCTGGTAGGCTGTAGTCCATGGGGTCGCTAAGAGATGGACACAACTGAATGACTTCACTTTCACGCATTGGAGAAGGAAATGGCAACCCACTCCAATGTTCTTGCTTTGAGAATCCCAGGGATGGGGGAGCCTGGTGGGCTGCTGTCTATGGTTCGCACAGGGTCAGACACGACTGAAGCGACTTAGCAGTAGCAGCTTAAATGTGTCAGAAGACCATATTAACAAATGTTTTTTCAGAATGTAAACTTAAAGATGCTCCATATCTACCACTAGATCAGGAATGATGACAGGTATTTTTTGTCTTATTGTATAATTTGTTTATAAGTACAGTCTTTCTACTTAAGGTAGAATATTATATGTGGCAAATTTCTTTTCTCTCTTTGAACTATATGTTATCAAATATTCACCTGATGTAACCCAATATAACTTGGCAGTATTTCATTAAAGGCATTTCACCAATAAAGTGGTCTGCTATTTTTTTGTAAATCTCTAGAGAGAACATTGTTTTCCTTTAAATCACTTGGCAATAACTCAAATTATAATAATCAAGAAGTATTTCCAAGTATCTAATTGAAATTCTTACCACTGCAATTTAGTACCATTAGCCGAGAATTTTCAAGGTATTTTCATCAATCTTATTTTATTATTCTTATTATTTTCTTAATGACTTGGATATAATTTTACATATAGTAACTTGAGGGAGTTCAACTTGGAAGCTTTCCAGGCAAGAGGTTGAAAAGGAAAGGGAGGAAGATGATGGAAGTATAAGAATGCAGGAATACGAGAACTTGCCTATAGCTTGACTATCTTCTGATGGAGATCACACAACTCAGGTGTCTTAAAAAGAAGGATCAATCCATTCTTGGTCACTGCCTGTATTCAAGGTAATAAAATATTGAGATAAGGAGTGGCAATTGAAGTCTCTGAGTGAGTGAAGTCGCTCAGTCGTGTCCGACTCTTTGCGACCCCGTGAACTGAAGCCCACCAGGTTCCTCTGTCCTTGGGATTCTCCAGGCAAGAATACTGGAGTGGGTTGCCATTTCCTTCTCCAGGGGAACTTCCCAACCCAGGGATCGAACCCAGGTCTCCCGCATTGCAGGCAGACGCTTTAACCTCTGAGCCACTAGGGAAGCCAGTTGTTAAACTGAATATTGAGTCTTCTCAGTTTGCATTTGTGAGTAGGAGTATAAGCAAAGGAGGACAAGTGTGTGGTGTGTGTGTTGTTATTGGATTCAGAAGAGCTACACAAAAATGTGGTAGATCACTTACAAATATTATTTACCTTACCTTGTATCCACACCTTTTGCAATGTGACTTTGTGACTTTTCTCATTGAACAGTAGAGTCTGTGGTTCCACTGTTTGTATCTGAGTTGGCCTGGAGACTTACTTTGGCTGATACAGTGCAAATTTCCATGCTGTCTCCTAGAACTCTGCCAACGTGATGTGCTACCGCCTGGGCTACTCTACTTGAGGGTGAGAAATAAATGGAAAAAAAGTACCTGGCCAACCCCGGAAACAAAGCCACTAGCTAAACATAACTGAGGGAGTCAGTGGAGATTGGAACTGAGCAACGAAGCCTAGCCTCAACTATGCTGCTGCTAAGTCACTTCAGTCGTGTCTGACTCTGTGCGACCCCACAGACGGCAGCCCACCAGGCTGGGATTCTCCAGGCAAGAACGCTGGAGTAGGTCACCATTTCCTTCTCCAATGCATGAAAGTGAAAAGCGAAAGTGAAGTCGCTTAGTCGTGTTGGACCCTCAGCGACCCCATGGACTGCAGCCTACCAGGCTCCTCCGTCCATGGGATTTTCCAGGCACGAGTACTGGAGTGGGGTGCCATTGCCTTCTCCAAGCCTCAACGATAGGCTTTTGCAATTGTAAAGTAAATAAATAGATGTTATTTTCACTTATTAAATGTTGAAATTATTTGTAACACAACAACAAAGATCAGATACAAAGATACTAAAATCACTAGCAAGTAAGCTTGAATTTAAGGAGAAATTTATTTTCCAACAGGGATAAAATTACGCAAGTCTGAAGGAACAGACAATCACATAACATTAGGAAACAATGGACAATGTGAAGCAAACCATCGTTAACTCCAACTCCATAGCTGCAATAGCTAGGGTTGACCTTAACTTTTACATTTTGGGGCCATCTTGGTTAATTTAATGTCACTGACAAATGGAACACTCTTTCACAGCGAAGTATTTCTCAAAGAGAAGTGGGTTGCTATTTTAACGTTGTGCTAGACAGTTCTTTGTTAACAGAACTGAAGATTAGGATCTCTAGCGCCTCTGGCCCCTAAAATTACACGCCAATAGTACTTCCCTGACATCTGTGTTAACTTAGATTTGGAAGTTCATTAAGGTAACATAATGTCCCAATGAAGAAATTAAATGTTAATTCATTATCCTTAAGAAAAGCTGCGTGTTTTTTTAATCTATTTTTGACTGCGAAAGGTGAACACCTGTTGTTTAGGTTATGTGTGTGCACTCAGTCGCTCAGTCATGTCCGACCCTTTGTGACCTCAGGGACTGTAACCTGTAGGCTCCTCTGCCCATGGGGCTTTCCAGACAAGAATACTGTGGATTTCCATTTCCTGCTCTAGGGGTCTTCCTGACCCAGGGATCAAACCCATGTCTCTTGCACTCCTGCACTGGCAGGCAGATTCTTTGCCAATTGCATTATATAATACAGATTCAAATAGGAAAAGTGGTCCAGATATAGAGTGTTACATGATGGAGTTGGGAGCTTTTTAAATGAGATTTTTAGGGAAGGTCTCTATGAGACTGATATTTGAGCACAGAGAGATATGTTTCTCTTGGAACCAAGAAGGGTGGTTCATATGGAATTAAGGTTGGCAGTGGCTTTCCATAAAATGTCAAGGCTGAGTTGACCAGATTAATTTCTTTTCCTAATTGAAGTAATTCATTTTAGTATATGTGTTGCCGAAGCAAGCACTAATTGAAGTAAAATTCATATATCATAAAATTAACCATTTAAAGTGTATAATCCAGTGGCATTTAGAATGTTCAGGATGTGGTGCAAAAGTCACAGCTGTGCTGTGCTGTGCTTAGTTGCTCAGTCGTGCCTGACTCTCTCTGACTCCACGGACTGTAGCCCACCAGGCTTCTCTGTCCATGGGGATTCTCCAGGCAAGAATAATGGAGTGGGTTGTCATGCCCTCCTCTAGGGGATATTCCCAAATCAGGGATGAGACCCAGGTCTTCCATACTGCAGGTGGATTCTTTACTGTCTGAGCCAGTACAGGGAAACCCAAGAATACTAGAGTGGGTAGCCTGTCCTTTCTCCAGGGGATATTAGCCACCCAGCAATTAAACTGGGATCTCCTGCATCGCAGGCAGATTCTTTACCAGCTGAGCTACCAGGGATGCCTAAAGTCACAGTTATCTAGTTTCAAAATATTTTATCACTTCCACAGGAAGCATGGTAGTTATTAAGCAGACCCCCTTCCCGCCCCTGCCATCCCTTTCACCCCTGTTAGCCCCTGGTCATCACTAATCTACTCTCTGTCTCTACAGGTTTAACCATTTTGGATATTTTATATAAATGCAATAATATAATATCTGACCTTTTGTGTCTGGCTTCTTTTTACTTATTTTTGAGATGGTATAACGTGCATCAATACTTCATTTATTTTTTATAGCTGAGTGGGATTCTGTTTTTTAGATATACCACATTTTTTAATCCATTCATCCATTGATGGACATTTGGGGATTTTTCCATACTTTGGTTGTAGTGAATAGCACTGCTTCAAACTTTAACTTATGGTACCAGAATTTGTTTCAATGCATGCTTTCAATTCTTTGGGGTAGATTCCTAGGAATGGCATTTCTGGGTGATACGATAATTCTGCCTTCTACAAGAATTCTTGATGTAGCTATTTATAAGCTAAAGGAGATATAAAAATGACATGAATGAATATGAGAAAGCATCACAAAATGGTAATCTTGGGGACTATCTGATGCAGTGACAGCAAAGGACATGTATATGTCCGAAAGTGAAAGTGTTAGTCACTCAGTCATGTCCAACTCTTTGCAACCCCATTGACTGTAGCCTACCAGGCTCCTCTGTCCATGAAATTTTCCAGAAAAAAATACTGGAGTAGGTTGCCATTGTCTTCCCCAGGGGATCTCCCAACCCAGGGATTGAACCCTGGTATCCTGCATTGCAGGCAGATTCTTTACCTTCTGAGCCACAAGGGAAGCCCCATATATGGGGGATCTGAGAGAATACTAAAGAATTACACAGGAAATGAGTCACAAAGGACTCTATGGGCTAAAGAGCTTGGGCTTTACCCCACAGAGAAATTTCATGGTGTAAATTCAAACTTTCGAACTCAGATCAATTTAGTCCATGAGTCAATCCCAATAAAAGTAAGTAGCTATATAACACAGTTGTCTAGATATATTTAGATTTTTAATCCTTAATATAAAAATTATTCAATGATGACCATTCAGTTCAGTTCAATTCAGTTGCTCAGTTATTTCTGACTCTTTGTGACCCCATGGACTGCAGCATGCCAGGCCTCCCTGTCCATCACCAATTCCCGGAGTTTACTCACTCATGTCCATTGAGTTGATGATGTCATCCAACCATCTCATTCTCTGTCGTCCCCTTTTCCTCCTGCCCTCAATCTTTCCGAGCATAAGGATCTTTTCAAATGAGTCAGTTCTTCACATCAAGTGGCCAAAGTATTGGACCTTCAGCTTCAACATCAATTCTTCCAATGAACATCCAGGACTGATTTCCTTTCAGGATGGACTGGTTGGATCTCCTTGCAGTCCAAGGGACTCTCAAGAGTCTTCTCCAACACCACTATTCAAAAGCATCAATTCTTTGGCACTCAGCCCTTCTTATAATCCAACTCACATCTATACATGACTACTGGAAAAACCATAACCTTGACTAGACAGACCTTTGTTGGCAAAGTAATCTCTCTGCTTTTTAATATGCTGTCTAGGTTATTCATAACTTTTCTTCCAAGGAGTAAGCATCTTTTTATTTCATGGTTGCAGTCACCATCCCCAGTGATTTTGGAGCCCAAGGAAATAAAGTCAGCCACTGTTTCCATTGTTTCCCCATCTATCTGCCATGAAGTGATGGGACGAGATGCCGTGATCTTTCTTTTCTGAATGTTGAGCTTTAAGCCAAATTTTTCACTCTCCTCTTTCACTTTCATCTAGAGGCTCTTTAGTTCTTCTTCACTTTCTACCATATGGGTGGTGTCATCTGCATATCTGAGGTTATTGATATTTCTCCCAGCAATCTTGATTCCAGCTTGTGCTTCTTCCAGCCCAGCATTTCTCATAATATACTCTGCATGTAAGTTAAATAAGCATGGAGGCAATATAAAGCCTTGACATACTCCTTTTCCTATTTGGAACCAGCCTGTTGTTCCATGTCAGTTCTAAGTGTTGCTTCCTGACCTGCATACATATTTCTCAAAAGGCAAGTCAGGTGGTCTGGTATTCCCATCTCTTTCAGAACTTTCCACAGTTTATTGTGATCCACACAGTCAAAGGCTTTGGCATAGTCAGTAAAGCAGAAATAGATGTTTCTTGTTTTTTTCTATGATCCAACAGATTTGGCAATTTGATATCTGGTTCCTCTGCCTTTTCCATAACCAGCTTGAACATCTGGAAGTTCATGATTCATGTATTACTAAAGCCTGGTTGGAGTATTTTGAGCATTACTTTGCTAGCGTGTGAGATGAGTGGAATTGTGCGGTTGTTTGAGCATTCTTTGGCATCGCCTTTCTTAGGAATTGGAATGAAAATTGACCTTTTCCAGTCCTGTGGCCACTGCTGAGTTTCCCAGATTTGCTGGCATGTAGAATACAGCACTTTCACAGCATCATCTTTTAGGATCTGAAATAGCTCAACTGGAGTTCCATCATCTCTACTAGCTTTTTCATAGTGATGCTTCCTAAGGCCCTATTGACTTCACACTCCAGGATGTCTGACTCTTGGTGAGTGATCACACAATTGTGATTTTCTGTGTCATGAAGATCTTTTTTTGTACAGTTCTTCTGTGTATTCTTGCCTCCTCTAACATCTTCTGTTTCTGTTAGGTCCATATACCATATCTGTCCTTTATTGAGCCCATCTTTGCATGAAATGTTCCCTTGGTATCTAATTTTCTTGAAGAGATCTGTAGTCTTTCCCATTCTTACTTTTCCTCTCTATTTCTTTGCACTGATCACTGAGGAAGGCTTTCTTATCTCTCCTTGCTATTCTTTGGACTCTGCATTCAAGTGGGTATATCTTGCCTTTTCTCCTTTGCTTTTGGCTTCTCTTCTTTTCACAGCTATTTATAATGATGACCATTAGTAGAGATCAAATGACAACCAGTACAGAGAGGTACATAAAGATTTTTGAAGATTAGAAAAATCACTGTGGCAATAATACAGCTGATGGATTACAAGGAAGTGATAGGCATGAGATTGCATCTGGAAACAAAAAGAGAATAATTTGGTCAGCCAAAATATGCTGAGAGCTTGAACACAAGGGCAGTGCTAGCAAGAATTACATGGAAGAAGCTTACTGTAGATATTTTGTGTGTGTGTGTGCTCTTTATTTTATTTATTTTTTTTACTTTATAATACTGTATTGGTTTTGCCATACATTGACATGAATCCGCCACGGGTGTACATGAGTTCCCAATCCTGAACCCCCCTCCCGCCACCCTCCCCGTATCATCTCTCTGAATCATCCCAGTGCACCAGCCCCAAGCATCCTGTATCCTGTATCGAACCTAGACTGGCAATTCATTTCTTACATGATAGTATACATGTTTCAATGCCATTCTCCCAAATCATCCCACCCTCTCCCTCTCCAACAGAGTCCAAAAGTCTGTTTTGTACATCTGTGTCTCTTTTGCTGTCTCGCATACAGGGTTATCATTACCATTCTTCTAAATTCCATATATATGTGTTAGTATACTGTATTGGTGTTTTTCTTTCCAGCTTACTTCATTCTGTATAATTCTTACTACTTATTTCCTGGTTTGATTTGGTATTTGAGCAGGTGAGAGATATCAAAAATAACCTCTTGAGTTAGACACAGCAAATGCAACAGGGCTAACTTATGAACATCTTTTAGTAAGCATTGCATGAACCAGCATAAATATTTTGGACCACGAAAAACACTCTTGTTTTGTTTATTTTACAACATGAAAAGCAAACAAACCAAGGGCATCTTTTTTCCTAGCAGAGGACTAAAAAGCCCCTTCCCAAATGGCTAAAGATGAGTTGGGGAATGCTTACATTACTTCCATTTGACAAGCTACATGTGAAATGTTTTCAGCTTAAGCATGTAAATTTGATGCTAAAAAGTCATTTACATACATACATACATATATATATATATATAATTCTGTGCTCATCAAAAAACTTAAGGTTTTAAAGTTTATTGTTTATGTGCGTGAAAGAAGGTCAATCTTAAGGCAAACATTCAAGCCCAGAGAAATATTGAAGAATTTTTTTTTAAGTGATGTTCAAATTAAGTGTCAGTTTATGGCTTTATTAGGGTTTCTCAACTTTTGCACTATTAACATTTTGGAACAGATAATTCTGTTGTAAGGGACTTACCTGCTGTGCATTGTAGGATGTTTAGAGTATTTCTGTCTCCTACCCACTACAAGCCTTCTCACTTGTGATATTCAAAAATGTCTTCAGTTCAGTTCAGTTCAGTCACTCAGACATGTCTGACTCTTTGAGACTCCATGAATCGCAGCATGCCAGGCCTCCCTGTCCATCACCAACTCCCGGAGTTCACTCAAACTCACGTCCATCGAGTCAGTGATGCCATCCAGCCATCTCATCCTCTGTCGTCTCCTTTTCCTCCTGCCCCCAATCCTTCCCAGTATCAGAGTCTTTTCCAGTGAGTCAGCTCATTGCATCAGGTGGCCAAAGTATTGGAGTTTCAGCTTCACCATCACTTTCCAGTGAACACCCAGGACTGGTCTCCTTTAGGATGGACTGGTTTGATCTCCTTGCAGTCCAAGGGACTTTCAAAAGTCTTCTCCAACACCACAGTTCAAAAGCATCAATTCTTCGGTGCTCAGCTTTCTCCACAGTCCAACTCTCACATCCATACATGACCACTGGAAAGACCATACCCTTGACTAGACAGGCCTTTGTTGGCAAAGTAATGTCTCTGCTTTTCAATAGGCTATCTAGGTTGGTCATTACTTTTCTTCCAAGGAGTAAGCGTCTTTTAATTTCATGGCTGCAGCTACCATCTGCGGTGATTTAGGAGCCCCCCCAAAATAAAGTCTGATACTGTTTCCACAAATGTCTTAGATACTGCCAACTGTCTCATTGAGTGGAAAGTTATCCTGAGTTGAGAATCTCTAACAAATCAAAAGTGGTTAAAATGTGAAGTGTTCATTTAAGCAAAAATTTCTCTTTATGGTACATAATATCAGTCAATTAACTGGCAAAAATTGTTCTGTTTATTTTCCCTCTGATTGAATGCTTCAGATTCACAAACTGGTATTATAACCTTAGTACAAAGTATGACAATATATAATATCTAGATACACCCTATAGTAATTGAAAAATCATTTAATAATAGTACAAAGTATGACAATATATAATATCTAGATACACCCTATAGTAATTGAAAAATCATTTAATAAGTTATTTATTATTATTGATTGCCCTGTGCTTACATTTGTACTAAGCTCTTTGAAGGGTACAAAATAAGTTCCACTCTTTTAAATAGTTAATAAATAATGTCTTTGAACTTGTCATTGTTGGTTCCAAATGTTTATATAGGAATTATTCAAATGGAAATTTGGTGGTAAGTGGAAATCAGATTTACTATAAAGTTACTCATAGAGCAAGCAAAATACTGTGTTTGTTTCTTAATTAGATTTTATATTTATTTGTGGGCTTTGTGAGGTAAAACTGAGGATATCTTTAGTGGGGAGGGTTAAGGTCCTCTATTCATGACCATGTCTATATGACTCCACTGAAATAGAAATAATATAGAGGAAACACTGAAGCATAATTTTAGTGAATATCAAAATGAAAACACAAAGTAAGGGCAGATATAGAGAATGCCCCTTAGAAATGTTGAGTCTGAAAAATTGTCAGGGCTATTGATTAGAGAAAAGTTTGTGGCAAAAGGCCCTGGTAAGTGACAGTATGTTATTGAAAATAATAGGGATTATCTTTAAAATAACTTGAGATTAGTTTTACAAGGCAGACAGAACTGTTTTGACCAAATAGCTCAAATCCTGAACTATGAAGTTTTTATTGTATTCCCACAATATAATACACTTATATTCACACGAAAGCCTAGCTCCTTGTACTTTTGGCTGTCATTCATTTATTCAAAATAATTTAGCCAACTCTAGGTAAAAACTGGATTCTGTTCAGTTTTTAGCCTGGTATGTGCCAGACTCTATATGGATGCTTTAAATCAAAGAAGAATATCTTACAGTCCGTAAATTTGAGAATCTCCCAATCCTGGGAAGGAGATAAAGAATAAATAGTCACGGGTTTATGTAAGTGCTATGAATAGTGGAATGTTTAGATTATATATAAAAGGGAAAACACAAAGTCTTCTGGGAAAAAGTTCTGTGAAGAGTTGAATATTAAAGAATAAGCAGAATTTCCCCTTATGGAACAAGAAGGAGAGGCTTTAGATGGAATAAATGAATATGCATACATATGAATGCAAGTAAGTAGACAGCTTGTTTCAAGAAGTTTGAGTAGACTGGTGTCACTGAAATGAAATGCAGGGACTGGCAGAAGATGAATATGGAAAATTTAAAAGACTTGTATCATTATGGGTATCAAAGGCCAAGGTAAAGATTCAAGGCTTTACATTGGGCAATTGAGAGCTGTTGAAACTGGGATTCATGATATTGGTGTTTTTAAATGTTAGCCTTTGTGTGAAGCATAAATTAGAAATAGAGGAAGACCAGATGCAGCTTGCTTAGCTAAGAGGCTATTGTGAGCAAAAGCAATGGCAGTTGGGATGGAAGCATCATCATCAATGGATTTGATGGTCAAAATGATCATATAGAAAGGACTAGGAAGAAGATGGATGTTACAAAATGCAAGGGCACACTAAATAGGTCTGGAGCAGAGACTTTCTATCTGGTCACAAAATCTATGTCTTCCCTTTCCAATCATAAGACCATTGAGACTTAATCTATACTGAATTCTAGCCAATGGGCTATGAGGAACAGTGATTTTAGTCCCTTCCAGGCCAAGCCCATGTGATCTTCCATGTTGCTTTTCCTCCTGCAGAGCCAACAAAGACTATCTAAGTGACACTGAAACCGCTGAAGAGGCACAAGAGTACAAGATGGACAGAGCATCTATGTCCCGGAAGTAGCAGTTGAGTAAGAGCTGCCCCAAATCAGGAACATTAAGTTTTTACTTTACATTAGTGAAAAGTAAACTTTTGGGTTTGTTAATTTAGGCAGCTAACCATACCTTAATTCACGTAAGGTCATATCTGAAGAAGGTCCACCATGATTTTTTTTTTTTATTATTCTTATTGTATTATTTCTATAGCTATAGGTACCTATACCTAAAGTACATAAACATAGTGTGCAACAGATACTTTTATATTATAGTTAACCCATGTTTTTTTGTTAAAAAACACCTGATATTGACTTCCTATGGTAATCATTTAAAAGCAGTAATCAAAAAAAAATTTAAGCTTGCTGGTATACAATATAACAAGAAAGGTAGGCATCTGTAACAGTAGAGTGATGTTCCAAATCTGTGTTTAGATAAAGTCATTTACTTGTTCGAATTTATGGCAGGATTTATATTGCTATCTACAAATAGATATCAATAGTTAAAGAGATTTTATAGCTTTTTTACATTCAATATATTATGCGGGTTTAAAAGCCTCTGGAAAATGGATGAACTATCTAAGCTGAATAACTTTCTACTTGTAAAAACGTTTCTTAAAGTACAGAGCCCTCAGATTTAATACTTAGTCTTGCTTGTTTAAGCACATGGTAAAATGTAGACAAGTTTTTCATTGACAGAACAATTCTGATGGAACAATGCAGCTTCCGCAGGGCTAACGCCAGAAGAAAAAAATGACAGACACATGTTATTAGGAGAGATAATTTAAGGAATGCCTAGTTTTAATGCTTCTCTTAAGCAATACTATTTTATTTTTCTTCTAACATGAAGCTCCCTTCCTTACCCATGGTGAATTTAATTTTTACCTGCTTTGAGTAAATTCTTAATCCTGAAGATGTTTTGGGGTCAGGTCAGGTACGTGAAATATTGCAGAAGCTCTCTGGTATTACTTTTCTTGTTTACTGGCTTTTTTTTTTTTTTTTTTTGCATTAGAATCTTGCAAAAATAACTTCAACTTACCAGTTGGTAATTTAGATAGAAGTCTTAAATTCTGTGGCCAACCATGCCTCCAAGGCAGGCATTAGCCATTTGATAAAGCCATTGAAAACACAGAGGATGTACATCTTTGATTAATACAAATAATAGAAAATTTCCTAAATAAAGTTTGGTCCTGGGCTGCTTCCAAAGTAGTAATTCACAAAATATGACTTTTTTCATTGGGAAGGTTATAAAAATTTGTTTGTTGGAGGTAGAGAAGGAAATGTAATTAAAGGCTAAATTCAGACTCACATTTCATTTTAACCAAAAGAATATGTGTGATTTGGACACCAGTCACCTAGGCACTTCCTATTCTAAGGCAGTGCATATTGTCAGCAAATCGAATTATCCAATAGCAAAACTACATCTGGTAGAGCTAACTCTGCCAGGTAACCTTAAATAGAAGCTTGGGGGTAGTTAACTTTGTTGCAACACCAGGCTTTGCTGGTAAGACATATCTAAAGTTCCTCTCTGTAGCATTGCTATTAAAAGAGTAAAATGGGAAGAGGTGAAGTGAAAACATTAAATGTGGATGTACATGTGTATTTTAATATCCCTTTTGCTTTTAAAAGTGCTAACACCAGCACATCTACAATAAAGCAACTCTGGGTTTTATTTCATTTTTTTTTTTTTTTGCTTTTGCAAAAATAGGGCTATATTATATCACTATAATATAAAAGTTTAGATCATAGATGCTTTAAGAAACTCCTGTTACACATCATTTACATTTGGAAAATCAAGGAGCTTTTAATTTGGATTGACTTCAGGTAACAACTTAATCTAAAAGTGCCCAGTGGAATGATTCTTCTTGCCATTAACAATCTGAAGGGAAGCTTTAATTTGTAATCTTGTCACAGTAATGAGTGGAGGTCTGTTTATATAAAATGTTTAAAAAGTGTGCTATACTTTTAGAAAGCTGATTCAAACTCACATATGTGAAGTGAACAACAACACACATATTTATACAGAGATACACACCCTCTCCTAAAGTCTGGTCAATTCAAATCTGATAATACCATTTTCCCCTTCTTATGGGCAGTAGTATCACTTCTATGTGAGATAAAAAGTAGGTCTGGCATTTCCATTAAGATTGTATCTATTGATTGTCTCTCAAGTTTGTTTTACTATAAACATTAAATAAAAAACACATCTTTCTTATATGCAATACTCAGAGCAAATTTGTTCATTTGTATGACAGCCAAATCATCTCATTGGCTCTGTAAAATCATGATGTTTTAAGAGGAGGCATGACATATCTTTTCAAAAGAAAAGAAATAAAAAACCTTCTGGTTGCATCTTTCAGATACAATAGTTCAGACTTTTAAAATTTCTTGTGAAGTCCATGTCAGCAAGAACAAATCAAGCCCTCCTTCTATTAAGAAGTCAGTTTTGCCCCAAGAATGAGTCAGCATGAAGTATTTGAGATCATTAAATTTTATCCCAAATATTCTGAGATCAAGCTTAATTTATTCAACATTTGTTTGTTTCCTGAGAGACAACAATCGTTTTCAGTTTTGGCCAAGAACTAGGAACAAGGATGGAAACAGGGAAATGCAGAGAATGGGATTAAGAGTTTCATAAAGTTGTAAATCAACTTCTAAATAGCCTGTGTATGATACCCAAACATATTAGTTTATTCACCCTAAGACTGTCTATCCTGTAACTCAAAACCTTTTGTCAGGTCTGAGAAATGGTTTGTTTTCTTAACCTGATGTTGTTTTAAAGGGCAATACCCAGATGTTCTGGGTTTGTGATAAAGAGAGAATTAATGAGTCTGTCTGTCCAACTGGAGCCCACTTATGAATCTGTACGGATGCCAGTTTCAGGGTGAACTGTGATGTTGCTGGTGCACAGAGGACTCGCAAACATTTCAAGAAAATGAAAGGTTTTAATTAATCTTTATTTTACATAGTTTTCTCTTTTATAGTCTACCAACAAATAGATTTAGGCATGTTCTGGGATCACTTTAAAACCTAGCTCTATTATTTCTTCTTCTTCATTTATGAAACCTTAAAGCAATTGCCTCTGCTGATGCAAGTTGAGTTTTGCTATGTTTTGTTGCTTTAACCTTAAGCTTTACTGTAAGCTGTGTAAACTAAAATTATAGATCTCTCTTTATTTTCCAACTTGTTTTCCTCTAAGAAATCCCTTCTGTCTTTTTCCTAAGTAAAAAGACTAAAAATGTGTTTGAATAGAAACTATAACAATAATGACCTTGGCTGAAGTTTTAGCTGAGCATGTCCCACATGAACCAAGAGGAAAACTCTACCTAAGGTAAGCTGAAGGTCACCAGAGCCTTTAGAAAGTATTTTCAATAAAGCTATTTCATTGCATTGCTTTCTTTCCTTTCCCCCCATAAGAATTAAACATAAGAAATCCTGATACAAACACATTCTATAACCATTGTCTCTTGACAAGTGAAATATTGACATTCTGTAGCTTAAGGTAGTCTAATCTTTGATTTCTGTCTAAAAGTTTGAAATAATCTTGTTGAGTTAGGTTCTCCTTTTGCTACTAACAGGAATTTGCATATAAATCCTACTTGTAATAATGGAGCTGTGTGTGTAAATTACTGTACCTGTAGGTGAGACTGTGCCCCAGAACTGATCCATTGGATTAGAAATTCCAATGTATAATGTGTTTCTTACCCATATATCATGATAATTTTATAGTTCAATTAACAAATCCCAATTTATTAACTGTTTTCAGATGAGGGTATCTTCAATTTTATTCAACTATCTACTCTAGGAAATCATGAATCCCCATATATTTAAAAATTTGAAGTTTGGTCTTGTTTAAGCCTATTGCTTTCCCTAAAACACTCATGATCTTCCTGAGTGAGAAACACTACACTATTATTACTAAAACACTCATGAAGGTGTTCAGCAAAACTTGTCTAGCTCTTTGACATGAAATATTTTTAGAAATGAAACTTGAAACTATTCTGGGTTGAAGAGAGGGAATCCAAAAGTTTCAGTATTTTTCTTGAGTTTTTTAAAGAAGTTGTTTGAAATCATTTCCTTTTCTAAAAGAGAGCAAATTTCTGTAATTCACCACAGTGCACATTTAACAGAATCGGAAATCACATATGTCTGGAGTGGTCAAGACTTAAAGGAGTTGACAAGACTTGAGCTTTGACTGGAAAATTACAGATTGAATACAGATAAATCCATAGAGGCTAAGTCGATTTTGTGAAGGGGAAGAAGGTAGATTCATTCAGTCATTCAACAAATATTTTTTAATACTCAGAATATTTTAGAAGCTGGAGTTAGAGCAGCAAAAAAAAAAAGTCCTTGCCTTCAGGGAAAAACACTTATTGACTGACCTTTATATAATTATTTAATCTTTCTAAGTTTCAGTTGTCTCATCTATACTACTGGGGTGAAAATAATCTTTTGTAGAGAATTATGTGTCCTACCTAGGAGGCCTTCTTGGTTTTCTTTTATGAGCCTTTCACCCAAGTTCTGCATACTTTGTTGTGAAATGCTCTTGACATTTTCAAGTTTCATGGACTATTATATCTGTCCTGATTGTCTAACTCAGGTATTGTATTGAAAAATATTCTTCAGCTGTGTTTTGAATTTGTAGCACAGAAAGTCATGTTTAATTTGTAATATTGAACATGCATGCAAAAGGGAAATGTTCCAGTAAAAGGCTGTATATCTCCACATATGCCAACTGGAGGCAAGGAGCCTGCTGTGAAACTTTAATAATGATGCAGGTTCGGATGTGGGTTCTGGTTGAAGACTTTTTACAAGGGGAGTGGAGAATGGATGTTAATAATTTTATTAAAGAATGATCATTATACTTTGTTAGAGATCCGAATGAAGGTAGATGGTGAATATAGGGGAGGGAAAGGGAATAGGACAAAGGAAATAGTTAACATTGAGACCTGAAGCCCTTTGGCCAGGAAATATACTATAATCGACAGAAATATCTAGGGAAGTATATTAAGAATGGAAGCCAATTTGAGAAAAAATATAGTACCTTTAATATAAGAAGAGCTGATGAGATGAACCTGAAGAGTGTACTGGTAGATATATCCTCTAGAGAGTTGAACAGAGAATGTAAATATTATTGAGGTTGTTGGTGGGAACTGGGTGCTAATATAATCAGGCCAAAGATTTGTGATGTCTTCACCCTAGCTCCACTCTTCCATATAAGAGAAGACATATATGGGGATTATTGTTAAAGAAAGTGAAATGACATTTTCTTAGTAACAGAAACTTGCAATCCAAACCCTAATGCAGTAGCTAGAATGGAATCCATAATATACAACTGTACTTAAACAAACCTTTATCTAACCCTTACTTTACCTAAACTAACCTTTGCTTAGCCTTTTATCTGTTCCTTCCTGCTCCCCTACACTCACCAATATGCACATTCATTAGTTAACAGAGTTAATTAGATTCAGAGAGTCTCAAGTAGTCTGTTTATTAGGCTTTCAGACTGGAACTTCTTGTCTTACTATTGTACCAAAGGAAAGTTATGACCAACCTAAACAGCATATTAAAAAGCAGAGACATTACTTTGTCAGCAAAGGTCCATCTAGTCAAGGCTTTGGTTTTTCCAGTAGTCATGTATGGATGTGAGAGTTGGACTATAAAGAAAACTGAGCACCAAAGAACTGATGCTTTTGAACTGTGGTGTTGGAGAAGACTCTTGAGAGTCCCTTGGACTGCAAGGAGATCCAACCAGTCCATCCTAAAGGAAATCAGTTCTGGGTGTTCACTGGAAGGACTGATGGTGAAGCTGAAACTCCAATACTTTGGCCCCCTGATGTGAAGAGCTGACTCATTGGAAAAGACCCTGATGCTAGGAAAGATTGAGGGCAGGAGGAGAAGGGGATGACAGAGGATGACAGAGGTTGGGTGGCATTACCGACTCGATGGACATGGGTTTGTGTGGACTCCAGGAGTTGGTGATGGACATGGATGCCTGGCATGCTGAGGTTCATGGGGTCACAAAGAGTCGGACACAACTGAGTGACTGAACTGAACTGAACTACAGGGAAAGGAAGCAACAGAATACGAGAGTTTGGCCACATTGCCAAAGGCAGAGCTGACCTGAGCATCCACATTTTGGGATGGGATAGAGATCAAGCCCTAAGACTCCCATTTCAAATGCACTGAAAAGTAATTCTTTATTATTCAGACCGTCTGGAAATTTTACCCCTAGAAAAGGCAGTTGAATTCTCTCAGCTTTAGCCTCTGACCCCTTCATTGGGGAATAGAAAGAGAGGGAGAGTGAGGAGGGGCTTGAATTCCCCTAAAGACAACTCATATAGAGAAAGCCCAAGAGAGCTTACCCTTCATTAGTTTCTCAGACTGGTAAGTGACAATCAGAGATATTTCAACAGTGAAATCAGTGATTGGGCAGAAGTATAGTGTTGTTCCCAGAAGTGAGGGAAGGATAACACTGCAAGAGGCTTATGCCACAGTGACATGAGATGCAGACGTGAAGGAGAAAGAAGTCTCAGAAGTGACGTTTGGACCTTTGAATATGACAGTTCAGAGGTAATGGCAACTTTTGACTGGCAGTTTTCCTGGAGTAGCATTTTCTAAAAAGTACTAAAATGTTATAACTGGATAATATTTACTAATTGATGTTGCTTAAATGTATAAAACAAAGTGATTGAACACTTTAAAGAAACTAAAAATTTTCTCTCTGAACTCTTTCTTAGAGCTTTTGCTATGCCAATATAGATTGTGGAGTTCACAATCCAGAAAGCAGAGTGGATACATAATTCTGTCTCTAACTTATTTGCCACTGAACTCTTTTTTTTTTTTTAATATTGAGTATCCTGTGGGCCAGAATGTTAAGGAACACACTTTAGGAAATGTTTACTTAGCATAATTAATGCAGAAATCAGATTATAGAGAGTTAAAAGTGGAAAACTAGAAGGAAAGGTGAAGTAGAGTTCATTGTGTGAACTATTTATTTATGAGAGACTTGAATATACAAACAGCCTATGGTCAACTTGCCCAGGAAATTAACTCTTTACCTATAATAAGCAACCTAGAAAGCTAGCTTGCTATAAGTCAGGCTTGCAGTAAGCCTGATTACTATCTCTAGTGACAATCCAGGAAGCTAAACAATAACTTCTATAGCAATTGGCCCAAAATGGTCAGGACTTGATCTCTAGCTGACAGCTTTCCGAATTTTTGTCCCTACTTCCAACTTAGGACCAACCAGAGAAAACCCATATATACCTCTAAACAATCATATAGGATGTCCTGCTTCTGGTTATCCTGCCTATAGCTTCCTCGTGACAGTTACCTCTCCATGGCACACATGAAGCCCTCCGCTTTTTTCCCACTAAGTAATAAGCTTTGCCTTTCCTCTGCCTGCCTTTGAGTCAAAATGAAAATAATGGTACCTGACTCCCTTGCTACACTGAACTCTGCCTTTGCCCTTTACATTTGGTGGATTATTACTATTCCTTTCCGTGTTTGTACATCCTGGCTTTTATTGAAAAAAGATGCGTTAATGAGGATATAAACCCACGGAAAGAACATATCTGAGTAAAGGGTTAAATTTTAGGACTCTGTTTGAAAGGAAAAATGCAGGAGTCAATGGAAAGAAAAGATTGTAGGTACTGCATACAGGGAGAGAGGAGGAGGAGAGAGAGAGAAATTGAGAAAGCAAGATATAGAAATACAGAGAACACTTGAGAGGGCTAGGTCCCAAAAGAAGAAGCAGCAAGAAGTGGGGATAAAACAGAACACAAAGGGATTGGAGAAAACTCATTTTACTTCTCCCCCCTCATTTCTTGACTTCCAGACACAGACTAAAGCCTCTGAAGCAAAGTTCTTACTCGACCACAAAATAATTTTTGTTTCCTCAATAATAAAAATAACAATAATGTCTTAGGATTCAGAAAAAATGATTCACATGGAACACTTTCAGCCTCTCAGATTACTTTAAGGTCAGCATGAATCAGTGGAACCTGTTCCTAATGTAATGCTAACTAGAACTCTCCACCCTGCTTTTTTCTTCTGCTTTCTTCTCCTCCCAGGTCTCTTTTGCCAAGAAATTGTCCACATCTCCACCTCTGCTGCCGCTAAGTCTAAACCAGTCTCTCAGCAACCTCTGAACAAGAGTGTTCACTTTAAACTTCACTTTTTATTTGGGCTATCCTTATTCTTTACAACTATGAGACTTAATATATAAAATAAAATATTCTCATGCTAGCAGAATGAGGGGCATGTGTGAAACTACCACTGGGAGTGGATTAGATCCACCTTGGAGTTTCTTTGCGATGCAAAACATCATCCCAGGTTTTCAGTATCAGAAATTCTGTAGGTCAGCCTAGTAATCTGTGTTTAAACCTTCCAGGGTATTTTAAATTCTGAGAAATGTTTTAGGACAGAGGTTGGAAAACTAAAAGCCTGCCCTCTGTTTACTTTGGTACAGCTCAAGAAGCTAAGAATAGTTTTTACTTTTTCGAACAATTTTTTAGTTCAAAAGAAAAATATTTCACAACACATACACATTTTATGAAATTGAATTGTCAATAAAAAAATTTTTATTAAAATACAGCTAAACCTACATGTTCACATATTGTCCATAGCTTCTCTTGTAGAACTGAATCACTGTGGCCATAACTGACTGGCCCACAAAGCCTAAAATATTACTACCTGGTCCTTTATGGAAAAAAACATGTCCACAAGTTCTAGGGCATAAGCTCCTAGAATCAACGGTACATGTTGGTGATAAACACTAAAAATTTACTTTTCCTCCTGGCCTCTTCTCCCTCAGAGGGTTTATTCTGTGGGCCTGGAAATCCAATGGCATTTCCTCTCCCCGACTCCTTTTATTCCCCAAAGCCAGGCGCATCAGGGTTGCTTCACAGCAGGGAAAATGTCGTAACAGAGGGATTTCTCTACCTTAGATGCAATCATTACAGTCACTTGGCTAAGAAAGGAAACACAGTTGGAGACATTCTCTGCAAATATCCTATTGCTGGCTTAACAGAGATTCTCAGACGTTGCCTTACATAAAGTTGCCTTATGGAGTTTGACAAAATTGTAGATTCTTGAGGCAAATTCCAGAAGGTCTGAATCAAACAGTATGGATTAATCTCTGGGAATCTGAATTTTCACAAGCAGCCAGGTGATTCTGGTTCTGATAGCCTGAAGGAGATACTTTGGAGAAACACTGAACATAACTGGATTCTGTAAGAGTTCTCCATTTCTACTGAATAGAGGTAAACTGGCTTTCCAGCTGAGGCATGGGGTTTGGGGTTAGAAAGCAAAAAGTAGAAAACATTCCTAAAATGTGGTTATGTAAGAACATAATTTGATTACAAAGTGATCCAAGTCAGGCTAAGAATATGAAGCTACTCTAACTGAGGGTGTCTTCCTGAAGTCAGAGGGATGCCTAGTTTATCTTTTTATTCTGTTTAGTTATCTAAGAGTTCTTTGTAATTAGCTATTTTGAATAGTCACCTTCTTAATGTTTCTAAGTTTCCTGTATAAAAGCAGAGTTAGTCATCTTAATTTGTAACCTTAGCTACAATTTGACCCAAAGTCAGTTCAGTGGACCATAGGTCGCTCTCTTCTCTATCAACTCCCTTCTTTATATTTTGTATCTCATTTCTCTAAATTTGGTCGAACAGGGACTTTTTGTGTACTTTCTGCCTGAGGCTTTTCATATGAAGAGTGAAAATTGCAAATTAAAGAAATATGGACCTCAAAAAAGAAATATAGGCTTTAAAATACGTGTCTTTTCTCACTTCTCTATATTTCTATGTATCTTTTTACACATATTAGTAATATGACTCAAACTTTTCAAGATATCTTTTAATAGAAAGCCTGCTATTAAATGTCTGTAAAATACATCTGATTGTACAACATTTAATTGTAGGAAAGAAATATCAATCTTAAAAATTTTCCCTTTCTTTCTGAAGACTGATCATTTCAGATGGTATTCTGACTTTTTTATTTTCATCATTGAATGAGCTCTTAATAACCATCACAATAAACACACACACCCAAACTCTTTTTTTTTTTTTTTTAGCCCAAATCACACAAGCAATTGCACAGGGCAATTGAGTCAATAGTTTCTGGTCTAGATAACAATCTCTAGCCAGGATATGAGGGTTATTTGGTTGACCAAATCCTAAGTAAATGAAACGGCAACCCCAAAGTGTTTAATCTTGGGGCCAGTGAGCCTGGGGTAAGGTGAAGAAGGTTCTGTTTGCCTCTCTTCAGCTGGAGGAGCTTTCAGCACATCACAAGCCTTACCAGAAGAGAGAAACGTTCTTTTCATTCCTTCCCTTACACTCTCCTGTGAGCCCTTTTGCCAGCAAGTCTGAGGGAGATGGTGAATCAGGCAAGAATGCTGGGGCATACCCACAGTCTGGGTGATTCTGCCTTGCACTGACTCATTTCTGAGGAAACAGCACACATCTATGGCAGAGGACAACTATTTATTTATTTATTTGTTTCGTGCATGTGCTTTTCCAGACTTATAACGTACACCATCCGCCTCCTGAGTTGGTTCCAGAAGTGAAAAAAAATCGTAAATTGAATACACATGGAGAAACCAAGTCTCCATCCAAGACCGCACAGGCTCCCCACCCCAGTGCTCCAAGTCCACACCCTCCCGGTTTTCACAGCACCTTTCTTCCAAGGATCCCAGAGAGCTGCTCCAGCATAAAGGAACGCACATGGGAAGGGTGTGCTTGGTTTTCTTCTAGACAGTAAAAGGAACTACTAGGCCCTCTAGAGTTTAAAGCCACACAGGCAGGCTTTGTATGTAGCAAGCAACTAAATGAAATCATAAGTCTCTAGGTGTCCATTATTACATTTTAGAAAAGGCAAATCACTCCTGATTATTTTTACACTTAAGGGGAAAGTACAAAGTGAGAAGATTTTTGCCTTTAGAAGTATACTCTCTGGCACTCTGTTTCTGCTCCATTTCTTTGCGTTTATCACATTCTTTCCCCAAAATGTCAGGTGCTCTGTGTTCTCATGTTGTCTTTCTCACAGAACAGTCTAGTGAGATCACTTACACTCAGGTGTTCTTGATGCATACTGCTCATCCCGTATGTAGTTATGTTTCCTAAAGTGAGGGGAGGTGAAAGTCGCTCAGTCGTGTCTGACTTTTTGCAACCCCACAGACTATACAGTCCATGGAATTCTCCAGGCCAGAATACTGGAGTGGGTAGCCTTTCCCTTCTCCAGGGGATCTTCCCAAACCAGGGATTGAACCCAGGTCTCCTACGTTGCAGTTGATGCTTTACCATACTGGGGTAGGTATTCCTGAGATCCAGTGGATCTTCTCAACCCAGGAATTGAATCAGGGGTCTCTTGCATCACAGGCAGATTCTTTACTGGCTGAGTTATCAAGAGGTTGTAACTTAAAAGAATGATTGCACATCCAAAAGAAATTCTATTTATTTTTTAGGATTAAATTATTGGTTTCTGTGGAGTCTCTTCAACTACCTGTATGTATATAATCTACTACTTTCTCTCCCTAAGTTTAGGGGTGTGTGTGTGTGTGTGTGTGTGTGTGTGTGTGTGTGTGCACGCTCAGTTGTATCCATCTCTGTGATCCCATGGACTGCAGACTGCCAGGCTCCTCTGTCCATGGAATTTTTCAGGCAAGAATACTGGAATGGGGTGCCATTTCCTTCTCTGGGGGGATCACCCCGACCCAGGAATTGAACCTGCATCCCCTGTGTCTCCTGTATTGCAAGCAGATTCTTTTACTTGCTGAGCCATTGGGGAAGCCCTAAGTTTAAGGCTGGCTTTGTTCAAAACTAGGCTGGGACCACCTAGTAAACTCAACCACTTGTCAGAGTCAGCCTGGTAAGTAAAAGTGGTGCTTCTCTCTGTACACACTATCTTCAGCCTCACCTACTTATTTAAATTACTGGCCTAAGACCCTAGTTTAAACCTTGACTGTTAAGGGAAAATATATAAAAATCATGGATCTGAGACAAGTTTAACTTAGTATCTAGTCAAGGCTAAATTCCTGGAGGTCCGTCTTATCTCTTTCTCATTTTCTTTATTGTGACTCAAACTGCTGGC
This sequence comes from Oreotragus oreotragus, assembly GCA_006410675.1. Classification (NCBI taxonomy): domain Eukaryota; kingdom Metazoa; phylum Chordata; class Mammalia; order Artiodactyla; family Bovidae; genus Oreotragus; species Oreotragus oreotragus. The sequence goes on along the minus strand of SJYX01001064.1, from coordinate 92,745 downwards.
TCCTTTCTGCTTTAAGTCAATACCTTTAATCCACCAGGCTATGGCCACCCTGCATGTTATCTGCCCTCATTCTGATGCCTGGTTTTATTGCTTTGAGTCTTACCACTGTAAGAACTGTAGGGCCTGGTCTCTACTTTCTCAACCTCATATCTTTAGCCTTCATTCACAGTTTGCTTCTTCTCACCATCAAGAATGACTTAACATCATGTATAGAGCATCCAGTGTGAGCCCAAGATAGCACAGAACATTAAATCCCCACTACCTGGAAATCACTGTGCCAGAGTCCTTGAACCATCAATCAAAGCATTCCCCTACCCTTCTCCTAGCTGCTTGGTGGAAAAGACAGATGCAAAAGGAGACAGATGCAAAGCTAATATCATTATGGATTTATAATCGTTTAATGAATTAGCTTTAGACATATAGAAATACTGGCCATTGAAATAGGATCTTAGATATTATTAATTCTTTCTAGTCAATGTTATTGAAACTCTAAAAGATGAAATTAAATTGTCCAGGTGATAAAGCAACTTACAAGCTGAATTAACATTAGACTTTGATCTCTTAATTCTTACAGTAATGCTCTATCATACTATATTTCCTGCTCGTTTTTTACAATACTAATTTTTTTTAAAAAAATTGTTCAATATGAAACTTGTTTTGATATAAGCTTCTAGCTCCTTGGTACCATTCTTAGCAGACCTTACAGATGCCTTACTAAACAACTGTAAATGCACCTCTGGATACATACTTGAGATTGTTACTTATATAAACAGAACTAAACTCACCAAACGGAGAAGGCAATGGCAACCCACTCCAGTACTCTTGCCTGGAAATCCCACGGATGGACGAGCCTGGTAGGCTGCAGCCCATGGGGTCGCACAGAGTCGGACATGACTGAGCAGCTTAGAAGCAGCAACAGCAAACTCATCAAAATTAAGATTTTCTTACCCCCACCTGCTTCTACTCATTTATTTGTCATATTTGACATTTTCACTTTATACTATAAAAATCTTTTCATGCCATAATTTCAGTTTTCTAAAATTGTGATGGGTGTTTCCATACCTATATTAGATCTATTTTGGATAATTGTGCTTGTAGAAGCAAAGTGTCCTCTCATTTACTATAGACATGTCTCTATCTGAAAAGGTGCCAGGGTCAATACACATTCCCCGTAATCCCTCCTACTCTCTGCCATCACACCAGTTCATTTCACAAGGAAATTGATGATCAAGGCACGTGCAATGGTCACGGTGCACACTTGCCAGCAAAGGATTCCTTTTTCTTCTAAAGATTTTCCATACTAAAGTATATTTATAGTTTGTTCTAAAAGTTGATCAAACTATTAAAGCTCCAGTAATCATCACCCTTCATTTTACAGAAGAAGCGGTTTTAATTGATTCATATTACTATGCTGGATAAAAACAGGCATAGACTGGAACACAGACCCCTATCTAACTGGGAAGTGAAAGATACTTGGGAAAAATTTTTTTTAAAACAACCGCAAGAATAAGGATTTAAGGGCTAACATCAGAAATTAAAATAGCTCAGACTCTCTTTATTTTCAGAGCATTTCAAGTAATCATTATTTTAGCATAATTCTCATTTGGGGAGCAGAAACTTTTAGATAAAAATAGGTATAAAAATACACCTTGCCCTGAAGAATTGCTAGGCCCTATTTGTCATTGTAGAACATGTGAGTGGGAATAAAAATTGCAGACCAGAATAAATAAATTTTGTATTATTGTTGTGGTATCTACTTTAGAAGGTCAAGTATGATTTTGGGGTTACAATATTAAAACATTTATAAAATTTAAAATGTTGCTTTCCTTTGAGGTAACTTAATTGTTTCTGTTGCTTACAGAAATTTATTTTTTTTAACAAATGACATGCATTATTTTATCATGGTCAACAATAATCAGTAATTTGTCCATCCTTTTCTTAGTTGCCTCCTTAAATCTGAATGCTAACCATTTTCTTCCAACTGTTAATACCACAGATTTACTGTTCACCACCCACTCAAATGCTGGTATGCAGGCCACATGTGCATACACACTTCTTTTTTTTTTTTTTTAACTTTTTTCCTTTCATTTTAAAAATATGTGTTAGGGCTGAATAACAAAGTTTTACCATGGAATGAAAACAAGGATATCTGCTTTCATATAAATATCACTTGTCTCCTACCTGTTAATAAAAGGAGATATAAAACATTTGTTTTTCTTTCTTCACACACTGTTGTTTCCTAATGTAGAGAGTTTGGAATAAGCATATATTGATATTGTGTTCCTTCACAACCCTCCTGCCCTCTGACAATGTTTCATGTAGGAGCTATTCCAAGTACCAAACAAGCAGAGTTAAACTTCTGTTTATTTTGATGAGAGCACCCTGGGAAGCAAAAAGTTTTAATCATCCTAAATAAAGATAAATTAAGAAACATTATTTAAAGTCCATTTATGATGTATTTTTGCTTGTGAAATTAGAATTTAAAAATAGCATATTGGGTGCTATTCTATCTCTCAAGTGAGTTCATATTATAAGAACTCATTCCTTTTACAGAAAGAGTTAATCTATTCATGCTATTCTTAAAGGTATATAAAATAAAACAAAAACAACAATAAAAAATAACAAAAACCACTCCAAACTACCAATAAGCATTCCTGTTCTTTTAGGTAATAAAAACCTTTTACTTAGAAGAGATTATGTATCAAACTGTGTACATGTCTTTGCTTGCTCAGCAAACCTTTGTTCTGAATGCTTTGTGACCATCAGTGCCTTTGATTATGTATTACACCACCATTTGATTTATTTATTTATTTTTTTCTCATGGGCAGCATGTTTCTTTCATTGAGCAACATTCTGAAACTTGGAAATCTAACCTGTGTTTTAGTCTTAGGAAAGTAACATTCATATGTTAAATCCTCCCTAGTTGGACTTGGTGTTTATTCAATTTGTATGCGGTTGATTTCAGGCCAGGTTTAATTATGCAATTCTCCTCAACTCAAAGAGGATAGCAGAATACAAAAGCACTCATATTTAATATAGTGCCAGCTTTCTGAAAGAAAAAAAAGTAGGAAATTAATATTTAACAATAAACTAGTAATTTCTAAATGCAAGTTGAGAGGACTATGACATAAACTTATTGCATAAATTAGAGATTATTAGGTTTCAAATCCAGGCAGACTTCCTCATGTGTTCTCTGCTAATAAACAGAAAAAATAATTTTTTTAACTTCTTCTTTTTATCAGAAAGAAAAAGGAAATCAGACACCTAACCTGACTGTTTTATAATTAGAAGCAATATAAACACAGCAATCACCTCTGAATTCAACTTTTTTCTTTCAGAAAATTGTGGTCACTTTAAACACAGTATCCAGGGATTTATTTTTTTTTTTTGCTTGTCCAGTCATTTTCTTATATTACATTACTCACATCCCTTGCTGGAGGAAATTCCCTCTTACAAATGCTGTATCACTGGAATATATGTATATTTATGTAACCCTGGTGTTTCTGTTTCTTCTTAGACAATTTCAGTGGCACTATTTTCTGAACTGCACTCCGTTGTCTCCATTAATATTAAATTCACACTCACAAAGGGCAAAACGAACTCAAATCTGACAGGCCTTTTCTTCGGGATGTTTATAGCTAACAAGTTCTGCTCTGATTTGGGGGTTTGCTAAAGAGTCCCAAAACTTCCAGAAAAACAGCATCATAATGTGTTGGTTTGATACTTGCAGGACAAATGTTTCCTTCCGTGTTGGTTATGCATCTTCTCTCTACTAATAATCCAGAACAAAGATAAATCAGAGATCCTTAGCCCTAGCTAAAGGAAGCATATTCTACAAATAAACAGGCAGCAGAATGGAGTGCTCCAGAAAGCTGAGACCCCCATGGTTGTCCAGTGAATTGGAATGACCCAGAAATGTTCAGACTTCTTGTCTTACATGCACCTAAGAGGTACCCTGGGACTGCTACAGGCTTGGTTGCCATGTAGAGCAATATAACCAGTTTTGCCCTCTAGGTGATAATACATTGGTGCCTCATATCTTACAGGGCCAACATCCAAAATTCTAGAAGCCTGGATTGCAGTATATGGACCTTATGGTAACACAAGCCCTTTCTCCATTTCTTATTAAATGTGGAAGGTATTGAGGGGAGATTGAAGGGTTAACTGTGAACCATTAGTTGTGTCCATTCACTATGTCCTTTGGCCTTCAGATGGAGAGTGAGTGTATGTGTATATATATATATATATATATATATACAAGTGTTGCTTTAACTTTGGCCTGTAAATAAATAGAAAGGGTAGTGTACACTTAAATAATGCCAGTGATCTGATTTTGTATATAGATTCCTGTCCTTACCGTGTATTTTGAGATTTTTCTGAATGGCTCACTTAATTCAAATATGAGCTAAACAGGACATTTGCTAAGAAAAAAAAAGAAAGAAAAGAGAGATTCAAATGTCCCTGTCCTAGTTACTGTCTAAATATTACATCGCTTTTGCTTTTACGTAAGTTTCTGTGGACATAAATGTACATTTCCCTAAATATTTAAGTTAGAAGAATCCATGCTGTTGCTCTTTGCCAATTTTCTTAGAAATGTTTTCTTAAAAGGTATCAGACTGATTTCTTAGTTTCCTTTAAATCTGTGAACTCAATACTGAAAGAATCCTCCTGAATCCCTCTTCATTACTCACATGTAGTGGATCACGTTAAGAGGCTTAGAACTATTTGGCAAACATTCTGTGTCTCATGATTTCATGCAAGGCAGTAGAAAAGCAATTATTGTGGTATTTCTTTTTTACAGAAAAATGGAAAGTTCCCATCTGATGTGAGGGCTGGGTGGAGCTCAGGGTGTGTCTCTGCTGTCTCTTCTGGTTTTTGGTGGAGTCGATTTTTTTTCAGAGGAAGTTTGTTTATTAGACATAGACAAGGAAAAAAGTACCCAAGAGATTATTTGCGTATTGTGGACTTTTTTCCTGAGCAAGCATACATTCTTTTTTTAATCTTTTCTAGAGTCAGACTCAGGGGGCAGACTGGATTTTGAGAACCTTTTGCACAGTTGACACTAATAAAGGTATTAGTTGGTAGGATTTAATGGGAGGCTTGAAGGGAGGGGAAGATAATGTGGAACCAGTCCTGTTGCCTCTGAATTAACACTAGGTATCTGCACTTAGAGCCACCACTTCGGGGGACCCCTAAGCTACTCCAGTAACCTTTTAACTCGTTTCTTGCATAGACTACCTGGGTGGCCAGAATAAGCAAGAACCAAAATAATTTGGGCTTGTGAAACAAAACAATGTGGTAGTGTTAGTGTTGGGGTCAAGTCATTGACAGAGGAAATGTGGCTTAGAAATCAAGACAGAAGCCAGTGCATTTTCCTTTTTGTCCTCCTTAACCAGCAATATACCTTATAGAAACAATGCATCATTCCTCATACTTATTATTGCAGAAGTATACATTTAGAGACATTTAGTGCCGTTCACATATGTATGAAGCAAAATTGCCGCATTATCAAAAGCTGTGAAATTGAAAATTTTTCTGTGCCAAAGATCAAAACTTTATTGGGTAAGTCATATCTTTATAAGTCCAAAAGGAGACACTGGCCTTATTTAATTGCTTCCATTATGATCTTTTGATCTTTCTGTTCTTTTTCTTTACTGATTGCAGTCTCTATCCCACTGCAAGGTCTGGTCTTAAAAAGGCTTCTGTAATGGCCCCTTAACCTGAACCTACTTCCTTTTGCATGCATCGTAGTAAATAGACTCTCCGCAAATGAAAACTAGTCATTCATTCCAGAGGAAGCAGGCACTCCTTGGCCATCCACTCTGACACACTGCAAACCCTCCCTTTCTCTGGTGCCATCCTTTAGGCGTGGCCTGAAACCTTCTTGTACCACTTCTAGTACAAGGGACACCCTTTGTGGTTCATCTCTCTCTCAGTTACTTATAATAATCAGAGTTTAAAATCTCAGATCATTTAGCATATAGGTAATTCAACTCTTAATAGTAGGCACACTCTTCAATACCCTATCCTTAAATTTTATAAGGGTCTGTAAACAAATCCTATCATTTGAGAGATTTAAATTTCAGGATTTTGTTTCCCCTGTACCTTTGGCACAAATTCTAGAGAATCTTAGAATGGCCCAAAATCCATACACTAGGAATTGAAGAAAAAGAACACAATCCTGAATATTCTACCAATGGAGTAACCTGTTTGTGAACTTTTTTTTCTTTTTAATCACATATGTATAGCCTTACTGTGAGATTTTCCCCTATATTTTTACTACTTTCTTGTGCATTTAAACAAAGTCAGTCATCTCATTTAGTTAAAAAATAAGGACATTCCAAACAAAAAGAAATGTTTTTAAGACACATACAAATATAAACACCACACACACATTCATACACACACACACACATTCATATACAAACTTCCCCAGTATTTCTATGCATCACATCCATTAGCACAGTTCAGCATTTACAGCTACCACTATGTCTGACCCCTCATTCATGAAAACTCCTGCTGCTTAGCCTTAAGCTACTGGGCTCCTGTCATTTGCCACTGAGCACACTGGGGTGGATTTGGGTGTCTTGCCCTCATTTACAATCTGAACAAAAGAAACCCAAGCCAAGAAAGCAGCTGGCACCATAAAAACAGCAAAAACTCTAGCTGGCATCACTGGTTGCCACTGACTAGCCAAATATCCACAGGGAACGATGCCAATATAGATTTCTGGGACAAAACAACAAAATAGATTTTTGTCAATAAACATTGATTTGACAAGAAGTCACACAAATTCATCCATACTGAGGGACACGTACATCCACAGAGTTCCAAACCAATGAGCGCATTATGGACCAGTTGAAAGACTGCCTAAGCTGGATTCAGACATGGCACAAGCTCTCCAAGGTCTTCATCTGCCAAATATGGTTATATGTTAGGTGTCAATGTCGCTCTCTGATTCTGCTACCAGCTGACAACATAAACCATGAACAGTGACAAAGTAAACACATACCATCACTCTGAGGGCAGTGTTTTTCAAACTGTTTTTACTGTGATGCAATGGAAAAAATACATTTTACAGTACAGCCTAGCACATGCACAGACACCCAAACAACAAATGAAATAAAGTCTCAAGGAATAATTCTTATCCATGTTATGACTGATGTGCTCAGCTTTATTCTTTCCTGTTTTATTCTTTTATAGTCCATTGATTTTTTTAAAAAATATTTTAATAACTGCCATTATGACCAGTGAAATTAATTGTAATCTATTACTGAGTCATGGCAATGGATTTTTTAAATTTATTTTTTAATTGAAGGGTAATTGCTTTACAGAATTATGTTGGTTTCTTCCAAACATCAACATGAATCAGCAATAGATATATACAGATTAGGATGATATAAACTTTCTCATCCTTTGGAATGAGCTTTCATTTCTAAATAGGATTTTGGGGGGAAAAAGCTATCTTTTCTTATTTTCTACATACAGACATATAGCTATTGCTCTAACAATCCCCAGCAGATATATGGCTCAAGAAAATATTCTCATCAAANTCCAAACATCAACATGAATCAGCAATAGATATATACAGATTAGGATGATATAAACTTTCTCATCCTTTGGAATGAGCTTTCATTTCTAAATAGGATTTTGGGGGGAAAAAGCTATCTTTTCTTATTTTCTACATACAGACATATAGCTATTGCTCTAACAATCCCCAGCAGATATATGGCTCAAGAAAATATTCTCATCAAATTAACATGCCCAGATTGAATATCTACTATGTGTATGACCCTAGGATGAATGTTCTAAGGGTTGTTTAAGACCACGTTGGAAACTGTATCTAATAGCATCCATTACATCTAAATTATTTTGACTTATATTTAAAGAATTATAATCAATTGCATAGCTTTTAGGCAGTTTCATTATTCATATAGAGTAGACTTCATTAGAGTATATAAAAAAGGTATTGTTGAGCAAGGTAGAAAAATGCCAGGGTCAAGTTAAATATTATTTTCTTCTTTTCAGGATGAAAATTCCACTGAAGTGTCCCTGGAAGTTAAAGATGCTGGTGGTAGAAACGGCTGGGGAGTCATCAGTTTGGCAGTTAACAAGGGATAATCAGATTGCTTTCTCAGGTTCTGTGTTTAACGTGGGATACCTTTACTATCTAGGCTTAGAAATAGGCATTTAAATCTGGCTCAGCCAATCAGGATATGCCATTACCTGACCACCATGATTAGTTCAAGACTGAGCACATAACCTAATCTTAACTGGAGTCATTACTGGGAATCCAGACTAAACTATCTAGGGAAACCAAATTCTAAAACTTTTCTTGTAGGTTTTGTTGCCTGTGAAGGTGAAGTCACTCAGTCATGTCCGACTCTTTGCGACCCCTTGGACTGTAGCCTACCAGGCTCCTCCGTCCATGGGATTCTCCAGGCACGAGTACTGGAGTGGGTTGCCATTTCCTTCTCCAGGGGATCTTCCCGACCCAGGGATTGAACCCAGGTCTTGAACAAAAAGTGACCTAGATAAAAGCACCTTGAGGACCACCCAGTTAGAAGGGCCAAACTCCTCCCTTCAAAATAATTGTCAGTTTTAATTGGACTTCCAATAAGGGCAACAACAACAACAAAAAAAAAGCCTAACATTCATTTCTTTTCAAACATTATTGAAGTTTCTAGTCACTTCACTCCCTTGAGTATTCCATAACAATAATGTCATTTAGTCACCCAGTCATGTCTGACTCTTTGTGACCCCATGGACTGCAGCACTCCAGGCCTCTCTGTCCTTCACCATCTTCCAAAGTTTGCCCAAGTTGATGTCCATTGGTGATGCCATCCAGCCATCTTATCCTCTGATGTTCTCTCCTCTTTCTGCCCTCAATCTTTCCAGCACCAGGGACTTTTCCAATGAGTCAGCAGTTCACATCAGATAACCAAAATACTGGAGCTTTCAGCTTCAGCATCAGTCCAATGGGCATTCAGAGTTGATTTCCCTTAAGATTCACTGGTTTGATCTCCTTGCTCTCCAAGGGACTTTCAGGAGTCTTCTCCAGCACCACAGTTTGAAGGCATCAATTTTTTGGCACTCTGCCTTCTTTACAATCCAGCTCTCACAACCTTTCATGATAGCCTTGACTACATGAACCTTGGTCAGGAGAGTAATGTCTCTGCTTTTCAACACACTGTCTAGATTTGTCATAGCTTTCCTGCCAAGAATCAACTGTCTTCTGATTTCATGGCGGCAGTCACCATTTGCAGTGATTTTAGAGCCCAAGAAGAGGAAATCTGTCACAACTTTCACCTTTCCCTTTCTATTTTCCATGAAGTAATGGAGCCGGATGCCATGATCTTAGTTTTTTTTCATATTTAGTTTTAAGCCAGCTCTTCGCTTTCTTCCTTCATCCTCATCAAGAGGCTCTTTAATTCCGCTTCCCTTTCTGGCATTAGAGTGGTATCATCCATATATCTGAGGTTGTTGATGTTTCTCCTGCCTATCTTGATTCCAGGTTGTAACTAATCTAGCCTGGCATTTCTCATGATGTGCTCAGAGTATAGGTTAAACAAACAGGGTGACAGCAGACAGCCCTGTTGTACTCCTTTCTCAGTCTTGAACCAATCAGTTGCTTCTTGACCTGCATACAGGTTTCTCAGGAAACTTAAAATTATCAGGTATTCCTATCTCTTTTAGAGCTTTCCACAGTTTGTTATGAAGAAGGAAATGGTGCCCCACCCAGTATGCTTGCCTGGAGAATCCCATGGACAGAGGAGCCTGGCCGTTTACAGTCCATGGGGCTGCAGAGAGTCAGACACTGCTGAATGTGCAAACATGGTTTGTTATGATACACACAGTGAAATGCTTTAACAATAAAGGTTCTTTCATAAACAATTGTGTGATTTTGGGCAAGTCACCATACTTCTTTACTCTTGGTACATTATACATAAAATACAGGCGTTGATGATGCTTTTATTGTATTGCCAACTTACTTATTTGACTAGAGTTTCCCTGGTAGCTCAGAGGTTAAAGCGTCTGCCTACAATGTGGGAGACCTGGGTTCGATCCAAGGGTCGGGAAGATCCCCTGGAGAAGGAAATGGTAACCCACTCCAGTATTCTTGCCTGGAGAATCCCATGGACAGAGAAGCCTGGTAGGCTACAGCCCAAGGGGTCGCAAAGAGTTGGACGCGACGGAGCAAGTTCACTTCAGTCAGTAAGTACAAACTCTAGATTCATAGTACAACCTTATAACATTTCTTCTCCTCCAGCAACTTCTTGCACTCTTGATTCTGATTCTTCATTTCACACAGAGCAAAATTTCACTTTAATAAGCCTGAAAATATCTGCCATGGTGATTCAGTATAATCTTTTCCTATTACTACATAACCAGCTAGGTGAACAAGTACTTTTTATAATATAATATTGCATTCTTTTATAGGAATCTCCAGACCCCCCAAGATATTTCACATTTGGTTATTTAAGACAGTTTCTTGTCTTTTTGATAATAGACATTCTTACAAGTGTGAAATATCTCATAGTTTTTATTTTCATTTCCCTGATGACTGAAAGTGAAAGTGTTAGTCTCTCGGTCATGTCTGACTCTTTGCAACCCCATGGACTATAGCCCACCAGACTCCTCTCTCCATAGAATTCTCCAGGCAAAAATACTGGAGTGAGTACCCATCCCTTCTCCAGGGAAGCTTCCCAACCCAGAGATTGAACCCAGGTCTCCTGCATTGCAAGCAGATTCTTTACCATGTGAGCCACCAGGGAAGCCCTGATGATTAGTGATGTCTGGTATTTTTTCATGTGACTATTGAGAGTTTAAGTATTTTCTTTGGGAAAAAAAATGTCCTTTCAGGTCCTTTGTTCAATTTTTCTTTTTTGGTTTTAACTTTGTGTGTGTGTACTGTTGAGTTGTATGAGTCCCTTATATATTTGGATGTTAACCCCTCACCAGATATGTGGCTTGCAAATATTTCTCCATATTCCATAGGTTGTTTTTT
>SJYX01001064.1:34085-80281 GCA_006410675.1 Oreotragus oreotragus | reverse complement strand
TACAATCCAGCTCTCACAACCTTTCATGATAGCCTTGACTACATGAACCTTGGTCAGGAGAGTAATGTCTCTGCTTTTCAACACACTGTCTAGATTTGTCATAGCTTTCCTGCCAAGAATCAACTGTCTTCTGATTTCATGGCGGCAGTCACCATTTGCAGTGATTTTAGAGCCCAAGAAGAGGAAATCTGTCACAACTTTCACCTTTCCCTTTCTATTTTCCATGAAGTAATGGAGCCGGATGCCATGATCTTAGTTTTTTTCATATTTAGTTTTAAGCCAGCTCTTCGCTTTCTTCCTTCATCCTCATCAAGAGGCTCTTTAATTCCGCTTCCCTTTCTGGCATTAGAGTGGTATCATCCATATATCTGAGGTTGTTGATGTTTCTCCTGCCTATCTTGATTCCAGGTTGTAACTAATCTAGCCTGGCATTTCTCATGATGTGCTCAGAGTATAGGTTAAACAAACAGGGTGACAGCAGACAGCCCTGTTGTACTCCTTTCTCAGTCTTGAACCAATCAGTTGCTTCTTGACCTGCATACAGGTTTCTCAGGAAACTTAAAATTATCAGGTATTCCTATCTCTTTTAGAGCTTTCCACAGTTTGTTATGAAGAAGGAAATGGTGCCCCACCCAGTATGCTTGCCTGGAGAATCCCATGGACAGAGGAGCCTGGCCGTTTACAGTCCATGGGGCTGCAGAGAGTCAGACACTGCTGAATGTGCAAACATGGTTTGTTATGATACACACAGTGAAATGCTTTAACAATAAAGGTTCTTTCATAAACAATTGTGTAATTTTGAGCAAGTCACCATACTTCTTTACTCTTGGTACATTATACATAAAATACAGGCGTTGATGATGCTTTTATTGTATTGCCAACTTACTTATTTGACTAGAGTTTCCCTGGTAGCTCAGAGGTTAAAGCGTCTGCCTACAATGTGGGAGACCTGGGTTCAATCCAAGGGTCGGGAAGATCCCCTGGAGAAGGAAATGGTAACCCACTCCAGTATTCTTGCCTGGAGAATCCCATGGACAGAGAAGCCTGGTAGGCTACAGCCCAAGGGGTCGCAAAGAGTTGGACGCGACGGAGCAAGTTCACTTCAGTCAGTAAGTACAAACTCTAGATTCANAAGGAAATGGTAACCCACTCCAGTATTCTTGCCTGGAGAATCCCATGGACAGAGAAGCCTGGTAGGCTACAGCCCAAGGGGTCGCAAAGAGTTGGACGCGACGGAGCAAGTTCACTTCAGTCAGTAAGTACAAACTCTAGATTCATAGTACAACCTTATAACATTTCTTCTCCTCCAGCAACTTCTTGCACTCTTGATTCTGATTCTTCATTTCACACAGAGCAAAATTTCACTTTAATAAGCCTGAAAATATCTGCCATGGTGATTCAGTATAATCTTTTCCTATTACTACATAACCAGCTAGGTGAACAAGTACTTTTTATAATATAATATTGCATTCTTTTATAGGAATCTCCAGACCCCCCAAGATATTTCACATTTGGTTATTTAAGACAGTTTCTTGTCTTTTTGATAATAGACATTCTTACAAGTGTGAAATATCTCATAGTTTTTATTTTCATTTCCCTGATGACTGAAAGTGAAAGTGTTAGTCTCTCGGTCATGTCTGACTCTTTGCAACCCCATGGACTATAGCCCACCAGACTCCTCTCTCCATAGAATTCTCCAGGCAAAAATACTGGAGTGAGTACCCATCCCTTCTCCAGGGAAGCTTCCCAACCCAGAGATTGAACCCAGGTCTCCTGCATTGCAAGCAGATTCTTTACCATGTGAGCCACCAGGGAAGCCCTGATGATTAGTGATGTCTGGTATTTTTTCATGTGACTATTGAGAGTTTAAGTATTTTCTTTGGGAAAAAAAATGTCCTTTCAGGTCCTTTGTTCAATTTTTCTTTTTTGGTTTTAACTTTGTGTGTGTGTACTGTTGAGTTGTATGAGTCCCTTATATATTTGGATGTTAACCCCTCACCAGATATGTGGCTTGCAAATATTTCTCCATATTCCATAGGTTGTTTTTTNGTTATTTAAATTTCCATTAGTCTTAGCTTTCAAACATGTTATTGCAACTCACACAGAGAAATACATTTTCTAATATAATCTATGTGCAAGCAACACACAAGACAATAGAAGCAAAATTTCATCCAATACAACAGACCCTTACTGCAGGTGGTAAATTCTGGTAGCTTCTGTTTCTTCCTCTTCCCCTTCTTACTCATTCCCTTCCTTCCCCTTTTCCTTCATTTAGTGTTGGCTATCTACTATGCTGATTTTATGACTCACAAAGGGGTCATAATCTGTAGCTTGAAAAACACTGACTTAGGTTGTAGGCTCAAACGCTTAAAGCCATGGAGCAAGTAGCATATATGAATAGAAAGAGCCGTGTGGGGATTATGGGAAATGGAGGCCATGTTGCCCCTGAAAGGGCACAGTGGTTCGGCTCCAGCCAATCTTTCCCACGTAGGAATACAGGTCTCTCTTGCTAGAATTTATGATGGTTCAAGAAAAGCCTAATATCCTAATATACTTCTGTGAGGCTTTCCAATTTAAAAGTGTAGTGAATAATTCATGAAAATTTTAAATGCTTACCAGCTGAACAAAACAAATATTTCCTGTGGTATTGGTCTGATTAAGGATAAATTTTCTTTTTTCCTCTAAAGGAGACTCTAGACTCCCCATAAACGGGTATAGCATAATCCTCTGTCTTCTCATGACCTGATGGGAAATTAAAACAGGATTTCAGCTGAAGAAAGGAGTTGAAGGTGATATTCTCTCTTTGAAGGAGGCCATGTTGGGTGCCCACTGACTGCCAAGAAGAGCAGAGACTTAGTCATTCCAGTAGCATAGAGTCCTCAAGAAAATGGCTTTTTTCTCAGACAATCAGAGAGGACAGAGAAGCTGAACGGCAGGTCTTACTCAACATAGCCCCTCGGTAGTGGCCACTGGGCTCTCTGTTTTGAAGCTCAGCTTATGTAGTTCTCTTAGCTAGGCTGACCAGGCATCCAGGGTACAAATACTTAGTCAATCAGTTTAAAACAACTACAGGTAAAACTTAAATTTCAAACATAAATCTCATCACTGTAAAATTAAGAGATTGAATCAGCAGTCTACTTTATATTCAAGGCCTCTAGACTTCATTAAACTATGTAAAATGGTTAATATTCAAATATTTTTTTAAATGAACTTCTATTTTGGAAAAAAAAATTATAGAAAAGCTACAAAATTGTCTGAAAGCATTCTGTATATACCTACTGTTTCCCCTAATGTTAACAGATTACATAAGCATGGCATATTTGGCATATTCCAAAATTAATATTAGTACACTACTACTAACCAAACTATTTTATTTGGATTTCATAATTTTTTTCACAAATCTCTTTTTTCTGTTTCAGGATGCAATCTAGCAAACCCGTATTTAGTAGGGCTTTTTAACCTATGCTAAAAAACAACAACAACAATTTTATATAGTTGCACTTAATACTTTAGGACAGTAAGGAGATCAAACCAGTCAACCCTAAGGGAAAGTCAACTTTGAATACTCACTGGAAGGACAGATGCTAAAGCTAGAGCTCCCATACTTTGGTCACCTGATTCAAAGGGCCAACTCACTGGAAAAGACCCTGATGCTGGGAAAGATCGAAGGCAGAAGGAGAAGACGGCAGCAGAGGAGGAGATGGTTGGATGGCATCACTGACTCAATGGACATCGACTTGGGTGACCTCCGGGAGACGGTGAGGGACAGGGAGGCCTGGTGTGCAGTCCATGGTGTCTCAAAGAGTCGGACACAACTTAGCGACTGAACAAGAGCAATACTTTAGCAAACAGTCTAGCAACCAAAGAAGAAAAACCTTGTTACGACGCACCCATTAGGCCCTAGGGAGGAGGTGTCTTTGGGACTCCACATCAACACACATCCATTGCCAAAGTGAGCTGCTAACCTCATCCAGAATCTAGACAGAGTCCTTGACTTCTGAGTCTCTGCCCACGGCCAGGCATGTGCTGGGTACCCAGTAAACACACGCTGAATAGCTACTGCTTGCCAACAAACAAGAATTCCAAACCTTAAAACCCATACGGGGACAAAGGAACCACTTCCGGCTCAGAAATTGCTCTTTGGTTAATTCCATTGTCCATATGGAACTAACACCATTTGAATATTAAAGCTTGGGTCTGCTTTCTAGGGCTGCTGTAACAAAGTGCCACAGTCTGGGTGGCTTAAACAAAGGAAGTTTATTTTCTCACAGACCAGGAGACCAGAAATCCGAGATTAGGGTGTCCACAGGATTGGTTTCATCTGCAGTCTCCCACCTTGGCTTGCAGACGTCCATCTTCTCTTCTCCGTGTCTTCTCATGGAGAAGAAGACACATGCCTGTGTCCCAAGTTCCTCTTCTTACAAGGACCCCAAACCACCAGGTTTGGGGCCCTCACTAAGTAACCAGAAGTTACTTTCTGTGTATATGTTTGAGTAATTGGAGAAAAATAAAGGCCCTTTCCAACAACTTGCCCAACAGGAGAGCGGGTATGAAGGTGGTGTTGCTGATAGGGTCAAAGGACAGTGCCTAAAGCCCTTTCATCACTGAAATTCTGTGCTTCGAAGAATGTGGGTGGGTCTGAAGCGCATTTTCCTAATGTGCTTCTGTGTGTCTGTCTGCATAGGCGTGGGGGAAGTGTTACACCTTATTAAAGGCTTCTCCTCAAGGCTGCCCATGATGGGAGTTTGGAGACTTGGAAAAATGAAAACAATCACAGCATGCAGACGTTACCAGACAGGCAGGGGTCTGAAAGAAAAATTAAATAATGAATGGACCAAAGGCACCAGGGGCAGGAGTCTGAGGTGTAAGCCATCAGTGCAGGCATGTTTATAAAGAGAGGATGCAGGGGAGAGCAATTCACCAGGAAGAGGCCAGGACAAAAATGGGCCCAGGAAAGTTGCCCAGGGACCTGGGAGGAAAGGGAGAGTGGCCGCCAGTGTGCGGGCTGGGCTGCCATTAGCCCAGAATTATCAGGCACCTGAAACAACAAGGTCAAGAATGTGACCCGAACGGTACATGAAATATTTGGTTAGGAAACCACGTGCTGGGAGAAAGACCTAAGAAAGAGTTAAACTGGGGCGCTTACCTTTTCTGATTGCAGAAGGAAAGGGCAATGGTTCAAGCAAAGCCTTTGGGCTGGGGGAATTCTTTTCACTAACATGCTGAAGAAGAGTGAGAAGAGACAGGGTGAGGAGAGGGCAGGGCTCTGAGACTGCTGGATTTCTTGGTGTCAGCCCAGCGGAGGGCAGGGGGAGGAATCTGGGGGACAGGTTGGGCCTCGGCCCCTCCCTGCACGGACCCACAGCCCTGCCTGCTTAGGCATCCGGATTCCAGGCCTTCAGTCCTCCAGGACAAAGGGACCCTCCCCCCTTGTCAGCCTTCCTGTTCCTGGGATTGTGTGGCCCGGCCCTTTGATCAAGCTAAGGGCATTATGTTGGTGGACAACTGCTTTAAATATGAAGGTTTCAGGGCTGGCTCTCAAGTCCCCTTCGTGTTCCCAGGCAAATGGATTATGCGTGACTTCTTAAGATTTCTGCTTTTCCGTCTGAAGTAACCAGGTCTCTAAACAGAGCTTTCGGACGCTGTCCCAACCCTTCGAGAGAAGGTGTTGTTAAAATGTGGGCCTAGTGGATACATTCCCCCCATTATAAACCCTCCATCTTTAGAGTGGCTGTGGCTTAAATGCTTTTTATAAATTCCCACAATCGAATGAGAATCACCCATGCTCATAGTATGGGGGGCTGGGGGGCAGGACTCCTGGTTCCAGGCCTGGCTCCACAGCTTCCTGACTGAGTCATTTTTAGGCATTTGGTCCCTCTGGATCTGAGTTTTCACTCCTTAAAAAATTAGAAGTTTAAACTTGGCAAGCTCTGGGAGCTAGATTTTAAAATTCTATGATTCCTTCATTGAAATATGTGCTTTGACCCAGCAGTGACATAAATACAATGTAGTTCATTGGCTACAAGAAGTAGGTAAATAGAAAGAGGAAAATAAACAACTTCAAAAACTGTTTCCCATGGTGACATGTTTCTCCACAACTTACTGATTTAATAAAAAGTTGGTGTCCTAACAAAGTTGGATGCAATGTCTCTAGGTGACACTTTATGATTTTATTGGAGAAAATATAACAACAACTCTATTCTAGAAGGATCCTTTTCTCTTGCATCTAGGATCACATCTCTTTCTAGTCAAAGGGAATCCCCTTCTTCATGGCAGTAGCATAAGAAGTTACAAGACAAGAGAAACAGACACGCGATCTCCCGAGAACTGTTGAACAGTCAACATAAAATTGTATTCTTCTAACAGAGCAACCTATCCAGAACTATATCTGAAAGTAGCTTTGCTAAGTAATGATTGAATTGAGCGCATTTGGAGAAATGTTGAGATTCTTAGAGTTGTTTTATCATCATTATTGGTGACAAAATTCCATGTCTTCTATTAACTGAACTCAAAGAAAGTATTCTAGTCTTACGTATCAGAACTTTTAAGAGTTCAGAAGCGCAACAAGTGTCTTTTCTTCAGGATTGCATGGGAGTAGTTTCTGGACATCAGAATCTCAGGGTTTATCTAATTCCTTTCCTGATCTTTGTTTTCAGGTTTTAAAAAGTGCTGTGAGAATTTGCAATCTCTCTGTGCTTTTATTGCAATAAAATTCACGATGAACTAGAGGGATGACTTTAAATTTCTGAAGAAAGCCCTTGTCTCTGACTCAGTCCCTACACCCAGGCCCTATTTTGATCTTTAGATCTCATCCAGAGCCAAGACTCCATCCATTCTCACGAGCCATCACTTTATGAGGCCGATGTCTAAACCTCTGCGTCCTGATTCAATTTCTTTCTTGAGCCCATCTTACTGTACAAAACATTTCCACTTGGATGTTCCTCAGGGATGCTAAATTCAAGTACTGAAGACTGATTTGTGACTTTTCCTCCAAAAAGCAGCCTCCCTGATATCCTTTATTCTATCGTGGTAACTTAGTTCTCCTGGGCGCCTGACTTTACTTGACATTACCACTAACTAGTCCTCTCTCACGCTTGCAGTTCAGTCATCAGGTCATGTCAGTTCTTCTTTCTCAGTGTCTTTTCCATACATCCTTTCTGGCCAATGTTCATTGTCATCACCTTGGTCTGAATCCTTATCCTCTGATCTTTTGTTTGCCATTTTCTGCCCAACCATCATGTAAATTCACTTCCAATGGATTCATTCACTCAACAAATATCTGTTGAGTGCCTTCTATGTTCTTTTCAACTACCATTGATTGATATCTATGGAATTAAGATGCAAACTCCTGAATCCAACATTCAGCCCCCCATCTCCCTCCTTAAACGTGGCCTCCACTCACTCTTCTCATATGCACCTGTCTTCCCCAAACAAACAGTTCCACCCAGTTTCCTCTGAAAATATTTAGAGCGTTCCCCTTCCTACCTGGAAGTTCTTTCTTCTTTCCTTGCATAACAGTAACCATTTCTCTTAGGTAGCTGTACCATTCAGTCAGTTCCTATAACTTGATGGTTACTCTGTTGCCCTCACAACCGGCACTTGCAAAATTATATTGCTGTATATATTTCTATAGGGCTTCCCTGTGGCTCAGAGGTTAAAGCGTCTGCTTCTAATGCGGGAGACCTGGGTTCGATCCCTGGGTCGGGAAGATNTTGCCCTCACAACCGGCACTTGCAAAATTATATTGCTGTATATATTTCTATAGGGCTTCCCTGTGGCTCAGAGGTTAAAGCGTCTGCTTCTAATGCGGGAGACCTGGGTTCGATCCCTGGGTCGGGAAGATCCCCTGGAGAAGGAAATGGCAACCCACTCCAGTATTCTTGCCTGGAGAATCCCATGGACGGAGGAGCCTGGAAGGCTACAATCCATGGGGTCGCAAAGAGTTGGACACAACTGAGTGACTTGTGTCTCGTTGCTCCAAGTGGCCCGTGAGCACCTCAAGAGAAAGATCCAATGATTGCTTGCAGCTCTGTGATCTATTATCCTAATAGAATAAATTGCAAGAAGGAAGGAAAATGAACAGTTATTAAGTGCCTACAGTATACCAAAAACTCTTGTGTGTTGGGTTTTTCCTTTTTGTTTTTTTCCTTTCAACATCTCATTTAGTGCTCTGATCCCAGGGTTGGCAAGCTATAGCCTGTGAGCCAAATTTAGCCCATCTGTTCTTAGAAAGCATTACAGAAACAGAGCCACGTCCATCATTTACATTTTGTCTATGGCAACCTTTGTACTACACCAGTGGAGCTGAGTAGCTGTGGCAGAGACTGCATGGCCAGCAAAACCTAAAATATTTACTTTTCTCTCTCTCTTTAAGAAAAAGTTTGCTAGCACTTCCCTGGTGCCCCAGTGGTTAGGAGTCTGCCTGCCCGTGCATTGGATGCAGGTTAGATCCCTGGTCCTGGAAGATCCTGCATACCTAGGAGCAGCTGAGCCCATGAGCCACAACCCTTGAGCTTGCTCCAGAGCCTGTGCTCCGCAATGAGAAGCCACCACTATGAGAAATCCTGTGCACCACGTCTAGAGAGGAGCCCCTGTTGCCGCAACCAGACAATAAAGACTGAGCCCAGCCCAAAACAAATTTTAAAACAGAATAGAAAAAGTTAGCTGCCTAAAAATAAAAGCAGAGAAGGAAAGATCTGTTATCAACTGTTTCTATAGGTGAGGACACGGAAGTTCAGAGAGTCTGAGTCAATGGTTTAAGGTCACACAGCCAGTAAAGAACCCAGCAAAAATGTCAAGCCAGGTCTATGGATTCTAGAACTCACAAGTTTTTCATCTGACCACAGGATATACATGGGAGATAAGAGTGAAGCTATCATCTATGTAACATCCCGTGGCTCATCTTCATACTTCTGCAGGAAGCAATCCAGTAGCTGGAATTGCCTGGATTTTCAGACACATATCAAATCCGTGTTACTGACCACATTAACATCATTTTAAAAGACATTTTCAGGGGTTTCCCACTATAGAGTTATCTCCCACTCCTATAATTGCTTCCAGAAGGACATGACTCCTTGAGGGCTGGAGGCAGATCTTGTTCCCTGAGCCTTCAAGGTGGACCAGGAGCATAATAAACCGCAACATGCGCAAGTTCAGTGTATCCATTTTCAGGAATGACTTATTTTGAGAAAGATAAGTGCTTTTCACAACTATCAGACTCAGTAGAAGTTAGTACGGAAAAGCTCCCACTGTGGGGTCACTGACCACCTAGATTCAACTCCTGTGCTGTTACTCACTAGCTCTATTATTATGGGCAAGATGCCTAATCCATGTGGACTTTTGTGTTTTCATCTGCAAAATGAAAATCATATAGTTTTTTTGATGAGATAAAATAAGACAAGTAAGTGCTTTACTTCTACTGAGTCTGATAGTTGTGAAAAGCACTTATCTTTCTCAAAATAAGTCATTCCTGAAAATGGATAAACTGAACTTGTACATGTTGTGGTTTATTATACTCCTGGTCCACCTTGAAGGCTCCGGGAACAAGATCTGCCTCCAGCACTTACAGCAATTCTTGGCACAGTAGGTCATCAGGCTAGAAGTAAGTTGTTATTATCATTGGCTAAAGTCTTTGCATCAGTGCTCAAAAACTTAAATTCATCTTTGAAGAGGCATAGAATCACACAGAAATGGGAAAGGCAGCAAAAACAAATAAACATGGAAAGGAGACAAGAGAAAGATGATGACGAGAACAAAGAAGTCCTTCTTCTGATTTATCTCTGAAAAAAATATTTTTAGAAAATCTTTTTTGATCAGTGCATAAAGATACTTGTATTCTCAGGAAAGTATCTTGCCCTACAAAGGGAAATGAGGGGAAGGAAACATTGCTCAAACAATAGTTTCAGAAGACCAGCTCCAAATACTAGTACAAAGAGGGGGGTTAGAGTTTCTAAAGCAGCACACTTAGTCATGTTAATTATTGCATATAATAGCCAGCAATGCCCAAACTGGCCCCTCACTGAGATTCACATCATTACCTTGAAGTAATTAAGCTTCTGCCAAGATCTCACATCATTTGAATCAGTTCTACCTGGAAAAGCTATTAGAGTTATAATCATGCCCCATTTGAAGTCTTGACTTCATGAAAATGATTGAGAGCTTGTTGAATGAGGCAAAATTTGTCTCAGTCTCCAAGGGAGGAAAGGAATGGACCTGCTGCTGATGGCAGGCATCAGTCACTGGGTTACAAGCTCGGGTCCTTTCTGCCGACTCTCAGAAATCCAATACAGAATGAGTCCCTTATGGATTCTCAGATTATTCTTGGATCACATCATTAAGATGTGATTCCCATTGATTTCCTGCTGCCTTAACTTTTTGCTTAAGTTCAACTGTAGAAGTCTGCACTCTATCTAAAATGTTATTTAAAAGACACACACACGCGCAAGATGGAGAGTGGGAACAATTGCTCAAACTCTGAATTTCTCCTCTCTCCAGGTTTCTTTTTCCTTCAGAATATAAAATTATCCTCTTTGCACACACTTTATTCTTTAGTAATTTGGTTTTATATATTAATTAAGTGATTTCAAGTGACACAAAAACAGAAGTCTATACTTTCTCTAGTTTTGTAAAATTTAGTCTTTGGAGTTGGAAAATGCATTTGTTCTCTTCAATGGAGTATGAATATTCTGGAGCAGTTACCAGCAAAAGGAAGTGAGATTTGCCAATATGGTTGTTACTCTGCTCTCATGACATGAGTCTTCATAACAGGCCTCTGAGAACTCCAGACAGATCCACAAAGTCTGGTACCAGCCTTCCCACATCAAACTATCAGAAAGAGAAATTAAGAAAATTCTATTTCCAATTGCATCACAAAGAATAAAATACCTAGGAATAAATCTAATCAGAGGAAATGAAAGACTTATACTCAAAAAACTGTAAGACTGGTGAAATGAATTGAAAATACAACCAAACTCACATTTATATATTAAAAGGATTAATATTGTTAAAATGACCATACTACCCAAGGCAATCCACAGATTCAATTATGACCAACCTAGATAGCATATTCAAAAGCAGAGACATTACTTTGCCAACAAAGGTCCATCTAGNGCAGGGGCAAAGAACAATGACAGACTACAGGCAGGTCTATGCTAAGATGTTCCTTTTTTTGTTTCTTAAACTAATTTAAGCAGTTACTGATTTACTTGTCTTATGTATTTTGAAAGTAAGGATAGCTTTATATTAATTGCTGTATACTTTAAAAAAAAACACCAACTAAGATTATTAAAAGCAATAGCTATTAATATATCTCTTCTTTCAAAGACTGAGCAATGAATGCCAAGAAATCCAATAACTTTTCAAGTCTTGTGACTAGTTACTAGTAAAGCGGGGCATAGAACCCAGTTCTCTTGACTTTCAGACCCATTTATCTATTGCCTTTTCACTACTTTCTTGGAACTTCTCTATGAATTTCCTACATCCTACCTCTTATCTTGAACTCACTTCAGTGAATGAGTATCTTTTTTCATTTCCTTCCTTAAATTTCAGTGGCAATTTTGGAACTCTCAAGAAAGTTTTTTCTGATTTTGTTGTCAGCAGAGTACATTCATGTTACGCCTTTTTATGTTCTTGTTCAATCCCTGTCTGAGGATGAAATATTAGACTCATAATGCTGCACATATGTTATG
This sequence comes from Oreotragus oreotragus, assembly GCA_006410675.1. Classification (NCBI taxonomy): domain Eukaryota; kingdom Metazoa; phylum Chordata; class Mammalia; order Artiodactyla; family Bovidae; genus Oreotragus; species Oreotragus oreotragus. The sequence goes on along the minus strand of SJYX01001064.1, from coordinate 68,594 downwards.
TAAATTATAGTAGCATATTGTATTGCTTTGACCTTTACAACACTCTATAATTTGATTGGCTGACTAGTCAAGTTCATAGTGTTTACAGTCTTGCCCTTACTTGGATGGACATGATGAGATATTTCAACATAGCCAATCAAAATATAGAATATCGAAAAGGTCAGAGTAGCATAATGTTTTCTTAAACTACAGTCTTCCCTTTACCTTTCAAATAATGGATTCTCTTAAAAAGAGAGAATCCTATGAAATAAAACATATCCAAGAACAACGTATGTAATGAATGTTTTTGTTTGGTTAAGTTGATGTCAACTTTCTCGTTTTTGAACTTGATTCTCTTAAGAGAGCAGCTTAGGTGTTTTTAAGGCTGTGTTGTCACAGTCTGAATTTCACTGTTCTTTGACTCCTGTCTCTTATACACATCTAGATGTGTATAAGAGACAGCACAATATGTATTTATTTTACTCAGTTCTAAAGTATGGGCTTTCCTGGTGGCTCAGATGGTAAAGCGTCTGCTTACAATACAGGAGACCCGGGTTCAATCCCGGGGTCAGGAAGATCCCCTGGAGAAGGAAATGGCAACCCACTCCAGTATTCTTGCCTGGAGAATTCCATGGACTGAGGAGTCTGGTAGGCTACAGTCCATGGGGTCGCAAAGAGTCGGACACGACTGAGCGACTTCACTCACTCACTCACTCAAAGTGTAGGTATTTAGAAATGGATAACAAAGAAATGGATAACATTTTCTCATCTCTTTCAGACTCCTTATACACAATAGATATTTGCCTTTCTATTGCTTGATATTGTTACATCTCTCAAAGATGAGGGGCTTTATTCATTTCTAAAATGGAAAGGAGGAGAGGTCATTTCTACTTGGGCAAGTCTGTGTATCTTTTGATAATTCAGTTGTCAAATCACATAAAGGCAAGTTGATCATGATCTTTGGACTTTCAGTGGTTCAAACTTTTTGCTTTATTGGTCTCACTAGGTCAATAAATCTTTCTGCCCCTTTTCTCAGCTTTCCCTATGTACCCCACTGGGACCCTGTCAAGGAATATGATTATGATGAGATCCTTCATATCTTCATGTAAAATAATCTTTCAGCCAGATAGATCTCCTACAATTTGTTCATATTACACTGAAATTGATCATTCTTTTTTGCCTATAGATGTATGAGCTCAAGATTTATTTTTGGAAAGCGTTGAAAGCAGTAGAGAGAAAACACTTATTAAAATGTCTGAATTTTGTATCCAGAATAAATTAACTGTTGGAATCTCCTCTTTATCTGTCTATCTATCTGGTTATCAGTATGATTGCTAGTTGTGTTAGCGAAAATAATTCAGAACATTTCAGAGAGGACGTTGTAATCACACAGCACTAGCACACTGGGCTCCAGTCATAAAGGGAAGTTGTGGGATTGCACTAACAATTGTTTTTTCCTTGTCACATTTGTTCTGTTAATTGGGAGTGTTACAAAGGTGATCAATAAAAAATGAGAAAAATGTGGAGGGAATTTAAAAGTAAAACAAAACCAAAGAAATTTACAAAATGCAAACCATTTACAAAAATGGACAAAGGTTTGGAATCATATTTTCACAGTTCTGTGTAAGTTGAATTGTTTAAAGAGAAGCACATCTGAGGATTAAAAAAAAAGGGGGGGTCATTTGTAATTCCTCATATACAGTTCTTTTGTCCCTTTGCTTAAGTTTCTGTGTGAAAGATGGAACCGCCATTATCTGTCCATATTTTAAATAGAATAACTACAGACATAAAGGACTTTCACTTCATTTCATTCAATGCAATTTCATTTCCCAAGTGTTAGAAAAGACATCTCCTTACCAAAACATGCAAATTGGCAGTTTTGAAGATATTGCTTTATCTGAGTTTTTCTCTTTTTTTGAACTAAGAAATAGAAAATAAGCAGGTAGTAGTTCACTTTGTTATTAAGAGTAATTATTTTCTGGTCTTTGTGGGTTACTTCTCTGTAAGTTTTAAATAGAAAACTATTTAACATATATTTATCTTTGTAAGCAGTTCTAAATGATCAGCAAATACCTACTCATCATTTAAAAGGACCCATTTAAAATATTCTTGTTGTGATAAAAGAAAATTATAACCTGTGAGACCATTGAAACTAAAGTAGTATTTAAGCTGTGATAGACACTCTGAGGAGGAAAGACATATTTAGTTAGCATATGTTTTCTTGTCCTCTTTCAATTGTTAATAGATACAGATTCTATTTTTGTATGTTGTTGTGAAACTGAGCCCCAGTGAACTAATAAAAGAGAAAGGTAGTCTGATTTATGAAGAATTTTAATTCAAAGACTTTTTAATATCTTTTGATTCAAATTATTTATGGGCAAAAATCACATACTCATTAACTTAGAAGAGCATTTTAATGAAATGTTATAATGTTATCTATATATTTCATTTTGAATTATTCATCTATTTTTGCTAAACAAATGTGTTTACTGAGTTTCTGCTATATGCCAAGCAGTGTTTCAGATACTGAGGATGTAGCAATGAGCAAAACAGACACAGTTACTGTCATTGTTAAATTTACATTTAGCGACAACAGCAATCATAAATATATGCTGGTTTGGTTGATTGTGTTTTAATACATGCAATGAGGAAGAATAAGCCAAAATAAGAACAGGGAGTGCCAGCTTCAGCATGGTGTGGTCACTGAGCATTTTATAAGTATTACCAGAGAGGGTCTCACTGAGAAGGTGACGTTTGATCAGAGAACTGTTAAAAGAATGAAGGAGGGAGCCAGTAGATAGCTAATATTCCAGGAGAAGGACCAAAATGTGAAAGGGCCTTGAAGAGAGGACTCTTGGACTTCCAAGGGCCAGGAAACAAGAAAAGGACCAGTGTCCCTGAAATCATCTTAGCAAGTGAAGTTAGACTTAGCAGGATTAAACAATGTAGGACATTATAAGGACTATGGTTTATTCTATGAGTGACAAGTAAATTATTGAAATGTTTTAAAATATTGAGTAATAGGATTATTATTACTGTGTTGTTGAGATGAGGCTGTTATGAGCAAAGTTTGCATGAGATAGACCAATTGGAAAACTTCTACAAATAGGAAGGTGAATGTTGTTGATGACTTAGACCAGGATGGTAGTAATAGGCATAATAAAAATGATTGGAATTTGAAGTATCTAAATTTAAAAACAGTAGGATTCTCTGGTAGATTAAAATTATCAATAGTATGAAAAAAAGAAAGGATTAAGGAAGAGTATATGCATTTAGTTTAAAACAGCTGGAAAAAAATTAAATTACCATTCATTGAGATGAAAAAAGTCACAAGGGAAACAGCAGGTTTGGGATAGAATTTTAGTAGGATGTACACTAGATTTGAAAAATCTACCTAGAGAAATGCTAAATAGCAAGTTCAATATATAAGGCTGAAGTTGAGAGTAAATATAACTTGTTGAATTGTTAGCATATAGAAAGTAAAGCCATAAAATTAGAGGAATCTAATTATCTGAATGATGATGGACTCCAAAAAATGAATAAATGAAGCAAAAGCAACATTAAAAAAAAGAAAAAAACCTTTTACTCAACCTCTTACTCTTAAGACTTGCAGGCCTCAGATAGATACCTTGAGTGGGATTGGAGGGCACTGGGGAGACAAGAAAAAACTAGCCAAGGAGACTGAAGATGTAGACAGCGAGGCAGATGACTTTAAGAGTCAACAGTATCCAGGAAGCTGCAGGCAGAGGGTGTTTTAAGATGAAGGTAGTGCTCAACAAATGTGTCAAGATATTCCTGACAGTTCAAATAAGATAAGGACAGAATTGTTGAATTAAGTAATAGGGAATGACACAGTGAACCAGACAAGAGTTTGTTTAAATGAGAGAGATGAGAGGAAGTCACTCAGTCGTGTCCGACTCTTTGCGACCCCGTGGACTGTAACCTACTAGGCTTCTCCGTCCATGGGATTCTCCAGGCAAGAATACTGGAGTGGATTGCCATTTCCTTCTCCAGGGGATCTTCCCGACCCAGGGATCGAACCCGGGTCTCCCACATTGGAGGCAGACGCTTTTAACCTCTGAGCCACCAGGGAAGCCCCAATACCCTAATCCATTCCAATTAGAATAATATCTGTTACATAATAGATACTCAGTAAAACACTTTTGAAAAGTATTTTGTGAAATAAATGAGACTTTGGAGAGTTACAAGAGAAAATGGAACTGGGGAACAGAGTAAATGAACTTCACTTGTGTTCTTTGGCCTAATGCCATATTGGCTTTAACTAAATGGATGTGTTAAAGTATATCTATACTTTCTCATTTTATTTTGATAAAAAGAAGTAATATTAAACAAAAAAGAAAAAAATGTTGCATAAAATGGCTTGGAATCCTATAAATTAATATTATTACCCAAAATTCTTGTGTTTTTTATGCATATAACAGTGTCACGGCTGTTTTATTAAACAATAATAATGAATCCTGTCAAGTTTAAATTTAATATATTTAATGGCTTTCACTCTGCAAAGGTTAAGGAGAAGGCAACAAAGAGAAAAATGCCTTTTATATCACTCAAATTCTATAAAAAAGGAAAAAACAAAAGCCAAAAACTATTATGTCAATACCACGAACACTTAGTAGGAAGCAAATATGAGTTAAGAGAATATTAAGTTAGAAATATGTAGTTTCATTGACTTGGTGTTGATCATTTTGACCTTTTATCTAACATGAATTCTTGAACACCTGTTATAAAGTGTTGAAGAGAGTCTCTGTTACAAACCCTGCTAGATGCTCACATCATCTGCCTTCGTTCTTTGCTACCAACACTTGTATCTTTTTAAGGGGGAAATATGTTCAGTCCCAAATACCAAACTCTCTTATAAAAAGTGAACAGATATGTAATGCAATCCTGGCAATGAGATATAAGTGGAAATGTCCTAGGTATTTTAAGAAAATTTGCTGCCAACCACAGCTCCTTCTTTTGTTTCACTTTCCTTCTTCTTGCCACATCTGTGGATGTGACACTGGAGGTGAGAAGCCGTATTATGACCTCTAGGTGATCAGGATGTGGGTGGAGGCCTGCAGGCTCAGGGAATAAGTATGTTCCAGTTGGTATCATCAAACTTCAGTACATGCTCTGGACTACCTATCCCTGGATTTTTTAATTTTTAAAAAAAAAAAAAAACTCTTTACCTATATCAGTTATCATTTATTGAATTTATGACTCAGCATACCATATCTCCAATGCCATCACAGTGAGAAAAAGAAGCATGCGGATGAAAACACAAGTACACTTCAAGGTTATAGGATCAACATAAGAAGTCAGCACAAATGGGACAACGTAGGAATAGTGATCAACTATGCCTGAGGGACACAAAAAACATCGAATTTAACTGTAATTTAAGCTAAGTCTTACAGCATGCGTAGACATTAACCTGAAGAAGCCAGGAAAGGACACTGCAGGCAAAGAAAACAGCCTAAACAAAAGGATAGCTTTACAAACAGCATGGCATATTACACAAATTACTCTGGTGGGACTGAAGTAGAGTAGATTAGTGTTAAGAATATCAGGCAGAAGCAAGAAAATGAAGGGTCTTGTGGCCTATGTTATGGGGGTTATGTTTAACTTTGGAGGCAGTGGAGAATCACTAGAGGATTTTCAGCAAGGACTGACATTATCAATTTGTGTTTTAGATAGAGCTGGCAGCAATGTGGAATATGAAACATAAGTGCCATCTCCCTTCCTCCACATTAACCAAAAAGATATTGAATAAAATCCAAACATGCGGAAACTAAGGGATAAATACTGTCGTCAAGTATATGAAACATTTATGAGAAGGATGCTCAGCAGTTGTTCTGAGTGTCTGTGACAGACCAAACACAAAGGAATACACTCGAAGAGAAGCAGTAGAGTTGGGTTGGACCTTTAGCAAAAACGTCTCAATCAAGGGCTGCCCTGAATTCACCAGAACAGGCTGAAATGGGCAACTGGAGATTTAGTCTCTTTAAATAGCTAAGAGGAATTAAAAGAAATGTTAGTTCTGGATGATTTTTAGGTATTCACTTCTTGACAGCAAGAAGTGCTATAAAATGTACTTTGAATGCATTTTGGCTTCATTGTTTTGTGATCTCTAAAGTCCAGAGGTGAATTAGACCATCTATCTCGTCCCCCCATCAAGACTAAACTATTTATAATGGAGACAAATAAAATGCTAATGACATTCATGACACTTACTAATTTATCCAATTAAATGGTTATTTACATTAATAGAAATCAACATTGAAGTAAGTTCCCCGATAGTTTCCTAGTTTCCACAATAATATGGGATGTCTACAAGGAGATTCAACCAGTCCATTCTGAAGGAGATCAGCCCTGGGATTTCTTTGGAAGGAATGATGCTAAAGCTGAAACTCCAGTACTTTGGCCATCTCATGCGAAGAGTTGACTCATTGGAAAAGACTCTGATGCTGGGAGGGATTGGGGGCAGGAGGAGAAGGGGACGACAGAGGATGAGATGGCTGGATGGCATCACAGACTTGATGGACGTGAGTCTGAGTGAACTCCGGGAGTTGGTGATGGACAGGGAGGCCTGGCGTGCTGCGATTCATGGGGTCGCAAAGAGTCGGACACGACTGAGTAACTGAACTGAACTGAACTGAACATGACGTTTTCTTATATTTCTTGGAAAAAAGGGATGTCCTATGCTCCAATAGATTTGGTAAATAAAATTACAAAAGATTAAATAAATGTGTTTCCTGCAGAATATCTCAAAGCCTTTAATAGAGCATTATTCATTCTAATAAGTTTATCCAAGACTTTATCCAAAAGTGTCTTAGTCAGCTTTAGCTGCTATAACAAAATGCCATTGACTGTGCTCAGTGGTTTTAAGCAGCAGACATTTCCCACAGTTTTCATGGCTTGGAAATCCAAGGTCAAGGTGACGGCAGATTCCTGACTTTTAGACAGCCAACTACCTTCTCACTATTTGCTCACATGCTTTTCCTCTGTGTATGTCTCCCCTCTCTGCCTATGTGAGGACAGAGTCCATCAGGAGGATCCCATCCTGAAGAACCCCATCTAGTCCTAGTTACCTCTCAAAGGCCTTCCCTCCAAGTATCATTGCACTAGAGGTTAGAGTTCCAACATATGAATTTGGGGTGCACGTGTGTGTGTGTCTGTGTGTGTGTGTTAGTTACTTAGTTGTGCCCAACTCTTGCAACTCCATGGACGGTAGCTTGCCAAGTTCCTGTGTCCATGGAATTCTCCAGGCATGAATACTGGAGTGGGCTGTCATTCCCTTCTCCAGGGGATCTTCCCAACCGAGGGACTGAACCTGGGTCTCCCACATTGCAGGCAGATTCTTTACCATCTGAGCCACCAAGGAAGCCCATGAATTTGGTAGAAACACAATATTCAGCCTATAAGAAAGAAGGTTATAGAATGAGTTTTTATCCAAATTTATTTGACCATGGAATTCCATCTTTATTAATATAAGTATATGTTATTTAGAAAAATAAGGTATATATTAAATGATTATATTTTTGAATTTGAAATAAGTATATTTGATAATAGAAATTTAGGTTACTTCAATTATGGAAAGAAATCAGAAAACTACCCTTTGCTGGGTACAGCTATGTTCTACACATTTTACATTTAATTTCCAACATTGTAGAATATGTTTTAGAATATTATTCATGAGGGAAATGAGGCTTAGAGAGGTTATTTTCTCAATGTCTCACTTCTAATATATAACTATAGAAACACCTTTGCTTTTGGGGATTTTATATAATTTATCATCCAACCTGAGATATGTTTATGAGCAAAACAGGATATCAAAGCTTTAAAATTATATACACTTTAAAGTATTAAACTATAGACTAATAAATTGGTTCTAATATTTTGTAGACATATAAAGTGGTTGTATTTATAGCTATTTAAGAAATGCTGTTTTCAAATGTGAACTAGACAGGATGCTGCTACAGAAAACATCTCATGGGCAAGATGGAATGTTTAGTCACCTTCATTCAAGATTTTTGACAAACTAGCTCATTCTTTCTCTCCAGCTTTACCTTCTCCTGTTTATCATATCTAACTGGATTCCTTGTGTTCCCTCCTGAGACCTCTGGCCTCTTCATTTTCATTAATGTCATTCTCTCTGCCTGAATTTTTTCTTTTAATCAAACAAAATCCTTCTAGTTCCTTTTAAGGGGCAGTGCTACCACTTGACATCTCTCCTTTCCCCACAGCCCCTACAAAAAAAAAAAAAAGAACTCTTTTTCTGAAATTCCCTTATGCTTAGTTTAAGCAACTGGGATGACTTATCATATTGGCCTTTGTTGCAGCTATTTATGCAATTATCTTAACTTCTAAATTAAATCAAGGACAGCTGGAGAAAAGGAACTTTTTATGCATTTGGTATATCAAGACATTCTTGTTGCCCATATGGTCTCTTGTATTCTAGGTGTTAAATATTTGATTTTTGAATGTTTTGTGGATGAATAAATGATTGAATTAAGGACTTTAACTGAATATTAGAAGTGAATTATGCCTCATTATTGATTTCTGCAATTTCCAATCCTGGGTGTTAGCATAGAACTAAAGGAAAGAATAGGCCAAATTTAGAAGAAAAAAAAAAAAAGTAAAAAAAAAAAAAAGAACTCTTTTTCTGAAATTCCCTTATGCTTAGTTTAAGCAACTGGGATGACTTATCATATTGGCCTTTGTTGCAGCTATTTATGCAATTATCTTAACTTCTAAATTAAATCAAGGACAGCTGGAGAAAAGGAACTTTTTATGCATTTGGTATATCAAGACATTCTTGTTGCCCATATGGTCTCTTGTATTCTAGGTGTTAAATATTTGATTTTTGAATGTTTTGTGGATGAATAAATGATTGAATTAAGGACTTTAACTGAATATTAGAAGTGAATTATGCCTCATTATTGATTTCTGCAATTTTCAATCCTGGGTGTTAGCATAGAACTAAAGGAAAGAATAGGCCAAATTTAGAAAAAAAAAAAAAAAGTTTTTTAAAAAAGATAACCTGAATAATGGACATATGAAATAGATCATCACCATATGTGTATACTATGAAGCATTCATGATTAAACTAAAATACAGTCCACTGTCAGATTATTAATATAATTTGAAGTATTTATTATAAAAGATCTATTTGTTCTCAGTTTTTGTTCTGCTTGCCTTTGAATTGTTTCTATTAAATAAACTAAATCTATAACTTAAAAGCCAGTAGCATTCAAAAAATTTATAATCAGGAGATGTAACCTGTTGGGTTTGCATTTACATGGTTTTTAACAAATTTTTCAGTACTCTTGATATCCACATGGAGCTTTCAGACTAGTGGTGAAGAACGACATTAATCAAATTATCACAGAAATAAAAATGAGAGAGCTTTTGTGTTAGGAATAAGAATTTGTGTGGAGAAGTAAGAGCACTTTAGAACATTTTTGATCTGAAAGGGAGAACATGCAATGTTGTCCTCAAGAATTTATGAATATTTACTGTTAGTCGCTCAGTCATGTCCAACTCTTATGACCCCATAGACTGTGTCCATGGAATTCTCCAGGTAAGAATACTGAAGTGGGTAGGAGTGGGTAGCCATCCCTTCTCCAGGGTATTTATGAATATTTAGGATCTGAATAAAACGCAAGAATTAACTAGCAAAGATTAGAAGAAAGAGCATTCTTTCTGGGAGACTAGTTCTATGGTGACTAGAAGCATTTGGAGTTTAAGAAACTGACAAGAATGAAATGGGGTGCAAGAGATGGATGGAACCTAAGGAATATCTTTAGCAGTTTAGTCGCTAAGTCGTGTCTGACTCTTGAGACCCAGTGGACTGTAGCCTTCCAGGCTCCTCTGTCCATGGGACTCTCCAGGCAAGAATACTAAAGTGAGTTGCCATTTCCCTCTCGAAAGAATATCTTTAGTACCATATTAATTATTGGGCCTCTACAAGCAGAAGTCAACTGTTCATGTGTATAAAGAAGGTAAGCATATATGAGTGTTTCTAAAAGATCTTACTTTTTGAAGGATGAGGTTATGTGTCATCTCTCAGTCTAGCATGGTACTTTGCACATAGTGAGAACTACTGTTGGGTATCTAAGAACGAAGAAAATAATTTTTACAAAGATTTTGCAGAAAATATACAAGTCAAGATTTTCTTTTTTTTACTTTTATCTCTATGGCATATCTGGTGGCTTTTAGGAATAGGAAAGAAACATTTGCCACTTACAAAGTTTCTTAAATCCTGAAATCTTGTCTATCAGGAAACATATAATTAGCATCTTGGGTCTTGACTTCTGTTGAATGAAAAATGTCTTCCTGATGAACTTTCAAAACTCTCATAAGTTGTTCTTAATTCACTCATTTCTAGTCACTTTATTCACTCCTGAAGACCTCAAAAGGATGATATCAAATCTCCATCCAATTCAGTTTTCTGATAGAAGATATCAGATTGAGTATTGGAGAAGTCCCTTAACTTGTTTGTCTCTACCACAGGCCAGGTCCTGTGCCAGGTGCCAGGGATACGCGAGAACATGTGACAGCATCTCTGCTTTCAGAGAGCTTCCTTGAAAATGAAGGAGGTAGACACTGAAGAAGTTAAAACAACATAAGATGTTTTCTGAGAGTGAAAAATGTGATAAAAATGGGGGCCTACTGCTTTGTGAAATGATTCTCTTAAGCATGGGGCCTCTGATGGTTCAGATGATAAAGAGCCTGCCTGCAATGTGGGAGACCCAGGTTCAATTCCTGGGTTGGGAAGATCCCCTGGAGCTGAGAATGGCTACCCACTCTAGTATTCTTGCACGGAGAATTCTGTGGACAGAGAAGCCTGGTGGGCTGCAGTCCATGAAGTTGCAAAGAGTTGAACATGACTGAGTATCTAACACTTTCACTTTATTTCACTTTTCTCTTAATTATAATGGTCAGGGTAAAAAAAAAATGCAGCTTGGAAATAGCTTCTTAATGCTTCTGTTGAAAGATCATAGGCATAGATTGCATTTCTCCCATTCAGTGTGGATTTGTTTTATTCTTTTCACTTGGTTTGGGTTTTCATTCTCTCTCGGCAGAATATGTAATAAGCATTAAATCTTCCAACATATAACCAATAGCATTAAAACTTACTAGATATGTTTTCCAGATGAGGAGCACATATTTTTAAAATGTTCAAATTAAGTTAGGTTATCACCTTGGCTCATCAGCGCCTGACAGTACAGCTTTCATGTTCACTTGATCCTCTCATTATCCTGCAATATTTTTAAGGAGTAGTACTACTGCTGTATGAACCTCACAGCCAGCACGGATAAATCAGACCTGAGCCACTAAGATTCATTCTGAATGTTAACTGAAAGTGAAAATCTTCTCAGAAAGAGAGAGAAAAAGAGGAAAGGAAAGAAGGAGAAAGAAAAAAAAAAGTGCAAGGAGAAGAGAGAGGAAATGAAGAAAATTAAATGAGAGAAGAAAATATAAATGACAAGAGACTGAGCAAATGGAAGCCAACGGGTTATGCAGAGCCTAGAAGGTAGGCAGACACCTGCTGTGCCGGGCTGCTGCCCACAGCGGGCAGGTGCTTCCTTTCCACTTGGTCACCCAAAGGTTTCAGGACCTTATTCTCTCGACTTCTATCTCCATACTCCATGCAAAGTGGAAAAAACTTTCATGTTTGTTTAGAACTCATGCTGGGGATTTTTAACACAGAAACAGTACTTAAGGGCAGATTAAAGTCACAATATCCTTCACAAGATGTGCAGATTTGATATAGTATGAATAAATAAACACAAATGTTAAAAGGATCATACATATTTAAAGTGATTAATACAAGATAAAAAGACCAAAAGAAATTTTGGGTATTAAATCTATTCTCTGTATTAAACATGTAGAAAGTATTTATTATCCACCAGATAGCCATTTTCAGCAATTGGAAACACATGTTTAACTGTCCTTTTTCCATAATTTTGATCAATCAAAGATTATTAATTGGGTTCTCTCATTAATTGCTCAATATTTTGGCTCTTGATTTGGCTTGTGAAATTATGAGTTCACCAAGTTACTTACTTTTCAAAGAAAATGTACCATTCCTCTGAACATTCACTTGACATTCTCATAACTTAATATGTTACAATTTATTTTTTATATTTTAATCCTTATTATTTCTATGGTTCATCTAGAAGGTGCAGGTTTTTTGAAACATCTTACTGGATTCACTGTCACTTCTTACCTTCTCAGCATTTTAATGAAAGTTTATTCAACTTCAGTGGTAGCATTTAAAGAGGAAATATCACAACAGATTACATTCTGCCTAGAAAATGCTAACTAACAAGGAATGGAATAATAGCAACTACTATTTTACTATTATGTCAGGCAGGTTTTATGGACTGATTTTGAAGATTTTTAATGTAAATCATGTCATTCTTACCAGCAATATAGAGCCTCTTTCTGCCTTGTTGGTGAGTCTTGGACTATTTCCCTGGCCTAGGTTTTAAGTGCCATAAGACTTATGGAGATTGTGCTCATATTCTATACCACGTATATAAGTGTAGATCTTTCTATATGGGCAGGGGCAAAGAACAATGACAGACTACAGGCAGGTCTATGCTAAGATGTTCCTTTTTTTGTTTCTTAAACTAATTTAAGCAGTTACTGATTTACTTGTCTTATGTATTTTGAAAGTAAAGATAGCTTTATATTCATTGCTGTATACTTTTAAAANGCAGGGGCAAAGAACAATGACAGACTACAGGCAGGTCTATGCTAAGATGTTCCTTTTTTTGTTTCTTAAACTAATTTAAGCAGTTACTGATTTACTTGTCTTATGTATTTTGAAAGTAAGGATAGCTTTATATTAATTGCTGTATACTTTAAAAAAAAACACCAACTAAGATTATTAAAAGCAATAGCTATTAATATATCTCTTCTTTCAAAGACTGAGCAATGAATGCCAAGAAATCCAATAACTTTTCAAGTCTTGTGACTAGTTACTAGTAAAGCGGGGCATAGAACCCAGTTCTCTTGACTTTCAGACCCATTTATCTATTGCCTTTTCACTACTTTCTTGGAACTTCTCTATGAATTTCCTACATCCTACCTCTTATCTTGAACTCACTTCAGTGAATGAGTATCTTTTTTCATTTCCTTCCTTAAATTTCAGTGGCAATTTTGGAACTCTCAAGAAAGTTTTTTCTGATTTTGTTGTCAGCAGAGTACATTCATGTTACGCCTTTTTATGTTCTTGTTCAATCCCTGTCTGAGGATGAAATATTAGACTCATAATGCTGCACATATGTTATGTAAATTATAGTAGCATATTGTATTGCTTTGACCTTTACAACACTCTATAATTTGATTGGCTGACTAGTCAAGTTCATAGTGTTTACAGTCTTGCCCTTACTTGGATGGACATGATGAGATATTTCAACATAGCCAATCAAAATATAGAATATCGAAAAGGTCAGAGTAGCATAATGTTTTCTTAAACTACAGTCTTCCCTTTACCTTTCAAATAATGGATTCTCTTAAAAAGAGAGAATCCTATGAAATAAAACATATCCAAGAACAACGTATGTAATGAATGTTTTTGTTTGGTTAAGTTGATGTCAACTTTCTCGTTTTTGAACTTGATTCTCTTAAGAGAGCAGCTTAGGTGTTTTTAAGGCTGTGTTGTCACAGTCTGAATTTCACTGTTCTTTGACTCCTGTCTCTTATACACATCTAGATGTGTATAAGAGACAGCACAATATGTATTTATTTTACTCAGTTCTAAAGTATGGGCTTTCCTGGTGGCTCAGATGGTAAAGCGTCTGCTTACAATACAGGAGACCCGGGTTCAATCCCGGGGTCAGGAAGATCCCCTGGAGAAGGAAATGGCAACCCACTCCAGTATTCTTGCCTGGAGAATTCCATGGACTGAGGAGTCTGGTAGGCTACAGTCCATGGGGTCGCAAAGAGTCGGACACGACTGAGCGACTTCACTCACTCACTCACTCAAAGTGTAGGTATTTAGAAATGGATAACAAAGAAATGGATAACATTTTCTCATCTCTTTCAGACTCCTTATACACAATAGATATTTGCCTTTCTATTGCTTGATATTGTTACATCTCTCAAAGATGAGGGGCTTTATTCATTTCTAAAATGGAAAGGAGGAGAGGTCATTTCTACTTGGGCAAGTCTGTGTATCTTTTGATAATTCAGTTGTCAAATCACATAAAGGCAAGTTGATCATGATCTTTGGACTTTCAGTGGTTCAAACTTTTTGCTTTATTGGTCTCACTAGGTCAATAAATCTTTCTGCCCCTTTTCTCAGCTTTCCCTATGTACCCCACTGGGACCCTGTCAAGGAATATGATTATGATGAGATCCTTCATATCTTCATGTAAAATAATCTTTCAGCCAGATAGATCTCCTACAATTTGTTCATATTACACTGAAATTGATCATTCTTTTTTGCCTATAGATGTATGAGCTCAAGATTTATTTTTGGAAAGCGTTGAAAGCAGTAGAGAGAAAACACTTATTAAAATGTCTGAATTTTGTATCCAGAATAAATTAACTGTTGGAATCTCCTCTTTATCTGTCTATCTATCTGGTTATCAGTATGATTGCTAGTTGTGTTAGCGAAAATAATTCAGAACATTTCAGAGAGGACGTTGTAATCACACAGCACTAGCACACTGGGCTCCAGTCATAAAGGGAAGTTGTGGGATTGCACTAACAATTGTTTTTTCCTTGTCACATTTGTTCTGTTAATTGGGAGTGTTACAAAGGTGATCAATAAAAAATGAGAAAAATGTGGAGGGAATTTAAAAGTAAAACAAAACCAAAGAAATTTACAAAATGCAAACCATTTACAAAAATGGACAAAGGTTTGGAATCATATTTTCACAGTTCTGTGTAGGTTGAATTGTTTGAAGAGAAGCACATTTGAGGATTAAAAAAAAGTGGGGGGGTCATTTGTAATTCCTCATATACAGTTCTTCTGTCCCTTTGCTTAAGTTTCTGTGTGAAAGATGGAACCGCCATTATCTGTCCATATTTTAAATAGAATAACTACAGACATAAAGGACTTTCACTTCATTTCATTCAATGCAATTTCATTTCCCAAGTGTTAGAAAAGACATCTCCTTACCAAAACATGCAAATTGGCAGTTTTGAAGATATTGCTTTATCTGAGTTTTTCTCTTTTTTTGAACTAAGAAATAGAAAATAAGCAGGTAGTAGTTCACTTTGTTATTAAGAGTAATTATTTTCTGGTCTTTGTGGGTTACTTCTCTGTAAGTTTTAAATAGAAAACTATTTAACATATATTTATCTTTGTAAGCAGTTCTAAATGATCAGCAAATACCTACTCATCATTTAAAAGGACCCATTTAAAATATTCTTGTTGTGATAAAAGAAAATTATAACCTGTGAGACCATTGAAACTAAAGTAGTATTTAAGCTGTGATAGACACTCTGAGGAGGAAAGACATATTTAGTTAGCATATGTTTTCTTGTCCTCTTTCAATTGTTAATAGATACAGATTCTATTTTTGTATGTTGTTGTGAAACTGAGCCCCAGTGAACTAATAAAAGAGAAAGGTAGTCTGATTTATGAAGAATTTTAATTCAAAGACTTTTTAATATCTTTTGATTCAAATTATTTATGGGCAAAAATCACATACTCATTAACTTAGAAGAGCATTTTAATGAAATGTTATAATGTTATCTATGTATTTCATTTTGAATTATTCATCTATTTTTGCTAAACAAATGTGTTTACTGAGTTTCTGCTATATGCCAAGCAGTGTTTCAGATACTGAGGATGTAGCAATGAGCAAAACAGACACAGTTACTGTCATTGTTAAATTTACATTTAGCGACAACAGCAATCATAAATATATGCTGGTTTGGTTGATTGTGTTTTAATACATGCAATGAGGAAGAATAAGCCAAAATAAGAATAGGGAGTGCCAGCTTCAGCATGGTGTGGTCACTGAGCATTTTATAAGTATTACCAGAGAGGGTCTCACTGAGAAGGTGACGTTTGATCAGAGAACTGTTAAAAGAATGAAGGAGGGAGCCAGTAGATAGCTAATATTCCAGGAGAAGGACCAAAATGTGAAAGGGCCTTGAAGAGAGGACTCTTGGACTTCCAAGGGCCAGGAAACAAGAAAAGGACCAGTGTCCCTGGAATCATCCTAGCAAGTGAAGTTAGACTTAGCAGGATTAAACAATGTAGGACATTATAAGGACTATGGTTTATTCTATGAGCGACAAGTAAATTATTGAAATGTTTTAAAATATTGAGTAATAGGATTATTATTACTGTGTTGTTGAGATGAGGCTGTTATGAGCAAAGTTTGCATGAGATAGACCAATTGGAAAACTTCTACAAATAGGAAGGTGAATGATGTTGATGACTTAGACCAGGATGGTAGTAATAGGCATAATAAAAATGATTGGAATTTGAAGTATCTAAATTTTAAAACAGTAGGATTCTCTGGTAGATGAAAATTATCAATAGTATGAAAAAAAGAAAGGATTAAGGAAGAGTATATGCATTTAGTTTAAAACAGCTGGAAAAAAATTAAATTACCATTCATTGAGATGAAAAAAGTCACAAGGGAAACAGCAGGTTTGGGATAGAATTTTAGTAGGATGTACACTAGATTTGAAAAATCTACCTAGAGAAATGCTAAATAGCAAGTTCAATATATAAGGCTGAAGTTGAGAGTAAATATAACTTGTTGAATTGTTAGCATATAGAAAGTAAAGCCATAAAATTAGAGGAATCTAATTATCTGAATGATGATGGACTCCAAAAAATGAATAAATGAAGCAAAAGCAACATTAAAAAAAAGATGTCAGTTCTTCACATCAGGTGGCCAAAGTATTGGAGCTTCAGCTTCAGCATCAGTCCTTCCAATGAATGCTCAGGGTTGGTTTCCTTTAGGATTGACTTGTTTGGTCTCCTTGCAGTCCAAGGGACTCTCAAGAGTCTTCTCCTAGCTTGGTCCTAATTTCATCCTCTGTGTCTAAGATCAAGCCTACTCCTGTTCCTGATCAGGCTTATAAGGACCCTTCTTGAGTTCTTTCTTCATTGGATCCCAGATTCTAGTTTCAACTTCTACTTAAGATGAATCTCTAAGTGGTAGGTACCATCTTGTTATCAAGAATTATATATATTTTTAAATCTTTCTCTCAGTTTACTATTTGTACCCTTGACTCTAACCTTTATGCAAAGGAAGAGATCATGACATAAAGAAGACTTGGTCAGCATCCCAAATCTCAGAACCCTCAATCAGCTCATACCACAAGACCCCCAGGAGACAGCTTTCTCTTTGTCCCCCCACCCTTCTCTGGCCTCCTCTCTGGTGGGCCATGAGCCTTTTGACCCTCATATAGAGGTAGCCTGGGAGGCTGACCCCTAGGTTGGTTCTAGGACTGCAGCTCCCCATCTCAACCCCTTACCCACCAAGCTGGAGGTAGCCTCCATCCTGTCTGTCTTCCTGCACCTGCCTTAGAACACGGACTCAAACATGATATAGAGAAGACAGAACCAAAATTATTCAACACACTATTTTTATTACAAATTTTATTTCCTCCGGCCATTATATATACTATTCCATAGAATAGCATAATCTTACAAAATCCATTGTCAATTATGTCCATTTCAGACTTTCCCATCTTTGTGAATAGAATTGCTATTCCTAGGGAAAAATGCACATATAGAGACAGTTTGCACACAGTTCGGGGGCTTCCTTGGTGGATCAGCTGGAAAAGAACCGACCTGCAATGTGGGAGACCTAGGTTCAATCCCTGGGTTGGGAAGATCCCCTGGAGAAGGGAATGGCTACCCACTCAGTATTCTGGCCTGGAGAATTCCATGAACTGTATACTCCATGGGGTTGCAAAAAGTCAGACATGACTGAATGGCTTTCACACTCGGGGTGCCCATGGAGCCCCAGGAGCCCCTCCATGAACCCTGGGTTTAGATCAGGTTAGGTTATGCCTCCTAACCTTGGTCAGTTGACATTTAGACACTTTCATGAGGCCTTTGCTGTTCCACAAGTTCTCTGGGCTCTGTACAGCCCCTCTTTCCATTTCCTCTCTGTACAGTCACACCTACATTATCATCAGCAGCACCATCTTTATTATTAATGTCATTCCACCTGGGCTTCATCTTACCCCCTAGACCTTTTCTAGGAGACATGTTATTAGTAGCAGAAATCTAAATTTATTGACTTAAAGCTTAAAGGCACCCTCTTTAAGAAAGAGAGTATAAAAATATCTTACCATTTCAAATTTTACCCCCCCCAATCTATGTATGTATGTATGTATATATATATATATATATATATATGTATATGTATGTATGTATGTATATATATATATATATGGGTGTGTGTTAATGTATAACAAAACATACACTGAGGTCCCACACCATGACCTGATAAGATCTATGAAAGTGAGGGGCCCAAAGATTAAGCCCAAAGATTAAGTCTCCATGNGAGACAGATATGTATGTATGTATGTATATATATATATATGGGTGTGTGTTAATGTATAACAAAACATACACTGAGGTCCCACACCATGACCTGATAAGATCTATGAAAGTGAGGGGCCCAAAGATTAAGCCCAAAGATTAAGTCTCCATGTTAAGTCCATCTCTGTATATTAGCCTATAAGAAGCCCACAGAAGGATGGCCTACTCAGTGATTTCCATCTATTTAGAGCATTAGTGGATATTTCTTTTACATACAGCTCTGAGCTACTATAACTTCATGTCTGTCAGAAGTTCTGCACCTGACTATCAAGCACGGCAGCAACAGCTTATGATGATTAATTCGATTTTTAATTAATGCCTCACCACTTAATTATGAAGGATCCTTTGGAATAAAATCCCAACTAAATATCTTTTCTTTTATTAATTCTCCCCGCTTGATAGCAGAGGAAACAATGAGAGAAAGTGTGTGATGTGTGTTGGTTTTTATTCTCCCTAGAGGTCATAAAGATAGTATCAGAACAGCTATATGGGTTCTAATTTCTTTCTGTAAAATATTCTCATTTTGTAGATTGCCTGGTGTCTTTTCTCTGGGATTCATTTTCATTTTTCAGCTCCTTTTCATCCAGCAACATTTATTGAGCCATTACTACGTACTAGGCGTTGTTATAGATGCTCTATAGATTGAAAGAGGGTAACTGCTGTCTCTGCCTTCTGGGGAACCCTGGACCCAGAGAGGCAGCACCTCTGGGACAATGACCTAAGAAATGACCTAAGAAATGACCATGAATGGGGCTTGAAACTCCCTGTGGTAACAGTGCTCCAAGAAGAATCCCAAAGCTGGCTTGAGTTGTCACAGTGTCTGTGTGGACCAAGCCTGGTGCTGGCCACTTTACACCCTTTAATTATCACTATTCAGAGCAGAGGACAGTGAGGCAGTGAGTACCTTGCCCATGATCCTTGCCCTGGCCAAACCCCATTGCTCAGTCCTCACACCACACTGGGTTGGTGGCCTGTCATCACACACACATACACAGCCCTTATAATAACTGTTCAACAGCCTCTCCACTGCAGGTCCCATCAGAGAAGGGATTGTGTCTGCCTTGGTCACCACTGTATCCTCAGCACTTGGCACAGACCCGCATAACAACTCAATCAATGTTTGGTGAGTGAATTGATGGAATGAGGGGAGGAAGGAGAGGGAAAGAAAGCAAAGGGAAGAAGCAAAAAGGAGAGGAAGGATGGAAAGAAAGGAGGGAGAAATTGAAAAGCAGCAAAGCCATGATTCTGGTCTAGGTCTGACTCCTTTGACAGTCCACATTCTTTCTGCTCCACCACACTGCCCTTCAGGATCATCAGTGAGTGTGTGCACAGACTCAGAATGACTCCTGGGAGGGAAAATGCTCTCCCATGTGTAGTCTGCTTGAGAAGGCTGCAAATCATTGTCATTCTGTGACGGTCTCCAGGTCAGCGGGAGCAACACCCACAGCGGAATATGTCCCCAGTCTCCGGGATGCCACACCACCTGTCCAGTCATGCTGGTCCCCTCTTCTAGGCTGAGTCAGTCCCAGCTTCCCCCACGCACTTGGCCTCGAGAGAGGCACTGAAGCCCTGTCTGTCCAGCTCAGTGTGGAAAAATCCCTTGTTCTCTTTGCTCAGCCAAATCAAGATGGGCAGTCCGCTAAAGAAATTTTTACTAATGAAACTAAAAAAGGAAAAAGAAAAATAGTTTCCCAGAAGACTAAAATTGGATGAGCTTACTGAGTATATTTTGCTAAATCATGCATACCTAAGCTGAGAGTGATAGCACAACTCACAGGGCAAACCCTCAGATTTTGTTCCTTTATCCTACCGACCTGGGCTGAATGCTAAAATTAAATACTCAGAGCTCCTGTCTCCTATGATAATTAGATTGTTGACAAGTCTTTCCAATCTAGTGGGAGCCCAAATCTCTATCAGAACCTGCTCCCTGATCCTCCCATTCGTACCCAGACTGTCTTCTCTGGCTCTGGGCTGTGGTAAGTTCTCTTCTTTGCAACCGGGGTCAGCTTCAGGGGTGTTTGACCCATACAATTGCTCAGGGCCCCTTGCTCAGAAGGGCCTCTTGCCTGGGGTTTAATGCTCACCAGTGGCTGTCTTGAAATTCTTAATAATTTCATCTTTGAGTTTATATTTGGAAGTGAAGCCATATGTTCATAGTCAAGGGCTTTTCCAGTGGCTCAGCTGATAAAGAATCTGCCTGCCAACGCAGGAGATGCAAGAGACTCAGGTTTGATCCCTGGGTCAGGAAGATCCCCCAGAGAAGGAAATGGCAAGTCACTCCAGTATTCTTGCCTGGAAAATTCCACGGACAGAGGAACCTGGTGGGTTACAGTCCATAGGGTCGCAAAGAGTCAGACATGACTGAGCACACACAGGCACAGCCAAGGAGCTGGTAAAGTGGTAGATCCAAGATTCAAATCCAGATCTGGGATGTTCCCTTAACCAATATGCTCAGAGATAGAAGGGCTCAGAGGAGAAATAACTCAGAGTTGGCATGGACAGGGAAGAGATTGCAGAGAGGGAGAGACCCAAAACAGGCTATGGATAAAGGAGAGGCTTTAGGAAGAAAAAAAGAGAGAAAGAGAGCTACCAAATCAGAAATCCTGAAAGTGAGTTCAGCAATCTGTCTTAACAGCTATATGCTCAAGTTTGAGAACTGCCAACTTTGTTAATGCATTTCAAGTGCTTAGAGAACTTTGCTTGGCACTCTAATGCTTCCTCAGTATGAAACATTATTAATAGCTGCAGGCCCACAGATCATCACCTGCGGCTTTGACCCCACCCAGGTCCTGCCCTGGTTTCCTGAGTCCCTTAGGGGTCTCCACCCTGACGGTATGTGGCATCCGTCTTCCTGCGTGTTTCTTCAGGCCTTCCGTAACCTCCCCTGACCAGTTTGCCCAGCCCAGGAAGATGCTGGCCCAGCTGCGTGCTGGGCCTGGAGGCTGTCCTGAAGCTCAACTTACCTGGTAGAGTCCACACCCTTTCCAGGTCCAGTCTTGGCAAAAGAGGTCTTTCCTTAGGTGAACCTGGCTCTTGCCTAGGGCTTTGCTTGTGAAAATGCCTCTCTGTGACTTAAGCCACCCTCTGGGCCATGCAGGAGGACTCAGAGCCAGGGTGGTGCCTCAAATGTGTTCCTTCTTCACTCAGGCAAAGCTGTTTTGCATGAACCAAATAAAATAAATGGATGTGGTTTTTGTTTGTTTGTTTTTACTAATTGGGGAGACATCAGTTTGGACCATCTCATCTATAGAATCCATTGACCTAGCTATTGTCAACTATTTGTTGTTGACCCCATAACTGCAGCATGCCAGGTTTCCCTGTCCTTCAGTATCTCTTGGAGTTTGGTCAGACTCAGGTCCATTGAGTTGATGATGCCATCCAACCATCTCATCCTCTGTTGTCCACTTCTCCTCCTGCCCTCAATCTTTCCCAGCAAGAGAGTCTTTTTCAGTGAATTGGCTTTTGGTATCAAGTGGCCAAAGTATTGGAGTTTCAGCTTCAGCATCAGTTCTTCCAATGAATATTCAGTGTTGATTTNTGATGCCATCCAACCATCTCATCCTCTGTTGTCCACTTCTCCTCCTGCCCTCAATCTTTCCCAGCAAGAGAGTCTTTTTCAGTGAATTGGCTTTTGGTATCAAGTGGCCAAAGTATTGGAGTTTCAGCTTCAGCATCAGTTCTTCCAATGAATATTCAGTGTTGATTTGCTTTAGGATGGACTGGTTTGATCTCCTTGCTGTGCAAGGGACTCTCAGGAATTTTCTCTAGCACCACAATTCAAAAGTGTCAGTTCTTCAGTGCACAGCCTTCTTTATGATCCAGCTCTCACATCCATACATGACTACTGGAAAAACCATAGATATGACTATATGAATCTTTGTCAGCAAGGTGATGTACACATTAACAAATAAAAACTACATTTAAGTGTTTAGGTTTAAAAGGTGTATAACACCATTTTGCTGCCAAAGTGATGGTGGCAACATGAATAAGCTTCACTGACCTGGGACACAAGAAAAAAATACCACCAACGCTCACTCAGCAATATCTCCATCTCCATCTAGATGTCTACTTCCTGGAGCCACTCTTCTGGAAGTACTCCCAAATGAGGTTTTGAGAGTCCTAGAGGCAGAATACTAGAAATAACCAAATTTAATTAGGGCTAGATGAAGAGCCAGCTTCACGGGCACGATTTTGAAAATTTTCATAATTTTTGAAGAAGCCCACATTTTCATTTTGCACTGGGCAAAATTACACAGCTGGTTTTGTTAAGACATCTGGTTGAAGTGGGAAAGAAAGAACCAAGAAACAAAACTCGGAATTGCAAATCAAAGTCTCCATCAGCTTCCTCTCTCAGTTTGCTGACTTTAACCTCCATGATCCTCAATGGAAAGTATCACTTCATGAGACTTCAGTGCCACCTGGCAGTAATGAAGAGTGTGAACTTGGATAGACCTAGAGCTTCACAGATCTGTGGAGCCATGGATCAGCCATGGCAACTGTTAGCAAGATCCTCAATCACCTTACACCTCTGTTCGCTCTAAGATTATTAAAAGCAATAGCTATTAATATATCTCTTCTTTCAAAGACTGAGCAATGAATGCCAAGAAATCCAATAACTTTTCAAGTCTTGTGACTAGTTACTAGTAAAGTGGGGCATAGAACCCAGTTCTCTTGACTTTCAGACCCATTTATCTATTGCCTTTTCACTACTTTCTTGGAACTTCTCTATGAATTTCCTACATCCTACCTCTTATCTTGAACTCACTTCAGTGAATGAGTATCTTTTTTCATTTCCTTCCTTAAATTTCAGTGGCAATTTTGGAACTCTCAAGAAAGTTTTTTCTGATTTTGTTGTCAGCAGAGTACATTCATGTTACGCCTTTTTATGTTCTTGTTCAATCCCTGTCTGAGGATGAAATATTAGACTCATAATGCTGCACATATGTTATGTAAATTATAGTAGCATATTGTATTGCTTTGACCTTTACAACACTCTATAATTTGATTGGCTGACTAGTCAAGTTCATAGTGTTTACAGTCTTGCCCTTACTTGGATGGACATGATGAGATATTTCAACATAGCCAATCAAAATATAGAATATCGAAAAGGTCAGAGTAGCATAATGTTTTCTTAAACTACAGTCTTCCCTTTACCTTTCAAATAATGGATTCTCTTAAAAAGAGAGAATCCTATGAAATAAAACATATCCAAGAACAACGTATGTAATGAATGTTTTTGTTTGGTTAAGTTGATGTCAACTTTCTCGTTTTTGAACTTGATTCTCTTAAGAGAGCAGCTTAGGTGTTTTTAAGGCTGTGTTGTCACAGTCTGAATTTCACTGTTCTTTGACTCTCTAGCACCTACAGATATTACATGGTGGTAAAGTGCTTTACATGTGTATATTTGCTGAGTAGATGAACAAGATTCCAAACTATACCAAAAGTGACTCATTCTTCTTAGCTATATGGTAACACACTTGTCTTTTTTTGTAGGTGTAATTTGTTCTTTCTAGGTTCTCAAAGCTCAGTACCCAATCTTCTCACTATATTCTTTCTTCCTGGGAAATATTCAGTTGAACATATTTAAATCATTATCCATAAGCCAATAGCTTTCATATATGTATCTCTAGAGCTCACTTCTGAGTTATATACCCTTGCATCTAAATGTCTACTTGAATCTCCCAATTTGCTTTCAGAGGGAACTCAATTTCATCAGAACAAGTACCAAACCTTGACCCTCCTTATCAAGCTAGTTTTTCTCCTAGAGCCCCTGTCATGGTGAATGACATCACTGTCATTCTGTTACAGAACTTTAGAGGTGGAAGGAAACTTAAAGACAATGGACCCACCTCTTTTGTCTTAGAGAGGTTAAATGATGGCTCAACAAAAAGCCTTATAGTTAATTAGCAAAGGGATTGCCCTTGAATTCTGACTTCCTGTCATATCATCTGTTCAACTTCCCATGAGCCCCACATTGCTTTGTCTGTACTTGCTACTGACTTGCTAGTCAACATAATCTCATATGTCCATGTACACAGTATCAAAACATATTATTAGGTAAACTTCATGATAGATATCCAGAGATGGAAATGTATATTAAATAATCTGAACATCTTTCAAGTCTATCTAGGAAGATGCTAGACAGTATAGGGATTATACTAAGAGGTTATAGGATCAAAGTTACAAAAGTGATGGGCTGTAGAAAGTAAATAAAAATAGTAAAGTCTCTCTACCCTTGGGAATTTTAAACATTAAATTCATATCCTTGTTGGAAAACCATGGTAACTTTCAGCATTTTTACTGTCTATTCTAAGAACCCTGAGAGTCCACATTATCAAGGATGTGCTCGTGGAAATGCTGTTGAAGAAAAAAAAAATGCTTCCTGACTTACCCAGTTTTACATGCTTGCTTGCTTGTGATATATTAAGCAAACTATTATTACATTTAAATTTAAACAAAGAATTTGACCATTTACAAGTATTTCATCTTTCTTTTAACAAAAACAACAAAAATAGTATGTTTATATAGTCCAAAATGAGGCAATCAACTACATAAATAGAAATGATGGCTGGTTTTATTGAAAGATGGATTGAAACATAGGAAATTTCTTCATTAATGATTTATCTAAATTTTACATTAAGTCAAATATTATGTATTCAATAGTTTAGCAAGAAGGGGATTTTTTTCCCCTTCACTCACATTTGCAAATACCAGGTTCTTGCTTTATACCTCAGGGAAACCTGCCCAAAAACAAGTTTATGAGATTAAAATCTGGTCTATACATTTTCTAAACAGATTATGTTGGGTCTTTTTAGAAACTGATTGGTTGAAACACTCCTTGCAAGATGGAGAGAGGATTTTGATTAACAGAAGCATCTCTATCAAGAGATCCTAAACAATAGTTTCCTCAGACTTTAAAACCACTCCCCCAACACGTGATTATTCTCTAATTCCCTGGCTGAGCAAGTAACCATTTTAATTAGACTCTGAGGCAAGCAACATTGTGTCCATGGTAACAGGTATAAAAAGAACTTAAAAAAAAAAAAAAGAAAAAAAAAGAAAAATGTGATAACTGAAAATGTGTTTAAATCATGATAAAAGGATTTAAACAGATGTTATTTTTTTCAAAGTGTTATTTTAAAAAAGAATTTTAAAGGGCTCTTGATAGAGGAAAAAAATCATTTTTGGATGTGTCTGTAAGGAAGGTTTCTCACTCATAAATGCTGTAGTTCATGATTGTCATGGATGAATTGGGTGCCTACTAAATGAAAGGATGCAAGAGGGGAAAAGTCAGAAAGGAAACCCAGGGTACCTTCAGTTAGATATTTAAATCCAAGTGAGTTAAAGTTTCATTAGTATTATTTAATAGATTGTATGTGTAACAGAACCTTTTATTAAAGTTTGCATTCAGAAAAGAGAGTGCTGAACTTGAGTTTTGAAGACAGGACTGAGTGTGGATGAATCTAGATGTATTGCTCAGAGAGTGGAAGGGAAGGCAAGAACACAGAGCAGGGCTTCTGTGTAAGGCAGATGCTATTCCTACAGCTTTGGACAGTAACTTCCACGTCAAATGATTCTCTTTGACTATGCATTTGAGCTTCTCTGTATTATGCATGTTTCATACTGCAAAAGTTAAACTCACACATATTTATTTTTATATTAAAAGGGAGATGGACAAGAGGTTGTCCCTTCCCTAGCAATTCACATTTTCAGAATCAGGAAAAAATCGATAAACACAAGAAGAAAGTAAGAAGAAGTCTTGTTTATTCTTCTTGTGCTCACTTTTTTCTGCCAACAATCGCCTTCTTTAGAAACAGTGATTCTGCCACTTTGTTTAAAATGAGTAATAACTCCCTAAAGTTAAATGTCTCTTAGAGGACCCAGGCACATTCCATGGAACTAAGTGGAAGGTAAAATTATAAGAGGAAACCCAGAGAGAGCAGGAGGAAAGGAAACTTTGGACCTGGCAGAAGGATGGCTTATTTTGGCTGGACTCCTCCTGTAGTTTAAATACCTACTGCCTGAAAGCAAATTGGATGTTAAGGAAGGCTGGAGTGCCTATATAAATGAAAACAAACAAGCAGTGACCCTAAGCTGGTCTTAGAGGAAGTCAAATCTCTTGTTGCTTTGCCTAAAATTTTGAAAGAACCTAAATATTGTTTTCTGTGCAACATGTGTTTTAGTTCTTTAGTTTTTGGTAAATAAAATGGTTACTTGAGAAAATACCAGCCATTAGAGATCAACTCTGAGTAGCAAGAGAGAATGTGGAAGGGAGAACAGAAGTTAAGAATATGGTTTTAAAAACTTTATTTTAAATTTATATTCAGATCTGTAGATTAGTAAGCTAAGACTTAGTCTCTATATTATATGGGATAAAGATTAAAACAGCATAAGCTTAATTATATTTTATACTAAACAAGGAATTTTGTTTCACACATCACTCACATCTAGATATAGTAGTTACATAAAGACATTAATAGAATTCCACATAGAAACACATACTCATATAGTCACACACACACACACACACACACACACATATTAACACCTACAGACAAAGAGTAAACAAAAGTGGCCACACCACAGCAATACACACAGAGCATATCGTGGAGGAATTTCATCCGCCACTCCATCACAATGTAAGTGTAAATGATACATATATATAATTAAAATCAAACCCCTGAAGTTTCATTTTGCCCATATCAGTCTGCCTAAAAAAAAAGCGTATGTGTTGTTAAGATTTTAGTAGTAAAAAGACAGACCTTCTCTAAAAGAGTACTTTTAAATATTATTTCCAGATATTAATAGGTGTCCCATGAGGAGAAGGACTCCATAGATACATATGTTTATTGAAATAATATTTTAAATAATGTTAGTTTTTTTTTTTTTGAGGAAAAACTTCTCAAAATTTTTATAAAAATCTGCTGATTATGATCTCTAAATGTGAATGCACTCTTCAGTATTTGCCAGATTTGTTCATAAATCCTTGTCTTTCATAGCAGCATTGAAGAATAATGTAAAACAAGATGGAGAACACTGACAAGGGGAAGATGCTTTGGTTCAAAAGATTGATGCTCAGACACTTAATCCTTTTAAAATGAATGCTAGTTACAGTTTTCATGCACTGACTAGGCTAAGCACTATACAGCAGCCTGTTATATTCTTGGAACAACCCTGCGGAATGCATATGACTATCTGCATTTAGTGGTGAAACAAACTAAGATTCAAGGAAGCTAAATATCTTTTCCAAGTTCATGCAACTAACAGGAGAGGAAGCTAACATCTGAAACAGCTTTGTTTTTCTTGTAGTCTGTGTTCTACCAGGGATGATAAGCAGTTCACTGACTGATTTTTCAGATCTAAGATTTAATCAGTGTCCAGGCAGGCAATGTGAAAGAAAGAATACATTTTTTTGAAAGCAGAGTAAATACCTTCCTTCATGTCATAATCTCAGAGGTGCCAGGAAGTTTCCCCTTCACCAAACACTTTCTCGAAGCATCTACATAATGCAAAAATTCTGAATAAAATGATTCACTAATATTTATTTTCCGCTTTGAAAAATGTAAATACTCTTGCATACACTTTAAAGGTATCTCAATACTAAAGATATTCCCAGATCTGACTGAGCAAAACTGTTAATTAGACAGAACTTAGAAACAAAACCCTAAACAAACAAACAAACCAAAAACCTTACAGACCTTTTAAAACAGTATCTAATGCTGGAGTTCAAGAATCTTTATTAATTTCAGTTCCCCAGGTAATTTTAGTAATCACTACCTCAATATTTATCAATATCTTCCCTTCTAAGTATATATAAATTAATTAGAGAGAGATTAAACAAAGAAGAGCATAGGAAAAAACAATACATTTGGTGTCACAGGATTTGACCTGAAATCTCAGACTCGTTGCTTAAATCTGTAAGACGCTGGATGAAGTCAGTTATCTCCAGTGGTTTCCAAGCCTTCATTTGATGGCTCAGAGGATAAAGCGTATGCGGGGATACTCGGGTTCGATCCCTGGGCCCATCCCCTAGAGAAAGAAATGGCAACTCCCACTCCAGTATTCTTGCCTGGAGAATCTCATGGACAGAGGAGCTTGGTAGGCTACAGTCCACGGGGTCACAAAGAGTCAGACACGACTGACTTCACTTTTACTTTTCATGATAACTTTCCTCAAAATATTATTATTAATAATAAAAGATATACTGGATGCAAAGAGCTATTTGCATGCTGTATACATTTTTTATCTTCTTTCTTGAGAGTGCAAGAAAGTTCACTCATGATGGTACATAGAAATGGTTAGACACTCATGATTTCCCTTTGGAGCAAGACAGATGGATACAAAGGGGAAAGAGGCAAAGCTATGAAGAATGTACATGCTTAGTTGTGTCCAACTCTTTATGACTCTGAAAAGTAGCTCGCCAGGCTTCTCTCTCCATGGGATTATTCCAGGCAAGAATATAGAAGTGGGTTGCATGCCCTCCTCCAGAGGATCTTCCCAACCCAAGAATCAAACCTATATATACTGTGTCTCCAGGTGGATTCTTTACCCATGAAGCCATCAGGGAAGCCCATGGCCTTCTGGAATTTCACCTTTGCTCTTTTCACATTTGTAATTCTTCCCTTGATCTCTTTTCATCAGAACAAGGGTAGAAGAACACTTTTAGTTCTAGGAGGTTTGTTTTTTTTTTCATAACAGAACCTGGATCAGACTCAGCATGTTTGAACATTTCCTATTGGCAGCCAGTGATCCTTAAAATAAGGTCCAGTCTGCACAGCAAACCAGATTAGGCTGAAAAATATACCCAGTCTTGATTATATGTGCTCCTTGGGTATCTGACCTCCAGATTGTGCATCTGATAAAGAAGGAGATTCATATGAACTATTTCAAGAGTTTAGGGAGTGATTAAGCCAGAGAATTTCTTAAAGCATTTTTTTTTTAAATTCTAAAAGCTTCTCAAAAGTGAATAATTCAAAATAATATTTGAATATATAGGGAGATTTTGTGTTTTTAATTTTTGTCTTTTTAATTAAGTGACCAGCTTATTCCTTGAATGGGTATAATGTAATATAGAAACTTAGAATTTTCTTTTCTGTTTGTTTGTTATGGTTGATTTCCTGGTCCCTCTTACTTGACTCAGCTTTTAAAATCCAAATAATTTATGTAACATTAGGGGTTAGCTTATGAAGATTCATGTTCATTGGCCTATTTTAGAAGAAACTTGTCTACTTGCATATCAAATATTTGCCATTTTCCAAATGCAGTATCTGTATTTTTCATGTAATGTTGTAAGAAATCACCAAAATGCTATTAAAGGAAAACAATGTATCATTACATAAAATGGAAGTATCTAAATCAAAGTAAGATTTTAAAATAAAATTAATTACTTTATGCTTTCCAATAGCAGAAACAGTTTTAAATTTTATTTATACAAACATTTATATAACAGCTTTGTTATTATAAAAATAGCCAAAGAGAAAGTTTTTCAGAACTTTTAAGATTTATCTTTTTTATGAATTTCTACTATAGATTATTTAATATATGAATGTATTAAAAGAAAAAATAAACAATCACATTTTACTGAACAATATATACAATTACTGNTCTCTAAATGTGAATGCACTCTTCAGTATTTGCCAGATTTGTTCATAAATCCTTGTCTTTCATAGCAGCATTGAAGAATAATGTAAAACAAGATGGAGAACACTGACAAGGGGAAGATGCTTTGGTTCAAAAGATTGATGCTCAGACACTTAATCCTTTTAAAATGAATGCTAGTTACAGTTTTCATGCACTGACTAGGCTAAGCACTATACAGCAGCCTGTTATATTCTTGGAACAACCCTGCGGAATGCATATGACTATCTGCATTTAGTGGTGAAACAAACTAAGATTCAAGGAAGCTAAATATCTTTTCCAAGTTCATGCAACTAACAGGAGAGGAAGCTAACATCTGAAACAGCTTTGTTTTTCTTGTAGTCTGTGTTCTACCAGGGATGATAAGCAGTTCACTGACTGATTTTTCAGATCTAAGATTTAATCAGTGTCCAGGCAGGCAATGTGAAAGAAAGAATACATTTTTTTGAAAGCAGAGTAAATACCTTCCTTCATGTCATAATCTCAGAGGTGCCAGGAAGTTTCCCCTTCACCAAACACTTTCTCGAAGCATCTACATAATGCAAAAATTCTGAATAAAATGATTCACTAATATTTATTTTCCGCTTTGAAAAATGTAAATACTCTTGCATACACTTTAAAGGTATCTCAATACTAAAGATATTCCCAGATCTGACTGAGCAAAACTGTTAATTAGACAGAACTTAGAAACAAAACCCTAAACAAACAAACAAACCAAAAACCTTACAGACCTTTTAAAACAGTATCTAATGCTGGAGTTCAAGAATCTTTATTAATTTCAGTTCCCCAGGTAATTTTAGTAATCACTACCTCAATATTTATCAATATCTTCCCTTCTAAGTATATATAAATTAATTAGAGAGAGATTAAACAAAGAAGAGCATAGGAAAAAACAATACATTTGGTGTCACAGGATTTGACCTGAAATCTCAGACTCGTTGCTTAAATCTGTAAGACGCTGGATGAAGTCAGTTATCTCCAGTGGTTTCCAAGCCTTCATTTGATGGCTCAGAGGTTAAAGCGTATGCGGGGATACTCGGGTTCGATCCCTGGGCCCATCCCCTAGAGAAAGAAATGGCAACTCCCACTCCAGTATTCTTGCCTGGAGAATCTCATGGACAGAGGAGCTTGGTAGGCTACAGTCCACGGGGTCACAAAGAGTCAGACACGACTGACTTCACTTTTACTTTTCATGATAACTTTCCTCAAAATATTATTATTAATAATAAAAGATATACTGGATGCAAAGAGCTATTTGCATGCTGTATACATTTTTTATCTTCTTTCTTGAGAGTGCAAGAAAGTTCACTCATGATGGTACATAGAAATGGTTAGACACTCATGATTTCCCTTTGGAGCAAGACAGATGGATACAAAGGGGAAAGAGGCAAAGCTATGAAGAATGTACATGCTTAGTTGTGTCCAACTCTTTATGACTCTGAAAAGTAGCTCGCCAGGCTTCTCTCTCCATGGGATTATTCCAGGCAAGAATATAGAAGTGGGTTGCATGCCCTCCTCCAGAGGATCTTCCCAACCCAAGAATCAAACCTATATATACTGTGTCTCCAGGTGGATTCTTTACCCATGAAGCCATCAGGGAAGCCCATGGCCTTCTGGAATTTCACCTTTGCTCTTTTCACATTTGTAATTCTTCCCTTGATCTCTTTTCATCAGAACAAGGGTAGAAGAACACTTTTAGTTCTAGGAGGTTTGTTTTTTTTTTCATAACAGAACCTGGATCAGACTCAGCATGTTTGAACATTTCCTATTGGCAGCCAGTGATCCTTAAAATAAGGTCCAGTCTGCACAGCAAACCAGATTAGGCTGAAAAATATACCCAGTCTTGATTATATGTGCTCCTTGGGTATCTGACCTCCAGATTGTGCATCTGATAAAGAAGGAGATTCATATGAACTATTTCAAGAGTTTAGGGAGTGATTAAGCCAGAGAATTTCTTAAAGCATTTTTTTTTTTAAATTCTAAAAGCTTCTCAAAAGTGAATAATTCAAAATAATATTTGAATATATAGGGAGATTTTGTGTTTTTAATTTTTGTCTTTTTAATTAAGTGACCAGCTTATTCCTTGAATGGGTATAATGTAATATAGAAACTTAGAATTTTCTTTTCTGTTTGTTTGTTATGGTTGATTTCCTGGTCCCTCTTACTTGACTCAGCTTTTAAAATCCAAATAATTTATGTAACATTAGGGGTTAGCTTATGAAGATTCATGTTCATTGGCCTATTTTAGAAGAAACTTGTCTACTTGCATATCAAATATTTGCCATTTTCCAAATGCAGTATCTGTATTTTTCATGTAATGTTGTAAGAAATCACCAAAATGCTATTAAAGGAAAACAATGTATCATTACATAAAATGGAAGTATCTAAATCAAAGTAAGATTTTAAAATAAAATTAATTACTTTATGCTTTCCAATAGCAGAAACAGTTTTAAATTTTATTTATACAAACATTTATATAACAGCTTTGTTATTATAAAAATAGCCAAAGAGAAAGTTTTTCAGAACTTTTAAGATTTATCTTTTTTATGAATTTCTACTATAGATTATTTAATATATGAATGTATTAAAAGAAAAAATAAACAATCACATTTTACTGAACAATATATACAATTACTGTTAAAAAAAGAAAAATCTGGGCAACAATATTTTTAGAATGTACTATAACAACTCAAAAGGAACGTTATCATACTGATTCTGTTTCACTCATTATCCAATCCTTCCCTCTTAGCAGAAAACACCACCCAGATATAAGTTGTTCTATATGAGACTGCCAATATTTAACCATTTGAGGGGCTTGGGTAGTAAACAGTCTGCTCCAATGCAGGAGACCTGGATTTGATCCCTGGGTTGGGAAGATCCCCTGGAGAAGGTAATGGCTACCCACTCTAGTATTCTTGCCCGGAGAATTCCAAGGACAGAGGAGCCTGGTGAGCTACAGTCCATGAGGCTTCAATTCAAAGATTCTGACATGAGCAACCAACTGTCACTTTCAACCATTTTTTATCTTCAAACAGGACAGTTTCTTATGGCTCCATTAAACATTAAGTCAAATATGTAACAGAAGCCAGCCCAGTTTTTATTATCTAGTCTAACAAAAAGTATATCTCACAAAAAAAAAAAAAATCCCAAGGCAAAAAGGCACATTCAAATAGATAAGCAGTTCAAATGATTTTCTCAGTTCCACGAAACTATAGCCTATATTTTGTTTTATAAGAGGTTAATGAGAATTAACTTTACTACAACTGTTCATTGTTCAGTCGCTCAGTCATGTCTGACTCTTTTGCAGCGCTATGGACTGTAACCCACCAGGCTCCTCTGTTCCCTACAATAACTTCCTCTAATTTCCAATTTTTTACAATAGCTTCTTCCAATTGCCCCACTAATTAGGGTGAGCACTATGTTTGTTGATGTGAGGTCTTCTGCACACAGATTTTGTGCATAGTTCTAATACTTCCAGTATAGCTCTTACAGAACCCTGATGTTTTTCTTTTCATTGATGCATAGATGAGATTAAAAGAACTTGAGTAAACTTCACACAAGCAGCTACTGTAATATAGCTCGAAATAATTTTTAAGTCAGTAGCATCAACATGATTCTTTGATTGTGTCCGTCATTATCAAAGTTCTGACATATGAGATAGTGAGATAATTCCAGGAGAATATTTTTAAGACCTGAAATTCCAAAACTAAAGCCAGTATTTAGCATTTGTGAAAACTAGCACAGTCTCCTAATGGAAGCGGGTTACAGTATAATAAAAGAACACACAGTAAGTTCAATATATTGTTAAAATGTATTGTAAGTATGTGTACTCATTTGCTGAAGCAACACATTCTATCTGTTAATAATTCAAAAATAGGGTGGAAGAAAGAGGTAGTCACTGAAATTTTAGAGACATGCCCAGACCTCTTCATTCCTCGTTTTTAAAGCTTCTCCTAGCTAAGTTAATTGAACTGCTTTCCTGTCCTAAAATCCTTTATAAAGTTGATGCTCCCTATGATGAGCATTACTTAGTATTGGTTCATATGGGCATTTTATTGTGGTGCATAATGGGGATGAAGGAGATCTTAGTGAAGAAAGTTTTGAATTTTTCAATTTATATCTCACACGCTAGTAAAGTAATGTTCAAAATTCTCCAAGCCAGGCTTCAGCAATATGTGAACTGTGAAATTCCAGATGTTCAAGCTGGTTTTAGAAAAGGCAGAGGAACCAGAGATCAAATTGCCAACATCCGCTGGATCATGGAAAAAGCAAGTGAGTGCCAGAAAAACATCTATTTCTGCTTTATTGACTATGCCAAAGCCTTTGACTGTGTGGATCACAATAAACTGTGG